>VZRO01000764.1:0-86848 GCA_013397915.1 Daphoenositta chrysoptera
AATGCACTGCAACCCAGGACAGCCAGGTTTTTGGCAATAAAGGCCCCTCCTTTGCACTCGCCTGGGGTCTCTGCATCACTCATTATTGCAACACATATACACACATATACATATATATATACATGCACACATGTACATAACAGAAAAGAAGGAAATAAGAATATTTCACATTAACAAAAATTAATGACAAAGTTAAAATGCTTGATAGATTATGTATTCTGATTCAGCTGTGACCACTGTCCTGTGAATAGTGACCTTCTGTCATTATTTCTCATGCAGCTAAAGCAATATATATACATGCAGGGATACATATACACTTGCAGAATCTGCATTCAAGTGTGCCAAACAAACATCTATTTCTTCTAATGATCACATCACAAAGTTATAGTCTAAAGCTTACAATGATTACACTGTATATAGTGTATTTGTCATTACAGTGTGAACTAAAATAAAAAATGAGCCTTTCGTCAGGAAAGTGTAACGGGGTCTAGTAGCACTATTTAGTTATTATAATCACTACTACTTGTTCTCTACACACATGCTAAATTGTATGAAAATGCACACTGGGAACTAAAGAAATACACTCTATGTTGAATATACAATATTATTATCACTAACTAATAAAACTGCTACCTGACTCCTCAGACTATAAATGCCTTCTGTAACTGGAAAACATTTATATGAGAGATGCCATTTTTATTCATATGCTCTATACTTTAACAAAGTAAATTCCTTTTCCTCTTATGCTAGCAATTTAATTCACCATAACACCATTTGAGGAGCAGAATCCAATGTTTGTACATAAATACATGTACATGCAGACACTGTAGAGAGAAATTATTCCCTTCCTCAAAATAATTTGCTGACATTACATTGTTTAGTTTTTCTCCTACTAGGAAGAAAAGAGTCACTTCCAAAAATTTTGTGCTACTGCTTCTGATGACAAAAACCTGTTCCATGCTGGGGAGGAATCACATTTTAAGTGCTAGTCTTCATTGACCAGCAGAGTAACTTTATTTTAAAATATCACTGAAGCTTGTGTGACTTCTGGCTTCACTTGGGACCAAAAATAACTATAAGGAATTTTGTTAATTAAATAGGACAGTTTCATAACCATGCAGCTGTCAAACCTGTACAGTAATGATGGTTTTAAAAATGCCAGCAAATATGCTCTCAGCTCTGAAAATTTCAAGCATGATTTTTCAGTAGCTATTCACACTTAAAACACTGACAAAAAAATCTAAGGATGATCAGAGTCTGCAGGAAACCCAGTTTGCAATACTGTCCATTTAGACTGCTTACAATGCAAAACTGAAACACCAGAAAGAAAATACTAAAAGCTTTAAAAACTGCTGATGGTTACTGCTTTTAAAATAATATTCTGATTTTAAAAAGAAGAAGAAAAGTCAAAAGAAATTCTGATTTAAAGAACCTTTTAGCAAGTTTTTGAATGTTACTGAAGTGGTATAGTGATTTAATGTATGCACAAGCAGGGTTGGTATCACAATAATGTAAGGATACAGCTGTTGGAAAGACATTCTCAGAAATCTCTCATTAGAATAACAAAATCATAGAATGGTTTGTGTTGGAAGGGACCTTTAGAGGTCATCTAGTTCAATCCCCCTGCAGTGAGTAGGACCATAAACTGGATTAGGTTGCTCAGAGACCTGTCCAACCTGACTTTGAATGTTTTCAGGGATGGGGCATCTATCCTATGCCAGTACCTATGCCAGTATCTCACCACCCTCATTAAAAAAAAATTCTTCCTTGTATCTTGTCTAAATCTACCCTATTTTAGTTTAAAACTATTACCCTTTGTTCTATTGCAACAGGTCTAAAACATCTGTCCCCATCTTTCTTATAAGATCCCTTTAAGTATTGAAAGTCTGCAATAAAGTCTCCCTAGAGCCTTCTCTTCTAATTCAATGTTAATCATTATGATAAAATCCTAATAAAAACAAAGCATTTACAGCAGAATATCTTTCCCTGCCTGTTGGTTAAATTAACAGAGCAATTACTTTTATTAGATGATGCAAAATATGCATATTTATATCAGAATTCGAACAGTCTCTCAAAAGATAAAAGTCCTTAAGAAACAAAGTCATGAAAACAAAGATACATTCATTATCACTATTAATTAGGTGAAAGATAAGAGTCGTAACTGCCATCTGATACTCAGTATAAAGAAAACATCATGAACTAGATACAGTGTATTTGCAAATGTGATACTTGAACCAACCACCCAAAAATCTGACACAAAAAAAACCTGACAAAAAAACTAGAATATGAATTTCTGGCCAAATGTTTCATATGGATCCATGATACAACTATATTTCTGTAAATGTGAGTTGCTAAAGGTATAGCCTTGCTTACAAGGAAGTAGATGCTCTTTGATTTAGTTCTGGAAATCTTATGTGTATATTAAAAAGCTAGTTGGAGACAATTGTTATGTTCCCAGAGAGGGGACAGAAATGGATAAGAGCAACGGTAGTAGCCACCTTAAACACAGAAGCCAAGTTTCATCTTTGAGAGGGCAAGAGACCTCAGGTCAACAGAGAGTTGAACTAATTGAAAGCACTAGTTGAAAGCCACTCTGTTAAGGAATTAAATAAGGCAGATGTTTACTGTACGGTATTGCCTTCAAAAATAAAAATAAAAAAAATTATCATTTTAACTACCAACTTTGTTCTATTACAAATTTTCTCAGATAGATTACTCTTAAAAGCTACCCAGCAATAGATCTATATGTGATTAATAGGGTCCTCAAATTATTTCCCCAAGACATTGTTGTCCAAGTACTTAAAACAGTAGCATGGCACATCTCCTCTCTAGCTATGGGTCTATTAGAGCAATGCTAGGTAAGTACAGAAAGTGACAGACAGGGATGAAGATTAACCAAAATAATTTGCATTTGACAATGTATTGTGAATCCCCTGAATTTTTGGCAGTAACTCATCTCATTTCTTATAAGGAATGGATCCTAACCACTTCACAAAAGAATTAAAAGGTTTTTTTTCCTCAATGAACATTCAGACCTACTTTTTAAACAGACAAAAAACAGAGTAGAAGTTTTCAGAAGAGAGAAGAACAGTATTTAATGTAAAAACCTATGGCAAGCAATTTTTTTTAAGAGAGAATGGTGAGAACTGTATGGCCTTTGTCTTTTTGTCTTTCCCTACAGGCATATGACAATACTGTGAGGCCGTTTGAAGCATGGATTATATGTGCACTGATACATATTTATGCAAATGTACCCCCCACACACCAGTTTTATACACTGCAATGGCCACTGACTCATCAAGTTTTGAAATTCATGGCCATCTGTGGCTCATACTTACCTAAAATAGAATGTATTTAAATAAACTTTTTAAAAGGACTGTTAAAGAATTAGCTATTTACCAATTCTCAAGCTAAAGAAAGGACCTGGTCACATGTGAGGTTTCTTAATTTTCATACTACTTCTTTCCTTCTATAAGAAGACTGCTGAATGACCCCCACGCAAGACACAGATTCTCATGGAATTTTATTCAAAGCTACAAACCATTAAGACACTGAGAAGTACCATTTCTGGTTTTGCTATATTTTCTGCTTTTTGACTCTGAATCCACTTCCATTTGGAAACTCTGTGAAGTCTATCTGGCTGCAAGTGCTTTAGGCAAATGCTTTAAATAAATTAATGAATAAACTCAGTTTCTCTATTTGATTTTAAAGGAAGCAAGAGGGAGGACCATGTAAGATGCAAAGATAAAGTCTGTCAGAAGAGAGGCAACCATAGCTGGAGCAGAAAACTGTACAGACACACAATTAACACTGCCACACAACAGACAAAAGCAAATGTCACGCTGGTAGGACTCATGGCAACCAAAGCCTGAGTAACTCACACTTTGAACAACCAGTCCTTTTCCAACTCCAACATTCTCCCATCTCAGGTCTTACTTCACAGAAGCTATTTGAATTTTGAACTGGAATAATCATATCCCCAAATCAGGCCGTTTTCTTTGGCAGTGACAAACAATTGTTCAATGCATGCAAATTTTTACAAAACTGTGTTAAATGTTTATCTACTATTCATAAACTCATTAAATATTTAGTGTTATTGAACTGCAGATGGTACACACATATATATAAAATCCCACACCAGGATACTCAAGGATAACAGCAATGTAATAGCCTTTTAAATTTCTCTAAATGCAGCACATGTTTGTGATTTCCCTTCAAGAGTGATAGTTGTCATGGTTCAATAATATACTTAAGTATAATCTGTGCTCTTTTATTCCTTTCTGTTAATGCAATATTAATAAATCAGAAACAAAACAAGGGAAAATAAGGCCTCTGCAAGTCATGTGCTAATTCTTAAGGCAAGAAGAATTTGTGGAGTACTCAAAATTAAAACATGACTTCAGGTGCTTCAGTAATCTTTCTTAAAACAAACATCATGATGTTTATTTTCCATTAGAATGTACAGGAAGGATGCTAGGGTGAAGGGAGCTGATTAAACTGAGTTGGGTTTAGTAATAGCCTAAAATATAAAGCTACTTCACGAAGTATAATTTGGGATAACTGAGAAATAACTCATCCTGAGCTTATGGATATAACACACATTTTATTTAAAAGTGTATTGAAAACTGATCAAAAGCAGACAATTTTGCTAATAACTATTCTTGAAAATGATGAGCTGAATTTGAATTGCATGTTGAAGAAATCCCTAGATGGAGACTGTACCCTGAAGGAGACAACAGGCCAAGTTCAAGCTAATATATGTAGAAAGCAATGAAGCAACACAGTAGTTAACTGCCGCAAAGAGAGAGTTATGAATTCCACACCATTAGGATAAGCACTATTAATCTGTCTTCTTTTACTATATTAACATTCAGGGTGAAATTCATCAGAGGAAGGAACATTACAGAAGACCATGGATTACTTAATTATGATTGAGCCTTCAGAATGGCATATTTTAATTAAAGACCACCAATTTTGCCAAGAACATGCATTAGACATAAGCAGTTGTTATTTTCTCTTAATTTAGAGAGGAAAAAGAACCCTGCAACATTCTCTATCAATTCAGATTTTATATGTTTTCCAAGTCCAGGAATAGCAGGACTTTCAGCAGTATTTAAATGTTTAAAAAATAGAAGTTCTAAAACTTTCTCTCACGATACTACTTAAAGACCTTATCATTTTAAGTATGAATGCAGAAAAAGGTTAAATATTTTATGGAGGACAAATGATTCATTCAGAAAAGCAAACACTTTGAAACCAAACAACAAGGCATATTAATAAATGTTTTATAGTGTTTCATGATTTCATGATCATACCTGCATTTCTCCAGACAGGTTTTCTTCTATGCAAACTATGTAACACTTCAAAAGCAAGATTAGGAATAAAATCTTATACAGCTCAAAAGCCCAAGATTTCTGACTCTGTTATTGCAGCCACCTATTTAAATATTATGGTTTCTAAAACCAGCACAGTTTCACACAGCTTTGCTTGAAGCACGCACTCCAAATATGCTTCTTTAATTCCTACATAATAGTATCTGTTCACTTCATACAGGCAAATCAGAGTTTTAACTTACTTATGAACCCAACAGGGGACTTCCTAGGAAGTTATCAGCCTAGTCAGGTGTGTGAAAATCTCAAAATAGAAGCCTGATCTAATTCCCTGCTTTCTTTCCATCACAGATTTTTTTGCAATTGTGATGCCTTGCTTAACAACTTGACTACTTTTTAACCAATTTACGAAAAATGACAAAAAAATCTCAGGGAAAAGTGATGTTCCTGCACATTTTATTACAGCTGGACAACCAAAGCAGTAATTCTACTGAAAGAAAAGCTGTGATTAAAGTTCAACTGTTAGTATTTTTTCTGGAGTATGGACTGCTTGCATAACACATGGAAGCCAAACCATGATACTTCTAATTAGGAAGCAAAAGAAATTGAGATGCTTTTATGAACAGCATTTCTCTAAAAACAAAAACATATTGGTAATAACAACTACTTTCTGAACTCACAAAATCTCTTTACTTTTTGCCCTCTGATGCTGAGCACGATATGGGATAAATCTTATAAGCCTTAAGCAAAAAATAGTTAAAGGCTAAGTATGCACCTAGATTCTGCCATATATCTATTCCACAGAGGAAGTGTAATGATCTTCCCAACACAGGTGTTCTGACAGAGTAGCCAAGGCAAAACAAGAAAGAGAGCTACAGTATATCAGACCAGAAGGTTTCCTTACAGACTGCAGAGATGGAAGGAAGAGCTGAAAGAGCTATTCAGCTAAGCTTACATTGTTGATGTTATTTAAATTATGGTTTAGAATCTAGGACTAGTGAAAAAAAAAATTGTATCTTTAAGTTTCTATTTTCCTGGGTCTGTAGTAATATTTTCTTTTGACAAAGAAATTACAGCAATTTTGGATAAAGCCTTCAGCATAACCCCATATACCTTTTCATAACATTAAAATATATATAATATAATAATATAATTATTATATTATATATATTGTAATATTATATATTATTTCTATATAATAAATATTTAAATATTATTTCATAATATTTAAAATGGTGAGTTTAATTTCTTAGTCAGGACCTGCAATATTTTCTCTTTTGAAATTTCAAAGTGTTATTTCAACTGGTTTTCAAGCTGTGAGGCATAGAAGGTAGTTTCATTTAAATACTGGCGTGCTGCAAGCATAAATGAAGACAGACTTTACTATGACACTAGCTCCAAAATAAAACTATGCTGAAATCAAAGGCCTGTGAAAAATACAAACAAAAACAGTTTACTTTATAGCAGAAGCAAGAGCAAGTGTAAATGCCAAGTTACTTCAAAGCCACAATCCAATTAACAACAATGGAGAAGCTGGGAGACAGTGAATGAGTCTGTTGTTCTGATAATGAGCAAAACATTTGCATTGACATGTGATGATAAGGAAGTAACATTACGACTCTTAACTAAAACTGAAACCACTGATGATTGTCAGGGTCAGCAAAATGTTACTAAAATAGTGCTGTATACAGCTACAGAGATATCAAAGTTTGGCCATAAATCAGGCGAGATTGAAATCTAGCAAGTAGAATCCTATCAGTGCAAGCCATACATTCAGATTCCAGTTGTTTCTTGTCACCAACTAAAAAAATTTCTAAGAGATATGGGAGCACAACATTCAATATTAATGCAGTGGGATGCTGAGAAGCTGGGTGTACAATACAGATGGCAAAGAGTTAAAATCACTGGAATAAGCGGAGCAAGTGTTATCTCCCAAACTACTGAGGGTAATTTGGGGCTCCTGGGCAAGAAGTAGAAGTCTTCTCATCTTAACCCTAACAGAAATCCAGTGACTGAAGTGCACTCATTGCGTGCAGCGCCTGCACTCCCTAAGTCAAGAATTGCTGGTGTATCACAGTGCTGTATTTTTGCTGCAGCACAAAATGAATTTCTGAAGTTATAGCTGCTTTGGCTCCACTAACAGCTTCAATAGCAAACAGAGGAAACCCAACAGCCACAAGATAGGCACCCAGAGTGGTTTAACATTCTCCTAATTCTGATGCCAATGCTGGGAAACCTGACAAGGCTCAATTGGCCCTTATCTGGAAGGGAGGGCAATACACCTTTAACAGGCTCCCGCGTAGGTATGAACATTCTCCCGTGATTGCACAAACTGTGCTTGCCGAACTTTTACAAGCTATCTCACTCCTTCCAGACATTAAATTAAACAAGGAAGACCCTCCTGTAGAGATGGGAGATGCACCACCAGCAGTGCAGCAAGCATTTCATTAAATAAAAGTTATAACTCCACCTGAGAGATATAAAGTTCAGGCAGGTAAGCAGCTCGAATCACTTAGGGGTAATGTATCAGGATAAACCCCTCTGAGACTTGCATTCTTTTCCTCTTCCAGGAATAAAGTCAGAACACCTCCACTGAAGATCAAAGGAACCAGTTTCAAGTGGGGGAACTGTCATTCTCTCAATTTACATGAGGAAGCTCACAGAAAACAGCCAAGATGATGTGATAGTCATTTTTCTTTTAGGCACTTTTAACTTTTTGGTTACTTCTGGGGTAGAAACAGGAACTGTATCAAAATCGATGGATTATTTTTTTAAAAATTCCTTTTTAAAAAATAATCGGTCTGTAGTAGGCCAAATTGACCTTTTTCTTTTTATAGGAACCTGCTAACAGATGAAATAGAGCTGTGAAGAATGGATGAAACTTTTAATTGCCACCATAATTGCCTGTATTTTCAGTTTATTAATGTGATTATGATTTGTTTGTGTTGTCATCACAAGCACCTTGTTGGGAGACAAAAACATTACTAGGATTGCACATTTTCTGTATTATTAGTTTGATTTTTGCTAACTTTGTCTTTCTACTGAAAAACTGGTGTGAGGAAAAGCTTTTACGTTTATCATATGGGTGTATAATTTTGTCTCAACCAAATTCAGCCTGGGAGTTGGTATAAGAATTCATATTTGGAATCAAGGAAAACATACTAAGCTTCCCCATTCTTTCTTGGAAGGCTTTAGATTTATTATGATTTGACTAAATTTTTCAGAGATATTAACAAATGAACTAAATAATCTTAACAAAACTAAAGAAAATGTTACATACAAAATGGTTGAATACCCCTTCCTAGACCAGAAGGACCACAAATGGGACATGGATAAAATACAGGAAAGCCTTTCACCAGTTCTCAAGCAACTCTACTTGTAACCATTTTTGGAACCGAATGGGTTATCAATCACTAGACATTCCAAAGCATATCACAGAGTTGTATTTCCACTTGAACATGTCTGATATGCTACTGGGTTTCCTACCATGTGTCCCAAAGGGGTATTTTAACTTGACCTCCTTTCTTTTATTTATGCTAATCAATATGGATACTATTGATTAGTACTTTCTGCACCTCACATGCTTCTCAGTTGTGGAAGCAACTTTCTGTGGCAGCAATTCTAAAAGAATGTGATGAGGGCGATTTGCCCACTGAAATACGAAAAAAGAAAAAGCAACCTGGGAAAATACAACTAAATTTATAAAGGATAATAATTTCATTTATGACCCCACTTATAGTAAAGCCACCGTTTCCGTTTTGTGTCAGGATTAAATTACATGGAGCTATACTCTGTGTCCTGGAGAATAGAGTATAGGCCCAATGTAAAGAAGTGTTTGCATGAAAACCTTTTGTATGGGAACTTTTTTTGTATTTTGTATGAAAACTTTGTAAGCGTAAGCAGTCTGTTGAAGGTACACTATTACCAGTAATGCATCAAACTAAAAAATCCCTAACTAGTACGGCTCCTTGTCAATCTTCCCCTTTTGATCACTCTAAACCAAAGACTGCCTTAAAGGAGTTAACCCCAATTCCTGGCCTCCTTCTTGCTCTCCTCTCTTTTCTATTTCTTTCTAATCTCTCTACCTCACATTCTACTGGCAAATGAAATCCCTACTATTGACTTTGGCATATGGTGTCGTTTGCACCTTAATTCTGGTAGAGGCATCTCTCAATAATTACATGTTAACAGCTTGTTATCTTCTTTCCAGTACAGTCTCTCTCATTTGTTCTTTGTTTTTGCTAATTAACACTTAAGATCACAAAGAATTCATCTGGAGAAAAGAACTAAGGAAAAAAACAGGCTTAGCATGATCGTAAAAAAAATTCAAAATAGAAGTGAACGCCAAAAAGAAGGTCAAAACGAAATTCCTACTAAGGTTTGCTGCACTGATTTTAAAATTCCTATCAGTATCCTAGAATAAGCCTATACTAATCAGAATTGTACAGCTGAATTATTAAAAAAATGTTCAGTGTTGCCCAGAGCAATTTTTTGCACTGTTTATTAGGTCTAGTTAGCAAATTGGAAGAAGTACTGCTGACATGACATAGGAACTGAGTAAAATGAAGACTTCAGTAGGACAAATTGAGAATAAAGGAATCACTCCATGTTTAGAATGTAAAATTTGAGCGCAGGCACACCTGACAAATATGAATTTATTTCACAATAACAAACTTTGAATCCATGATTTATGAAGGCAGTTTTAAGAGTCACTTATTTAAATTCATTGCCTAATGCACTGGCAGATGCTTCCTAATTATTAGAATAAAGAGTGAGTACATTTTTTTCAAAGGATGTGCATGCCATTAAGCATCTTGTACTTCAGCAACTATCAAATTTGTGATGATGTCTTTTATAAAGTTTTGTTTGCGATGTCAGGCAATCACTTAATATACCATAAACGTCAGTAACTAAAATTTTTGTTATGACACAAAACCTCAGACCTATTTGCTGTTTGCCTTAGCAAATATTCCAGCCTG
The DNA here is from genome assembly GCA_013397915.1 of Daphoenositta chrysoptera. NCBI lineage: Eukaryota > Metazoa > Chordata > Aves > Passeriformes > Daphoenositta > Daphoenositta chrysoptera. The sequence continues at coordinate 10,310 of VZRO01000764.1, forward strand.
CAACGACTACAAATCAAATACTGCTGTCAGCAAGACAAGTTGCATTTCAAGTTTCTTCCATTAGCTGTCTCCAAGAAAAACACCCAAATAGTCAAGCACTGAAAAGTTCCAGGATTGCAAGAAGCAACACAAGTTTTATAGACATTCGGAATTATCATTACATTCAAGCTTATACTGAAACTTTTAAAATTCTAGCTTTATTAAAGAAGCAACATTAATAAATTAACACCTACAAGAGAGGGGAAAAAATCAATTGAACATTGAGTGTCCATGTATTTGGGACAAGAAAAACTGGGAATTATTTGATGTGAAATAAAAAAATCAAGATCTTAAGATGTTTTAAGTGCTTGTTCATGTGAGGCTTTAATATTTGGTCTACAGTTTGCAAGGAAGTTAAGAATATTACAAGTATTTCATTGAGAATTTGCAGTATGCTTTCAGCTCTGAAGGGAGAGAATAAGCTTAATCATATTATACAAATATCAGAAATCAGAGTTATTTGATGTTCAATTATTGTGCCTTGATTAATAAAATAACAAAGCTGTACTTTTCAACACAATAAGTGTTTTGAAATAAATAAACAGGTGACTGTGGACAAATAAGTTTTCAAGCCAAAGGCAAATATTACATAATGAATTTCATTAACAAAGTAGGTTGAAATGCAAAGCAGAATTTTGAGAGCAGAAACAATGCCTCATGAAAAATTATTCCCTTTCTCTGCAGTAAGAGACGAAGTAACTTGGCTTTAGTAGATTGCCGCTTGCAAGTAAGTACTACTAATTTGGGCAAATTGTTGAAAACCAAAAAACTCAAGATAATTCAGTTTTAAGAACAGAATATTAATTAACTAGAAAAAGGCAAAATACTGATGTCAACAACAAATTTTATATAAGACCATTCATGTGTTCAAAGTGGAAACACCATGATGCCTGGAGGAGGTGGATAAAAACATACTAAGAAGAAAAGAGAAGGAGAAAGAGCAACATTCTGTCTGAGAAGGATGCTGTGAATAAGCAAAAAAGAGAGGAAAAGGCTAAATAAATAAACAAAAGAAAAAAACAAACACAGACGTTAAATTGCTCAGAAGAATTTCTGAAAAGCTGATCTACCACAAAGGAGATAGCAATAGAGTGAGTAAACCCAGTGAGATCTATAAAGTTTTGAGGGTTTTTATGGGTTAAACTGCAAATGACAAAAGGAGTAGAACAGAAATATCACTGTAAAAAACATGCAAAGAAAAACCACAACACAATACTGATTAAGCCAGCAACAGAATATCATAGCGAAGTATAAATATAAATGAAAACTAAAATACATGCAAACCTTTTCATCCAATTAAAGCAAGAACAGAAAAGATCCAGGTCTGAAAAAATATTTCTATGGATGTCCTTTAAGTTATTATAAACTAATTACGCAATGATTTTAGCACAAACGGTGATTTCTCAAAGTACCTTTTAATTTTAAAAATAAGCAAATAATAATTAAAAAATAATAATTAAAAAAAGGTTTCAACACACACCTCTTTATACAAGGTATGAAGCTCTAGTTAAAAAAGCTCAAGGTGACTTTGACCAAAGCAGATTCCTAGTCCCATATATTTGTAGAAGAGCAAAGAAGTTTCTTTGTACCTGAAATAATCTGGGTGAAATAAAGATTCAGAAGAAGTCAATAAGCATTTTGCTATTGATTTCAATGAGCCAATATTTCATTCTGATGGTTTATTGCTGATAGAATTTCAGAACATTAATATTTAGAAAGATATATAATATTGAGTAAGCCACTTAATTGCACAGAACAAACAATAAAGTAAAACCATTTACTCTATATTAAAGAATTTCAATATAACATTTATTTCTACATAACATTTAGCTGCAGAAGGCTAAACTGGCTGTCACAAGAAAAATCAAGCTTTCAATATAGAAGAATAGGTTCTGCAAATAACCTTGGGCAAGAGCTTTAGCAGGTAAACTGTTAGCTGCATTTTTGACCAACATATCACTTACATTGAGCAACTGAACAAGAAAAAACATGTAGGAAAAGTTTACTAACATTCTCCTAATTCTCCAAATCCAATCTGGTATCACACATTTAGCAGTTGAGGCTTCTCTGAGGTGATGTTTTTTATCTGCCTGTTATAAGGATACTTTTTTTTTTTTTATTATTTAACATGAGTGAACTGTAACTTGCTTACTCCAAAAGGCAACTAACAGATGGAGCCCTGACTTAAAGCAGTGTCTGCCTCAACAAGGAACAGTGATGGCTAGAAGCTTCTGTACGTAATGTGTGTGCTCACCCTTCTCAAACATTATGAAGGGAAGGTCTGATCACACATCAGGAAGAAAACAGTCGCAGTCCTCTAAGTACTACTTCTACTCTCTCTCAACTCCTGCTTGTAGGGGGCAAGTTTCTGCCAGTTCCATCTAAGCATCTTTTACATGTCCTAAAACTCCTTCAAGTGATGGGGAATGCAGTATCTGCCTGGAAAAAGTACTCCAAAATATAAGCTATTTTCAGCACTAGAAAGTACATCTTTCCCTAAGCAGTTTAAGAGGCCCCTATTAGTGTACATCTTTTCTGTTTTTAAGTATCTGTCTCCAGTGACCTATATTCCCTCAAAAGCTAATCTGAACAGCTGGCATGCATTGCAACTGCATGTATAAGCATGACTGTGTATTGCTACCTACCAGTCCACATCTCTTCTTCCCTTTCTCTTTACACCTTGCTAACTCCAAAGAAATTAGTATAGAATTAGTATATACACCATGTAAATGATTTAGGATGTCCTTTCAAACAGGCAAGCTGGCAAACAAAAAGCTAAGAACAGCTTCAAATATGGATGTCAATTGTTTAGCTATCTTAAAGACAGAATAACTTTCATTTTAAAAGTTAGTCTGTGATATCACAAGTAAAACATTACCAGTAAACCTGTGCTGTTGTCAGAGTATTCTGAATGAAGTTTCTTTAGTTAGTTCCTTACGAACCTGTAACTTTGAAGACAGTCTTTCACATACACATTGAAAAAAATAATTACCTTCTATAGTGAAAAAACTTAACTGAACCACTACTATCTGAATTACTCTGGTAGATGGTAGTCTTCAGAACCTTCCTCAAAGAATACTGTTCATTATCATGATATGAACTAAATAATTGAAAGAAAAGTTGGATAGTAAGTGAAGTATTTTCATCCCATCTTGTTTCTGCATTTTCATTTCTTTCAATTGTCTTTACTTTCTTTTTACATTTTGGATCCTACTAGAACTACAAAAACTACTAAGATTCAACCTGTTAATGTATGAAGAGAAATATGAAAATATATATTTGAAAATAATACCAGTTTAGGTGTAGGATTTTAACATTGCATTTTTAAATCTTTTTTAGTGTAATTAATTACTCCATGAGGAACAGGAAAATTGAGAAAAAATGCACTTAACCATTGCTTTAACCATTTTTGCTTTCCGGGAGGCAGCCAGATTGGCAGGAGAAGAGATAAGGTAACTAAGAACAGCAAAGCGAAAATAATTCAAAATTTAGCCTCATTCTGTAGGATGAATACTATAGCCTAACCTCTCATGTAGTACAAAATATGTATTATCAATCAGGTACCTTGCTAAAATCAGTAGTACTCTGACAGAAGTTTCCCATTTGCAGAGTTCTTAGCACAACATCCAAAGTTGACCTAAAGGTCATTGTATGAATTTGGAATCTTCTTGTCAAAAACAACATGTTTGTTATCAGCCTCAAGAGCAATGCTAACAGGGAAAACAGGCAACTTTATAAGATTTGGGATACTGTTAACACACCAAAGGATGAACTATCTTCAGTAATAAAAGTTCCAACCATCACAAAATACAGTGTACTTTGTGATCCTAACAAGGTTTAGCTTTCAGCAGAGCCACAATCCTACCAACATAGACTTCTCCAGGCACTTACATATTTGATGAATTTTTGATTTTCTCATAATGTCTCATTAGATCTTGTGAGTTATTTTCATACATTTGAAGTATTTGAGATTGCTGGTGAAACCCTAAGTCCTGTCAACCTTTATTTGCTAACCTATATATTGGAAGACCAGAATTTCATTTAAGTAAATTATAAATATTACTTCAGAATATCTAAATGCAGTAATTATTCCTAAGGCTACCTGTACATTTCAGTTGAGATAACACATCATTCTTGTAGAAATTATCTCAAATAATAAGTGAAATATTGCCAACAATGACCTATAAGTCAATGGAAATGAAAAGATAGTCTTCAAAGCTCTCTACAGTCCATCAGTAGTGGTTAAGCCCTTGATTAATTTCAGTGTAAATACTAACAGTACTGAAGTGGGCCACACGTGAACGTTAAGCACAATTTTATTACCATGCACATTTGCACAATACTTTTGAATGCTCTAGTATATTGTGCATTAGCTAGCCCATAGAAAAAATTACAGTACTTGAAAAATAAAAGTAACAAGCCCATGAAGAATAGCTAAAACCAATTCTCAAAGACAGGGCTTGAATGTCTATTTAAAAAAAGAAAAAAAAAGAAAAAAATTAGAATTCCTAGGATAGTGATCACAAATAGCATGTAATGGTATTTGTATATTACACAGTGTGCTACTTTTTAGTCTGTATTTCACATTCCAGTGCTAAACTTTGAAGTTCCAACTGTCTGATAATTCAACACACCTGAGAAAGAAACACATATTTAATGTCAAATTACTAAAGAAGAAGGAAAATGTGTTTGAAAATTGCTTTTTTTCCCCCCAGAAATGCTCATCAAAATCTCTGAAAGAGACCAGAGTGGAATTTCATACTGTATCAGGACTGACAGAAACATTCAGAATTTATTTTAGCAGTCTGACATATTTATCATTACATTAATATCAAAACTGTATTAAAAAGTGAATTTCAGTACATGCAATGAGAAATTGGCTACACTACAAAAGCACTGATAATAGTGTTATCTCTTCTGTTCCAGCAAATATAACCTCAAAGAGGAAGCTTCCTTCTATTGACAATTCAAAGCCTTCTTGAGTATTCACATTATGACTCTGACACTTGCATGACTGATAAGAGACAAAGTCAGAAAAAGTTTGAAGGTCATTCTTTTGTCTCCCTTGAAACTGGTATTTTTAATACCATCTAGCAAGCCTTTTCTGGGAAACTCTTTCTTTGGAAATGCACTCTTTTTGGGTAGATATTAAAATGCAACTACTGCATGCCTGAAAGTATTCTACTCACTTTTTTTCACTTGCCATATTAAAATAAAAACTTCAGGAATAATAGAACTGACCTTTAAAATGAAAAGAAGAAGCACTGCGATTAGGGAATATACCTATACATACCAAAATGTTTGCTAGTTATGTTAAAAGATAAAGCTTTTAAAACTGATTATGTCTAGGATCTAAGTAGCAACTTGAATATGTATTTTCACTAAAACTTCCAAAGAGTTGTAGTGAATTATAAATATAATACAGGACTGAAAATTGTGTTTGAAAGTCAGATGAAAGGATAAAAAGATGTTTCTATGGTATGACCTGTTAAATACAGAAAAATTATATTCACAGCATGTTAAAAAAGCAAATTATCCTGATAGTATATTAAAAATGAATATATGACAAAGGGGCCAGGGTTCAACCACTGCAAATATTTCAAAAAATGACAGATAATCCACATTGAAATGTTTTTTGCATACAAAGGACACAACATATTTTTAAATTATTATCACACATAAATAGCATTTAAGTTAGTTTTACAGTTTCTCAGTTGAGAAATTAAATTTGATAATTTAACAAAAATTATATCAAACTTGTCTCTAAAAGACCTAAAGTAAGTCAAGATGGTTAATTGAAATATTTGAATTTGAGTTAGCTAGTAATTACACAAAGACACCCTCCCAATTCACCACCACATCATTTAGAATCTCTTCTCAACACCAAAATCACTTCACAAATTTAGAACAAGGAGGTTTACCCTTTGGTATAGTAATTGTCTAAACATTCATTTAAAGAGGCATTTTTACTGTCAGTAAAAAATTACAAGATTGAAGAGAAAGGATCTTCAACCTACGTAGACAAACTGTATTTTTGCATCTGACGTACAGTCTAGGAAAGCAAAGCATTTAAGTCAAGATTCTAAGGAGCCTACAGATGTTTGGTCTTTTCAAGAAATAGACAAAAGAGCAGTACAGTGCTACTAAGATAAAAGCAGATATGACCCAAAGCTGTGTATTAGCTTTTGTTCATTTATACATATGTCAGCAAGAAATGGATATACATTTATCATATACAATATCGTATTCATTTAATGAGCTTTTACCAGAATATGCCTGGTAAATTATAAGACACACCTTCTCTTATGAACAGGCATATCAGATACAAATCTGAGACTGAAATGATCTTCATGGAACTAGAGCGTCTTGCACAAAATCACTCTTCGTATCAGAACGAATTTCAGAATTTGCCTGGAAGAATACCACCATTACTGATACAAAGATGCTTATGTTGAGCTGCTATGGACTCAAAGACTATGTTTAAATTAGCAAGTAGTGCATATTAATTCTTCAAACCTGATATACACACTATACACATCTCAAATAGTTCTATTTCACACTAGTTCCTCTTTGGTCCAATGGACTGAACAAACCAGTAACGTTTGGGAGTGTACAGGCTCAATTCCTAAAGTTCACCTTCTAGCATTATTTCATTCAAAAGCATCATAGGCCATTTGCCCTGTTTATTGCAAACTAAAGTACAGAAGGTGGAAATAAAGGTGGCACGGGCATCAAAAGAGCAACCCTCATCTGAACTAGGCACTGATGAAAGTGAGCATTTCATGCTTTGGAGGGGGACAAAGAAGTCGAGAGATAACTGAGACCCCACTCATGGAGAAGGACATTACAGAGTAGAAGAATTGAAAAGCATTCAAAAAGAGAATTCCTTGTGCTAGATGAAAGACTAATTTTCTAGGTAGAGTGGAAACAGATACTACTAAGAGCAGACCTCAGTGACACGTCAGTATGTGACACCTGGCAGATTCCATTCTGGTTCCACAAGAATCAATAATAATTTAAGTGCACTTTTGATATTAAGAAGGGCACTGTAAAGACACAGAAAGCACAGAATAATTTCAGGTAAAATGAGCTGAGCTAGTTCAGTAAAATAAACTGAAATAATAATAGCAACATCTTTTAAACTTTCAATTTAAGTTTTTTACATTTCAAAAGATCTCAAATGAAATGAAAATTACCAAGGGAAATTACCCACACTAGAAAAATTTGGTGAACTGAGTGAGTCAAAAACTAAAAAGTAACCATTGAAGTTCCTTAAGTTATCTTGAATCTATATCCCACACATCTTAAAAATAAATAAGCAAATAAATAAATTATTGACCTTTCAGAAAAGGATTCCAGAACTAACTGATGAATAATCCTAAATGGAATATAATGAACAACCAGAGCTCAGAAAGAATTGAATAAGAATAACTAGCAAATACATTTTCCTCTTAAAAGGTCAAGAAGCTTAGGGACAAAATAAAAGTTTCCAGGAGCCAAACTGAGGTGGCTCAATAAATGAAATGTAAACGGGTAGCTCACATTTCAGTCATTAAAGCAGAGAAAAAGCTAAAAAGTTAATACGCAGTAAATAGTGGAAATAATGCAGTTTCCTAATTCTGTGAATGTTTATGATGAATAAAAGGGATACAAGTGTCCACAGCTGACAGAATGCATCTATACCACAAAAAAAGTTGCAGGAAAACTCAAAAAGCAGAATTCCAAAACTAGTACACGAGTCTTAAAGCCCAATAACAATTTTATGTATTGATTTGAGACATATCTATCTGCCCAGGTTAGTGTAAATCTACAGAAGAGCATACACAGAAACCAAACACACCCTGGAAAGAAGGAAGTAGAACTTCAGTAACAGTAAATATTTCTGAATAAATTTTGAAATAAAGAATCATTAAACATACAAAGGAACATGAAAAATTAGATTAAATACAGCACATTTGATCCTAAGAGATAGGTTCCAGATCCATTAGAAAATCTCTTTCTTAAAGTAATTAATGCTCCTGACAAAAAAAAGTGCTACTATTTATCTGGACTTTGGCATTTCATTCTGTTATATTTAAAGGTGGGAAAAAATGGGACTGGAACAAACTCTTTAAGCAGTTTGAATAACTGGCTCAACAGGAGACAGAAAAGGCTGCTTAAAAATACCTAAAGGAAGTCTATATCTTGGGACTAATTTATGAAATCCGAAGTTGATGACTAGGGTGCAAAAATCGGTATTAATGAATTCAGCTGAGGCCAGAAAGCAACCAAGACAAAAAACACCACTACTTTACACAAGAAGAACTGAAAGTCATGTGCATCAAAAGTCAGAATGATTTTCACAAATTATGTTCTCATTGTATGAAAAGGACTCAGACAGGAAAAAAGTATCCATTATATAACTATGGGCCAAATGTGATTCATTACTGTGATCAAGTAAGTCAAAATTAAGGTACAAAGTGTTGCATGCATGATCCACCCAATAATTAAAAACTTAATTTGAATACAAAAGGTGGTACAACAACACTGCCAAATGAGTCTGGGAGCAAAATCTTAAGTCAGAGACTTCGATAAGATATATTTGCCTATGACTGGACAAAGCATAAGGGCCCTCCTGCTACTGCATACTCATGCATTATGAATTAGGCATTAAAGGTATATTTGAGATCACAGCGGTATAATATGGTGTAGATGACTGAATGAATAAAAAGAAAAAGGGCAAAAGAGAAGGAAAACAATTCAAACAAATATTATGCATATGGACTGAATTTGTTAGCTTGGTATTTATGTTAATAACCCAGCTGAACAGAGGCTCATTAAATAAATCAGCAGACGTGTACTTGTCACCTATACCAATAAAATCCAGGATTCTGCTGGAAGTTATTTCTGCTTTTTGTTTGTTTTGTTGGGTTTTTTTCCCAGTTATCCTTTTCTTTTTCGAATTGCTGTTCTGTATTTACTATTCTAGCTGTGCTGTCTATTTTCAGGATGCATTTTGCCCTGTGCTAGATGCTCTGTCTTTTTTGGAAGACAGCATATTCAGAACACTGATGTTCAATTTATACAGAAAAAAATCCTCTGAGTAAGAGTGGTTTGAATGTGTTTTTAACCTGCTCCTTCTAAATTTTTTTCTCTGCTTTAAAGAAACTTGTGTGGAGGGATTTCAATTGTTTGTTCTTCACTAAATGAAACTTCCCAGTATTTTAGCAGAGTTAGGAAATTTGCAAATTAAACAAACGGGATAAGAAGCCAGAAAAAATGCAAATTAAAGTCTTTGTACTGTTTTCATTTTTGCAGTTACTTAAGTTTTGCAAAGTATTTGTAGACCTGAATTTGATCTAGTGGGCTTTAAAGGACAAGAGCAAGACAGTAGACTACCCTTCTGTGAGAGCAATACCTGAAGTGGCACATACAGTCACATCACAGCCTTGTGGTTCTGTATTTTCCAGAGCTGATTAGTGATAATGTAAGTGAATAATTATTGGGATTTTAAATTACTGATGGCATACTTTTAATTCAATTTTGATCTTAAATCAATTCTTAAAATCTATTATTAAACTGTGCAACTGATCCAATGCTTGCATTACCTCCATTTACCGTAGCACACTTCTAGCTAAACGCACATTCAGTTCCTTACAGGGCCATACAAAACGGTTGTGGGTACTACCATGTTGTACTGGTTTTAACACCAGCAGGGAAATTACACTCCAAATAAGCCACTTCCTTTCCCCTGCTCCTTTTGGTAATTTCCTCATTTCCAGCATTAAGAATATCCTAAATGACAGTACTGGACAAGACCAGATAGTATTTATTAAGCCATTATACCACTGATTGAAGTGTTCTCTGTCTGTAAACAAATAAAACATCAATAATTGAACTACTCTGAAAAATTGTTTTTTTCAATGACTAGCATTTAGCCACACCGAAAACTATGGGAAAATTGGGAAAATTCCTACTTTCATATATCTAACAGGGCTTACACTGGTTAATATGAACTATGGAATAATTTTTTTTTTTTCTTTGACTTTTTTTTTAGAACATTGACTATAAAAAAAATCATAAACCAAATTCTTCTTTCATTCCATTGACCCACATTAGAAATGTGAGAGACTGGTAAATGCAGACAGCTTCCTTCTTTTCAATGGTAGTGCTATTTTTATTTAATGTAGAGCATTTTGCTATGCTAAGTGACCCCAGGACCTGTGAACACAAAGGAGATTATTTCACGGTTTTGTTTACTTCTCAAAAGCTAGACTTGCAAGACTGTCAGTAAAGAACTCTTTTTAATTTGCACCCTACCTTAAGTTAAAGCACCATAGCCTTTAACAGCTTTGGTTTAAATATTAATGATAGACTTCTATGGGGAACAGTGAGAAATGCCTCCTTTTTCAGTACAAACACATACAGAAGAACTACAGTCTATTTCAAATAAATATGAAAGTGTGATTCTGTGAATACTGAATACTAAGAGTAGGTGATACACATATAATCTGCTCCTCAACCCACTCCTGTGCCTAATATTAGCTTGACACAAGATGCCTCTAAAAATTTAAAGAGCAGATCAATCACAGCTGTGTTATGCACAAGCAAACTCTCCTAAGATGGGCTATAGTTTTGCAATGGCTTTTTAAGTGACAGACAGAAGTGTGCGTGTCTTAAGGCTAATGTGAAACACAAATAATTCCTTGTTCTAAAGCTTGTGTAAAGCCTACTCCTTTTGTGAACTTTCTTCTCAACAATGTGGACATAAAAAAAGTTTCAGTGCTGACCAGAAATCAGGGTAGAAGTTAAATTACATCCTCCTCATACTCCAAGAATAAGGACAAACCACTTTGAAAACAATTAACTCCCTTACAAACATTTTTGGTGGGTTTTTGGAGAAACACTGCTTGCCACTTACATAGCAAGACAATTGACTTAGCAATGTCTGCTTCTAAATATAAGCATGAATAATGTAACAGCCGTGTAAGCTATTCTTGAGCAAGATCTAATTGCAACTAATATAAATCAAACTTCTCACCCAATAGTTCAGAAAAGAATCCCAATAGTTTAGCTTGAACTTGTCCTTTGGACACAACAGAAGAGCAGAAAGCTCTAATATTACTAACACATGTTGTATGGCATTTCTGATAACACAAACTTTAAAGAATCTGCAAAATAGTTTTTAGATTTAGAATGACTGTTGAGAAGACGAAAGTGCATATATATATATATACATTCAATATACATATATACACATTCACCTTTTATAGTTACAATCTTTACAATAAACAGAAGCACAACATTAATATCATTGAACATTAGATAAAGACACTATTAATCTGAGAAATGCAAAAAAGTCAGGAAAGGAGGTCCTTAATTTATTGAAAGATTCTCGTTGTTTGTTCTAAAGCTAGAAAAATTTTTATTTCTGCTATTGAAGCATTACTGTGCCAAACGAAAAATGAATCCACACATATTCCTCCTTCAAGTTGATTTTCATGGTTGCTTTGAATAGGTCTACTGTTATAAAAGTCACAAACAACACCAACTCCTCCTCTGCTCCAACCCAACCAACCAACTACAAAAACAATTGAACCAAACAGTCAACTCTTGCCTTTACCAGAGCACCTACTTTCACAGTCTGTTCATATGTATAACCTTGCCAAGTATCAGCTTATTCTATTTTAATTTTAGTATAGGAACAGGTTTTGCCTATCTGAGCACACCAGCTGAAGTCAAAACTGATTCCTCAGCCACCAGGGTTCAGACTCTGTTTAATCTTAATGCAATTTTGCTGCTAGGCAGTGGGGGAAAAAAAAGAACCTACCAAGAACAGGACTCTTTTAAGTCTCAAACTGAATAGTATAAATAACAGTAGTTGCAGCATCATTACCCTTGAGAATATTTATAATGTTTCAAAAGAATATGTTAAGAAAATAATGAAAGAAGGTATGTGTTTATCCCTGACTATAACATATATCTTCAAGATTTGTGTGGCAACATCTATACATTAAAAAATTTTAAAAGTCTTGCGAATGATTCAAAGAACAAAAAACCAAAAAACATATAAACTGCCACTTAATATCCAGGAACTCAGAAATATTTGATATCTAATAAGTGAGGTATATAGTACCACCCTACTTGCCTTTGAAGGCTCAGAAGAATAGACTACATGTACAATCAAACCTTTTTGTTTACCTTTTAATTTAGTCCTTATGTCTTCTTCTATTGAGTCTTCCTTCAGAACAGTCAGTTAACATGAAAGGTTAGCCAAAGAAAGGAATTAATGCTGGCACCAGAGCTAGACAAAAAAAAATGTCAGAATAATTTTTGTTTCCATGAAAACAGACAAAAAGCATTTTATATTTAATAAATTATCAAGTAGCAAATAATTATTGCCTTGTAGAAAAAAAAAACAAACAAAAACCCAACCCAAAGATCCTTATGTTCTATTAAAAAAAACCACCATAAAAAATGAGTAATGACAACAAAAAGTATGTTTCTGAACCAGAGATTATGGGTGAATTAGTCCATGAAGAACTATCTGAAGTATGCTGCTTCATTTACATTAATACACTCAGAAGCATGTTCCTTCTCTTGACAATTCACAGGCATAAGAGAAGTCAATCTGTTACATTGAAATGACAGCATTAGAGCTAACCAGGAAAACTATATGGAAAGGCAAGAGCTCACCAACATAAAAACACACCAGCTCTAAAAGGCTCTGCAGGACAGAAAATAATTTAAGACTTTCCTAGTAGTTTGCAAGACAATTCCCAACTGCTGAAATTTTACTTTAGGAAAAGGAACACCTGCAACTTTGTACTATAGACTGTTTCTACAGGGAATAGGTAAGATTAACAAAATAATCCATCAAAAATAGTGAAAGATGTTGTTGCACAATATGGAAAATACGGTCCTTTCTTCTCCTCTACCCTCTCCAGTCTGAAAGTTGTAGGATTTTAGAAGAGAACAATTGTTTAATAGGTAAAAGAACATCTGCATGGCTCTACTGAGAGAACAGAATCTACACTGAGAAAAATCTCTCAGCACTCCAGGCGTACTATTTTCTTGTTTTCAGTGTGGATTTTGTAATGGTATCATAGAGTCACTTAAGCAAAAGTATGCCGTCAGAAGCTGTGAAAAGCTGTACCACTGGTCTAAGTCCAAAGTTTATTAAAGTCAGTTTTAAGTTCTAATTAAGAACTCAGCTAAATCGGCTTTACTGACGAGAAGGATAAAATTTACCTTGACTGTTCCTAGGGAAAATTAAAAGCAAAAGATAAAGGTAAAATTAAAAGAATTCTGTGGGTGGTCAAACACTGGAACAGTTGGGAAATCTCTAACCATGGAGACATTGAAAATTCTCTTGGACAAAGCCCTGAGCAACCTGACCACCTTTGAGCAAGCAGCTGGACTAGACAATCTTCAAAGTTACCTTCCAGTCAAAATTATTTTAATAGATAAGGCCTCTACCTTACACATCTCCACATCTCCACAACCAGTAAAAGTCCAGGAAGACAGAAAAAAATAGATCCCTGCCTGACATTTAAGCTGGCTTTATGAGAATGGCTCTTGTTCTATTAGTAACAGAAGAACACAAACCAGTTTTTCCCATGTGTCATTCTGGTTTTCTGCCTTGAAGTATATTTTACTGTATTGCATTATCATTCTATCTTCAGATACCTCAAGAAGTCATGTATTTGAGGCCTCCCTGACTTTTGACAAAAGAGCTGTTCTGCAGAAAACAGTTCTTCCATATGAAAGTAAATGGCTTCTTAGGAGCCCATTTACACTTAGCAAAAGGAAGGCAAGGAGTGGGGGACAAGGGGTGTTTATTAGTAGAAAGTGGTATCAGGCAAAATGGGATTTCTGTTATTACAAGAAGCAATTAAAATCTGGCAGCCTTTCTTAATTTTTATTTTATTTTCTTGAATTCTATCATGATAGACTTGCTGCATAACTGTGTGTCTGAAATCTGGTTTTACTTCATGAGAACATGTTCCATCTTTACTCAGACAAAGTAACAGCATTGACAATGGAATGGTACTATGTGAACTTCTACAGCATGTATGTGTCCAGAATTGACAATTTCAGAACACAGAGGTTCTAATTCCTCATCTCAGCAATCCTTCTGTCCTGACCATCTTCTCACCTCTTCTTCCCAGAATAAAAAAAGAGTACCAAATATTGTGTAAGGTTTCTGTTTTCTAATATCAAGGTAGAAACATAGGTTATACAGAATGCCAGATACAATCACCCTTGCAATCTCAAAAATTAGGACAAATGGCTTACACAGACTAATAATTTTCCTAACAGTAGTTTAGATATGATATCCAGTTTTTAGTGTGTTGATCTGTTAACAGAACTAATATTGTTTTATACTAGTTCTACACCTTACACTGCCAATTGATATTTTTTTTTGACTAAATCATGACAGAAATTTAATTTAAAGGATTGAGAAACCCTTTACCACTCGTAGCTTCTGAACAGACTCATGGCTTTGATAACCACAGGAAAGCTATTTCATTAAAAACACCCCTAAGTAATGCACTACTCATTTCTATCCAGCACGACATTAAAAATAATTGGCTATTCCAGTAAAATATTAAGAGGTATTTTCAACAGTACGATGGCTGTGATTAGGGGCAACAGATGCACCAAAATATTGCTGTGGTAAAAGGCCAACCTGGATACCTTATGCTAAGTACTGATAACAACCTGTATGAACTCTGTTTTTATCCAAAAGCAAGACAAACAAAATAATATATCACACAGTAAAATGACTTTTGCATCTATTGAAACTGCTACCATCAATATGGCTACTTTTAGAAAAGTCAGGCTTTACAAAGACAATCTTGACAAACTGTACTTCAAACATGCTTCCAGATACACTGAAGGCAAATGGACAATGAATTTACTGTGACTTACTGAGCTTGAAAGGACGAGTTGTTCTTTACAACTGTTTCAAGAAACAATTCCGTGTGTTTTAATTAGATTCATATCAGATAACAACAGAAGAATTAACCTTGGTAAGTAACATTTTATCCTGCTTAGCAGTCGAGGACTAGCATGAATTAAGAATCTCAGGATTCTTAGCATAAATTTTTCAGAGTACCTTTATTTTTCATTGACAAATGAAAAAATGATACCAACAGTCAAATATATTTTTTATTTAACTTCCTAAACATACAGATTGCTACATATCTGTATCAGCAAGAAAAGTGAGTAATGATCAGTGATTATAAAACTACAAAAGGTAAGCAGGGGAAAAAACCAGGGTGAATAAGCTCTACAGTTGAACAAATATTTATATTTAATATGATAGTACAAGGTGTTCCATCTAAAAGATCTGTTAAAATACAAATTGTTTCCTAAGGACATAATTTGTGTTATACTTAAGGAATTTTAACAACCTTTTAAATATAAGACAATAAAAAAAATCCAATTAATATAGTGGTAAATAATACCATTGTCCATTTCGCAAAGCATCAATTTACGCAGGAAAAACATCTAATATCTGATAATAAAATACCGTATTTTCCTCTTCACACAAAGACTCTTCCAACTTCAAATACTTTTTTTTAAGAGAAGGAAAGAAAATTATGAGCTTTGGAAATCATGTTAATTCAGTATTTTAGATCAAGCTTGTCCTTTTTCCTGTTCTCATTTACAGCAAACTTCCAATAATTGTATAGTTGCAATCTTAAGTATATTACACAATAAAAATTCTAGAATTCCTATGCAAAACAATAATTTAAAAAGGCAGCTAACTCATGGACAGATATACATAAATGCTCTCTTAGCCATTGCTGCTATTTGTTTAAAAACTGATGAAAATCTAGTGAGGATTCTTTCCTATTAGGTCAATTAAATAGCTGCAGAACTACCTGTACAGGAGGCTCAAACCTATGTAATTGCTTTCTCCAGTTCTACTTCTCTCACCACCAGCTCTATACAGATCAAGCTCTGAATAAAAATCAGAACTCTCACAAGACTTTATATACAGACACCATAGGATGTTTAATTGCCACTCTCAGTCCCAGGTACAGGTTTTACTCTAACATGGTCACTAAGGGCCCAATGCTAACAAAATTATTTGGCAAAAGATGGAGAACTCCGGAAATAAAAGAGAAATAAAGTACGTGTCAAGATAGACTAGCACCAGTTTCATAAACCTAAAGCAGAACTGAAATAGCAAACAACGTTACTGTGGGATTCAGCTTTCTACATGCTCTTTGAACTTGGAAGAGGTTTTTGATGCCCTTCCATGCAGAACCAAAACCTGAAACTAGTTGATGGCAGTAGGGAATAAAGGAACTACCTGCAAGAACTGCAATAAGAGAGAATGTCAGCTTTATAGAATAGACCACGAGAAATATAAAAATATGGTTTAAAAGCTTCAAAGAGTACAATCACGCAGTTAAAGTGGCTTAGGTAATCATAAACACAATGCAAAAGCCAAAAATTTTAAGAACTGGTGATGTTACTTGCACAAGATACTGGCAAGAGTAAGTAGTGTTGTCTAAGCAAAGGAAACAGATGACTTTTGATCTTTTGAAAAATCCCCAGGAATTTAAGAACAAATTAAGTGTCATCTAAAATTACAGCAAGAACAAAGCATATAATAGGAGATATTTGAGGCAAAGAAGAGTTTATGAGTAATCTCACTTTCAAAGTCTAGTGGCATATCAGACTAGTATAGAACTGAACCACTGACTTCTGTGAAATAAGAGAAACTAAGAATCCATAATTTTGAACCTAATAATAAAACTATTAAGCTTGGTGAGCTATTCTATGCCTCCTCATAAGACCAGAAATTTCCATACTAAGACTGTCAACAAAGTTTGAGAATATTACATGCAAGTAATCCTTGTAAAAAATTAGCATGCAAGTTTGGAATTGTTACTAAATGCTAGACATTGGAAAGAAAGGGATGAGTTAAGTTTTATCCAGATGTAAAGACAGCAACTGCTGACAATTCACAATGTGTTACAGTGAATAATCATGGTTGAATAAATCTCACAGAAGGTTAGATAAGCACATTTATTGCTTCAAATTCACAGAAACACAGATAAGTGTTAGAAAAATGAAACAGGAAAATTTTCAAGTGTTATTTGAAGACAAAAATCCTAAATCACAATGTAAAATAGGTGAATATTTATAGCACACTTATTAAGCTTCTAACACTTATAAAGTTAGAGCTTTAAATAACAACTGTACTGGTCAGTGATAGCTTAATTAAAGCAGGATCTTGGTAATCCTATATTTATTCTTCTTTTAATTCTTAGAATCTAACTGGTTTTACTTACTGTCACAAAGCTCCAAAGAGGTCAGAGTACTGACACACATGAACAAGGAGAGACAGGTGAATCAGAGGCAGAAGTAACTTACCTGAAGTCATATAAGGCACCAAAGCCAGGAAAGAATGTATGTTGACCAATACAATAGACTAGTATATAGAATTTAAAACCATTTCTACCATTATTTCCATTACTTAGTTGTGTGTATTAACATTCCCAAAGTAGTAGCACTTCAGAAATGCAGGATATGAGTTCACACTCTGAAAACGCAGACAAGCCAGCACAAATTCAGGAATATTTCAAAATTATTAAATGTAGGGCATACTTCCAAAACAGGGGTTTAAGACAGGCAATGTGTATAAAATTGGATAAGGTAAAAACTAATTTGTCATAAACAGTGTTTTTCCTGTGCAATATTTCTTCTTTCTGTCACTCCATAAAAAAGTGTAATAAATTTAATACGCAAGGCAGTAATGAAAAATTCCAAATTTTCATAAACAGTGTTTTATCGAGATTATTTATTGTATCATCAATTCTGTTTCTTAATAACGAAGTTCACAGATGAAATCTTATCATATTATGACATCAGTATTCTGCTTCATTCCTGATAAAACACAGATCAGTAATCAAATTCAAACCATCATTTTTTGCTATTCCAATTAAGATATGACACAAAAAGAGCTCAAAATAAGTCTTTTCTTTAAGACATAAGACAGTTTTCTTTAACTAGTGATGGCCAAAGCTGAAAATAGCTCAATGGGCCATGAGTTATAAAAAAAAAAAAAAAGCTTCCTGATCATTAAGTGCATTGCAAGTTTTGTAGATTCCATCTCAAGAAATTGCTTTAAAAGTAGTAAATAACAAGGAGTTATTGGAACTAGCCAAGGTAATTTTTACTTTCCTAGTAGGCAAAAAGAGTTTATTTTTTCTGAGATGTAATGAATATTTGCTAATTTGTGAGCAGGAAGAAAAAAGGTAATCCTTTAAAGGCAGCAGTAGCAGGATATAAATGTAATTTTGGCAATAGTCAATGGTAACTACTTAGTAAAGCTGATAAAGAGTTTAAATTAAAAGAGCAGAGAGATACAGGAAAAAACATTTGTAAAGTTTAGTGGAAGACTTACAGACATGATGGAAAATGGTACAAAGCATGTGAAAATACTTGGCATCTCCTTTTCTAACTAAAATGATTGGGAGAGGAAGGCAAGAAATTACAAACTGCAAAGGTTTGTGCAAAAACATGGTTTGTGTAGCCTAAAAGGAGGAAACAAAACAAATTTGTTTTCCACTGTGTGAGGAAGCACATCCCTACAACAGGATACAGTATCTACATTTATCTTTGGGCAGGGGGGTATGAAACAATTTCTAACAAATTCACTACAGCTAGGAGCCTCATAGAGAGAAGTCTGAACAACACAACCATCCATTTCACTGCTCAAATCAGAGATGATAGTGGCACCTTCTAAAGATCTGAAATTCCAAAACAGACTCTGCTCACAACTATATTAGACTCTGACAGACTGCCATACAGACCCATGGAACTGCAATTATTTGCAATGGTAGGCTCACTGTAGTAAGTGACTGTCTACACATTGTTTCCCCCCAAAATAAAATGATGAACTCACCACTTGTCCATTCTGAGGATTTTTATGTGCATATGGTGGTCCACGGATGTGATTCCACATCTGACCAGATGTCATAGCAAATACAACACACTAGAAAAAACAGAAAAAGAATATATTCGTTAATTTACTGTGAGGGACTGAACAGAAAACCATCCTGCTGTTATTCTTGCTTTAGAGATGTAATTTTTTCCACTAACCAGACACAGTATCTACCCCTATTTGAATTTTAGGGTAGTATCTTCAGATGTATTGTTTTCATAAAATTCTTAATGACTTCTGCCATTCTGAAAATGAGTCAGCTCCAGACAGATTTTCCAAATCTCACTTGAAATAATCCTAAATTTATGCGCCACATTTACACATCTACATGACAACAAGCACTTGCACCAGTAGAAGCCATTCATTGCAAATGTTCTGGAAACTAGTATTCAAGATTTATACAACCTTCCATGAAAATACTTCTGCCTCTAAATCCTATATAAATATTTAGCTTACCTTTTTGCTTTCAGGTGTATGAAATTAGATATAAAATAATAGAAAAAAATCCAGTTATTAAAAAAAAAAAAAAATCCTATTTTATGAAATTTTCATTGTGTGTCCTATATGACTGTGATTAATTTTAACTATGACAAAGAGAAATGGTTGAATTTTTGGAAAAGTTGGAAATGCCCTATGGAAAAAAGTGTGAAGTTAGGTTAGGGATGCTCGACAACTGTAAAAACAGACCTTAATTCTTGTAGAAGATCATACTGTAGAATATACATGACAAACACCAGTCATACCAGGAGCCATTAAGACTATTTTAAAGAGGAAAATATAGTATCTTTTGATTATCAAGTGAGAAAAATAGGAAACTTGTATCATCTAAAT
Source organism: Daphoenositta chrysoptera (assembly GCA_013397915.1). Lineage (NCBI taxonomy): Eukaryota > Metazoa > Chordata > Aves > Passeriformes > Daphoenositta > Daphoenositta chrysoptera. Next base: position 30,129 of record VZRO01000764.1, read on the forward strand.
ATGTCTTCCATTTTATCAGTACAGATAATCTTTACAAAACTACAATTTAAGTATTATTACATACATGCTCATTTTTACTGTACATCAATATTCCCAATAGTATAGTAAAGTCACAGAGATATAGGCAGATGGATCATGAATGTAAAAATTCATACCGTAGTGACTAACTAAACTGGGGTTTACTAAAACCCTTTGGAGTGATTTCTTTAAAGAATGTTTAGTAACATGTTTGTGAAGTAAATACAAGCTAGTGTAGATCTGTATCCCTGTAAATGCTAATCTTTGCATGGCATAATAATTTTTTCCCCCTATTCTGTTCAGGATGAAATAGGTAGGACCAACATGTTGACGTAGTACAGTCATGAGATGACAGCAGAGACAGCCAAAGTGTAAACATAGGCTGCAATGTATCAGTATGGAATGACAAGAAAGAATGCACAGGATTACACTGGAGAGCCCAAGCCTATAAATATTACAATAGTGAATAAAGAAACACAGACATGGGAGCTTGTAGAAAACAGTTTTAGGGCTAACAAAGAAAATAAAAGACAAGCATCCAACATATTTAAGACCACCTCTATTTACCCTGTAAATTCTGATGTAGAATTTTGTTGCAGATCAATGAAGAAGCACAAAGCATGAAATAGCCCCAAGTGGACCCTAAACCAAGGAGGAAGAAAGCAGCAGCATCATACTACTCCCAGCAAAGAACATGGAATGTTCAGCTCATCATAGCACCACATCACCCCAAAGCAAAAGAATCATCTGCAGATCCAGAGAGAAGCAGTTAAAGAGTAACCACAACATAAGAGAAAGGCAAAGACACCAAGAAGTGCATGCAGAACAATTTAATTGTGGTGATATTATTGAGACTTCTCTTGTAATAGAAAGAAAAGATACATTTTCATATATGGTTTAATTGTAACCCTTTAGTGAAGTGTTAATATTTTAATTACACTAAGACCAGGTTCTTAGCTTTAATATAAAATGTGTTTCATTTTTCTTTTAACAGAATTTGGAATGTAACAGCATAATAATTAATATGGCAGATGAAGACATACTAGCAGTGATTGCTAGCAAATGAATTGTGTTTTAATTAAAAATATGCAACAAAATTAAAAGAGAATACAGTGACATAACTGGCAAAAGAGTAACACAGTTATTTTTATACCTTGCAGATTGTCTTAACAGAGAAATGTATACTGCAGTTTTGGTGATGAATCACATAATAGACAGCTTATGTGAAAGCACAAAAGTGTAGAAATTGAAAATATGGGTAACAAAAGTAAGGTGCAAGATATTTGGAAAGGCAAAAAATTAGCTGCAAAGTAAAACATTGAAAGATAACAGATGCATAGAGTACACAAACTGTGCCTCTCTGAAAGTGTTTTTTCTATGAGAAGTAATTTTTCTCATTTTTAAATTACTGGTCGTAATTTATATTCCCTAGGGTCAAATCTGCTTCCATATGGAAAGATCAAAAAGACTCTACCCCATTTTATATATATTAATATATTTTATAAAGGATAAATCTCCAAAATTACTGAAGATCTTTCATGCTTACTGTAAACACCACACTGTGAGACAGTATAATATCTAACAAAAAATATCAAGAAGACACAATAGTGGGGAGAAGAAAATGTCAAGTATAAACATAACTGAAAAGCAAGGACTCAACAATATGGTTTTTAACCTGAAGGCATCTTTTATATTCTTTCAGTTCAGACTGTTAGTGACCAAAAAAATTAATTTCGTCTATCACACACTGGACCTGCCATGATTTCCTTCCATCATGTTCCTTTTTATGGTGTTTTTCAAAATTACTTTTTCAGCAGCCAAAATACATTATCCAGCTTTTCCCTTGTACTCTTCCAATCTTCATCTATTTTAAGTATCCTAAGAACAGAACATTTTCATCATATTCCTTCAGCAAGAATTTAATATGCTACAGATAGTGCTTAACATTCAAACTCATTTTGCTGTGCTCTATATTCTCCAATTACAATCATTTGTGTAAAAAAACAACCATTGGAAACTACAGACTTCTACTGTTTGTAAATCTGCACCATTATTTATATAACAGATGCATGCATCTGTAATTCATCCTGCTGATACACAATGCTTACCATTCCAAACGGCATAGTTTCCATAGGATCCCATGCTTTGGGATCCAAAAGTTTCCAAACTAACCATTACTGTGAGTTGATTTTTCCCAGTTAGAAACTTTGCCAAATTAATTCCTACAAATTATCAACTTGTTAATGAGTTCATATTTACTCTCGTATGCAGAGAAATGTCCCCTTTCTACAGTTTTCTTGGACCTTGTCAAAGTTCAAAGGATGGAAACTGCAGTAAAGAAGATTCAAGCTGAGGCACTTAGCTCTGAGCACAATGCCACTTTTCCATGGTAGAGTGTATTTCAGCAGTTCTACAGAGAAGAATACTATAGACACACCTTTCATCCATCTGCTCCTTTCTTTCTCCTTGTCAGACTCCAAGAACAGCACTAACTGCTGCATGCCACCTGATTTATCAAGGGAGTTTAGGGTTTTTTTTCAGGGTTTAAGCTATTTTAAGAGCTTCCATATCTAGGTAGCTTATTCTGCATCTAAATGATAAGAGCAAGCAGAGTATTTGGCTCTGTAGCCAAATACAGGTATACTGGCAGGTGTAGCATAGAGAGGAAAAGAACAATGATTTGCTACAACACAGTATGGTTGCAAGACCAAATGCCCACAAGATTTCTTCAGTGGCAATTAATGCCACCCCTATTACCAGTCCTAGGTGAGTACACTCGTGTAGATAGATCTGCTGCAGGTCCTTTTTAACAAGTCACAAGTGATGCTTTCTTGATGGCTTTCATCCTTAGTTTCACTAAGGGGGAAATTGCTTTAAGCTCACCTGTGGTGCCTCTCTGTGTAAATCACAAGGTTCCTAAGAACAGATGCTAGGTAAGTTAAGCACCAAGAATCCCAGCAGAACACTGAATTGCTAGCAAGACACAACTTCGCAGGAACATCAGCAGAATTCAGCAGAATTTCTCAACTGTTCTTGGCCTTGCAAACTTTGTCAAATGATTTATTTGGGTTTAATATATCCCTTTCTCAAAGGCCTGAGTTTTGTTTAACACTGTCTGCCAGTTCATTAAACAAAATTGCTAGAGACTTAAAAAGCCATTTGGTATACATTTTGAAGAGAAGTTCCTGTAGCAGACACTATACAAAGCCAATAGTTAGATTTCTTTCAAGTTTAGACCCAAGACCATGGAAAACACTTTGTAATGTAAGAAAAATAATGAAATTTTAGATTCATTTATGAATGTAGTTAAATTCAAGCACAGTTTCAATAAAAAGTGCACACATGGCAGCTAGTTATACACTTAATTTCTATATTGTTCGGTATATGCAAATTCTAACCATTTCAGAATTACTGTTTTAAAGAAATGTAATCCTTTCTTATCCAGTTTAGCTTTGTTTTTGTACTCAAGGAAGGTTCTCATGCTATGAGATCTGTACTGCATTTCTAAATCCATCACCTATTAGACTCGCTAATAAGAGATATACAAGCAAAGGACAGAGTACAACATAGAAGAAAAGAGAATGGATTTCTGTATCTTTAAATGTGCATCTCTGAAACCTCTAACTATAGGAAGAAAAGGAAATTAACAATCAGAATTTATTGATGTTATTTTGAGATGCCTACCTAGTCCTACAGAGGAACCTGAGTTTTTCTATGTGTATCTTTGAATTAAGCACATTAATTTTTTTATCCTCATTTCCAGAAAGGTCTGAAAAAATCACTAGTAGCTGTAATACTCTCCAAGCTCCTTTGGACCAATAACTGATGATGAATGTACTATGTGGTGTAAGTAAGATACTGGGGACTGTATCAACACAGTACACATTTCTCATACCCATTAACTGTTATGAGAACAGTAAACACACGCTTTGTCTCCTCATTCAAGTGACCTGTCATATTTTGTCTGATAGATTTAACTCCTAGGCAGCTGCCTTCCAATCTCAGCACAGATTTTGTCTTTCCTGATTCCACAGGCATATAGGCAAATCTTAAATATACACATAAAATAAAACTGAAAATTACATGCAGAAAACAACAGTGCTAAAGAAAATGCTATCAAAAGACATTCTAGCCAACAGAACAGAAACTCTCAGCACATGTACTGTTGTCTAAAATGAAGCAATTCCTTATCTAAACTGTTAGAAGCTTGCCTAGTTTATACCATCTGACCTTTTCTTCTCTCTGCTTAGAGAAATGAAAAGTTCTGAAGAGAGTCTGAATTGCTTCTTGTTATCAGCATAAAAGGACAGGACTCTGCAAATATCTAAGGACTGAAGTCCTTCCTCATTTTTGTGTTGACATGTCAGGGGGAAAAATATCCATAGACAAATAGCAGAATTTGAATTAAAGTCCAAGATTATCTAAGGGATAAATTTTGCATGTGATTTCAAAAGACATCTTTTGGGATATTATGTACTGTGACTCAGTCATCCTGGTTTGCCGTTCTAAAAGTCTTCTGGGCAACGTTGCAAGTGAAAATGCCTAAGGCATACAAGATACTGCCAGAGCCTGCAGTGCTTCAATGAGGGGATGAAAACACAAATATTGCTGCTGAGCAATCTAATGCTGAGGACGAAACCAATTCAATGGTCTTGTGTGAGCTGGCATTGGAATCAATGTGTGAGATTAAACCTGTGGTCTTGCTTCTGCAAGTCTATCAAAACTATTAGATGAATCATTAAAAATTGCATTCCTAAATATTCTTCTAAAACACTACTGGAAATACTGTCTATGAGACACAACATTTTTATATCAATGGAGTTATCAAATTAACATTTCTGGTATCCTCTGTCAAAACAGCAGAGGCTCTTTATGCTGAGAATTTTCTTCTAATTTTTAGCAACAGATCATTCCATCAGGCAGAGAGGCACCATCCTTTTTCATTTAAATAAAAAGTATCCACTTTTTATTTTTTTAACATCTGGGAACATAAAAATTGTTCAAAGCAAACTGAGAAACTCTAAAAAAACAAGAAAAAGAAAACGAGAGAGTTCTCTGTTTGCAATGATACAGTTTTCAGTCACTGAATCCCACAATCTCTATGAAAAAGTTTCAGTTGAAATAAAAAAATGTTATTTTCAATATGTTTAATGAATATTAGCTACCTAGGAGTACACCATCTTCCAAAGAGCATTTAAACCCCAAACCTACAGCTTTCAGAAAAATGCTTTTGTGCTTTCTCAGTTCTATACCATCTGAAATAATGACTGCCAATAAGGAACAAAATAATTGTCAATACTTCTGTTGGAAACATGGGCTTTCTGTAGTTTTTATACATTTTGACAGACCTTCTCTGTTTAATTTGGTTTTGAAAGTTCAGAAAGGAAAAAATATTCATGAAGAATATAATGATTTAGAATTAAATAGTTATTACTTATTTATACCTTTCATAAAAAGAATTTTCCTATGCATTACTTTCTCTCCTTAACTAGACACCAACTTACCCATTTTTTCTTTTAATGAGTTTTTATCAGAAAAGAAGCTCCAAGTTTTACTGGTAGAATAAAAGCACTATGTAAGAGAATCATAACTACACAATTTTGAATAGAACGATTAAAAGTGACTGTCCATTTTCTTCTAGGAATCATAACAAATTTTAGTCATTAACTGAGGTCATCTGGATATTCAGATAAAGGCTGCCAAAGGTACACCAGCTGACAGTACCACAAAAAGAAGGTATCTTCTCATATTGTTGAATCAGAGCAGAATAGCAAACCAATAATATGACATGGCTTTGAAAAGGAACAACCAGTTTTAGGATAACTTAAGTCTAGCAGAAATAAAACACACAGAAAACAGAATAGCCCAGGTTGAAAGAGACCTCAAAAGACCACCTGATGCAAGCTTTCTTGGGAAAGGGAGACTAGATGAGAAATAAAATATGAATGCTGATGTACAAACAAAACTCATATTCCATCTACAATCCTAGCCATGTCCTTTCAAGAAAGGTTAATTCATATTAACAAGTTGAGAAAAAGCCTTTAAAATTATCAAGGGAATAAATAATAATTTAAATGGCAAAGGAATAAAAGTTTTGTTTATACTGTAAAAAACACATGGATGAATTTCTAAGAAGTACTATTCTCAATTATTATAACTACTAGTGCAGTAAAATATTGCATTGGACTCAATAATTACAGACACTATTCTAGTGTTGATAACCTTTCTTCTGATGCTATGTCCCTGAAAATTAGGCCTTAGATTCTCCTCAGATTCTTCCTCTTCTGTCAGTCACAATGACGCCAGAGGATTGAGTGCCTGTTGATACACTATAACTAACATCTACCATCCTGAAATACTATTTGCTCTTTAAAACTGAGACAGCTAAGTTTCACATCCCACATTTTTCATCAGTCTACTCAGTTATTTGAAAACTACCACGTAAATAAACACACTGCAATAGACTATTAAGCAAATTAAATCTTAATACATTATTTACGGTTTTGAGGATTTAGTTGACTAGTATTTCAAACAGACTTGGCTAGACTTAGTCTTTCCTCAGAGCTAACACTAAGATCATCCTATTCTCATTTAGGTTAACAGTAGAATAATAAGGTCAGTACTACTGAAACCAGTTTTGGAAAGAATTCCCTGTTTTTCTTTGTTTCTAAGATATTTTATCATTGTTCTTACAAACAGATAAAGCCTTTGTTTTTTTCTCAACCTTTCATTACCCTAAAGTGATACAGTATGACATCAATCACTAAACCAACTGATCAACATGTTGGATTTTATCAAAAAAGGGCAAGTGGAACTATAGCTGTAAATATCAGTAACAATTATTAGAAATATTTTCATATTAAAGTTCAAATAAAAAACTGCAGCTAATTTTCAGTGAGTCACTTGTAGTAACTGATACTCACTGCTTATGAAAATTAGACCCAAAATCTAGATTATTAATCTTTTTCTGACAGTATCATCCTGAACAACGTACTAATGCAATGGTTTTTAATTTACTGTGCAAGTACTGAAAACATATATGCTAAGATAAGAAATTAATAAAAAGCATATTAGTAAGGAAAATCTGCATACCAGAGCTGCCATGGCCCAGCCAGTTTTGTTATAGATGAACTCTAGATTATTTCTTCGCAGATATAACAAGCCACCAACAAGAGATACCAGAAGAGCCAGTGCAATAGTACCAGAATAGTTAGGAGGCCTGAACACTCTAATCTGGAATTAAAAATGCAAATGCAGATTGTAATAAATGATTACATACAGATCATCTTCCATATAAACATAATGGCACACCTGAAATCTGGTTTCAGAGTCAGCAAGACTAATCCCTAAGCATACTTAAATAAGAAAAAATAGTACTTTCTTTACTAGGCACACAGTATGAAAAACATTCATGCTTAATTTTGAACTGTGCAACTCTGAAATATTATTTCTTCAACAGATTTGCAGGTTGTGTCTGAATTAAAAGCAGCTACCTTTGAATCTCAGTGTTTTCTACACAGTTTTGCAAAGCACATTTTATTTATTAACAACTAATTATTATTGCTTGTTCTTATCCAGAATAAGACTACATAAAATTTAACAAAACAAGAATGGAATATAATCTGCAGACTACAGATGTTTTTACAAGTACCAAGAATGTCATTTTTTTAATGTGTTGTAGAATGTTCACTTGACAAAAGAAGTTATTAAGGAAAGATGGAATTTATATCAGCCTGTCTCAAACCACAAAGATACATTTGCCTTCAATTTTTAAAACTGTTGAAAGACCTACATGAACATCTGTTCTGTCAGCTATCCATTTAGCTAGCTGTTCTGCTGCAAATCCGATTCTCTGCAGGTCAAACGTGTCAGCTCTCTTGGGTTTTCCTTTCGGAGGAAAATGCATGAAAGTCGGAGCAGAGTTCATATTCAGCTACAAAACCAGGAAAAACAGCAGGAAAAATAATTAGTAACTCTATCCTCAAAATACAACACCACAATACCCTCAGTGACACAAATCTAATTAGCATAAAAATATTACTTGCCTCTATACATTACATTTTTTAAAACGTCCTCATGTATAGTCCTCCAAAAAGAGTGCTCAAAATATTCCTTCCAGTAGATTCTTCAGGATGTTTAATTATTCAGAGTGTTTTACCCACAAGCTTTTCTACATTAGAGTATCTCATGCTTTGAAGTTCTCACACACTGCACAATCTTTCTTGTAATGGGTAAAACAGAGACCCTGCACCCAACCAATCTATTAAAGTATATTAGGTTATAATTCTAAGGGAGCAAAGTAGCTTGAAATTGTTTGCACTGGTTACAGGAGACTAACCACTAGTGACTAGCCTTTTTTTGAATCAAAAAGGCCTGGATAACTAGCTTACACTATACAACTTGCCCTAGAAATTACTTTTAATTCATGTGCTGATGTCACTAGCACTTTTCACAGTATATAAAAAAATCCTCAGAAATGATAAACAAATAGATCTGCATATACATTTGCCACTTGAAATTTTGACTTCAACTTTGCAAGGTGGTATAGGAAAATTTAATTCCACTATATGAAATTCCTCCATATTCAGGCCATCTCAGAAATAATGCAATAAAGCACTTGAAAAAATGAAAATTTACGTAATACTTAAAGGTGATGCAATATGGAGCTCTTTAAATAAAAAAGTAAGCTTGTTTTTTTTCGTTCCTGAAAAATGCATTTCTTGTAACCTCAGCAAAACTTTATATTTAGAACTGAATTTATCAATAGAAATTACCAACTATTAAAATGTTTTCAATCTAAGCAAAAAAAATAGCCCTTCTCTTTACTGAAATTATTTGGAAATAAAAGAATTTCCAAAAAAGGCTAAGACACATGCTGTCAAATAGTTAAAGAAAGTATTTTATAAGATACAGAAACATTTGGACATTGTATAGAGTTTGGAGGCAGCTGATCTGGAAGTGCTTTATAATTTCTCTAAAAACATGGCAAAAGCTGAAAAAATCAAAATCACATTACTCTTGGGGTTTTTTTTTTGTATGGCATCAGTATGACATGACTTTGCACACATAAATGTAAAGTCAGAACTGCATTTACCTCAAATCCACATTAAAATAGTCATTAGTTTAATTTAATCTTAACACTCTGTCTCTTAAAAAAACACCGTTACATTTTTATACTTAATTTTGTCTAAATGTAAACATAACTTTAAATGCATGTCATTTGAAATAAACTGAATATGTGCTGTTACACAAGGAGTAAGTTGAACTGGACTCTTCTATGTCTTGATTGGCTTAAGGCAAGATCAAACAAGATATTTTGTACTATTATAACCATGCAGGTTACAATAGCACAAACTTTTATAAAGTCTTTAATTTTTAGAGCAAAAAAATCTTTAATTTTTAAAGCAAAATCTTAAGCCACTGATAACCATTGTTTACACAATGCTTTCTAATATTTCAATTGGAAGTGAAAATATTTATTAAAAACATTAACTTTTTGAAAAAAGTATTTTAAAAATACATATTAATCTTCTCCCATGAACATTTTAAGTCACACACTTCACCAAAAGATATTTAAAATATGCAGATAACTTCTAAGTTTTTCATTCCTCCTAATCTGTATTTTTAGCTTCAATCAATGGATAAATATCAAAGACAAGTATGTCAGTATTTAGTATTCATTTTCAAGGGATGCCATTTTCCTTGACTTCTCAGTTTCAGAGGAGACCTTAAGCTATTCTCCAAATTTCACTCTTCATAGACAATATATAAAATGTAAAACTGTCTCTTCTCTTTTCCCTGAAGAACTTTCAGACTAAATATTATTGAAGATGAAGAATATTGTATTACACAAAAGCAATTAAAAGGCTCTTTTACTAAAGAGGGTTTTTTTTTCCCTAAAGAGAAAATAAAGGAAATCTTTAAATGAAAATGTTATTTACAATGTGTTTAATTCTAAAAAATGACCTAAACAATTGCTTAGAAAAAAAGGTTGCATATATATATATATAATATATAAGCTATCTATAAACAAACATTATAACCTATACTTGGAAAATACTACAAGTGGTTACCAGTAGAGTTTGTCTTCACTGATGTCACAGAAACTGCTGTGGTTTTAACCACACCTACATACAGAAAATAATTTATCTTGTATTATTTGACAAATTGACATGTAGTTCTACAAATTCACAATGCTTTACAGTATTCAACATTTACCTGCTGAAAAACATCTGCTCCTTCATCATAATCCACTATTGTGAAAAACAGTTTGTTTGAAAAAGCAGATGAATAGCGCCATGAATTAGCCAGCACTTGATATTCCTCATTAGCTTGCCTGTTAAGGAAAAGAAACAAATGTACATCCATATGCCATTCACTTGCAAAAAAAATTCTATAATCAACTGCAATGGTTAGATGAATTACATTTGCAGTATCATTCTCAACATCCATACTATTAATTTAAAAGTTTCAGATATTTTTGCAACTTTTTGTTTCAAACTTGTCATCTCCAAAATCAGAAATGTGTTACGTTAAACTATACAAGAGAAATCCCAAGATGATATTAAGAAAAAGTAATGTTTTCCATCTTTAAAGGTCTCAGTAAATGGGACTGGTCTTAGTGGCAAGTGTCAAATAAATCTGCTAACAGATCCATGCAAGGATATGTTTATGTGGCCCTTGAGTGTGCTACCAGGATACACCTGCTAGAAACAGCTACGCATAAGGAATTCTGAAACTAGGGGACAAATAACTGTGAAAGTAGTATCTTCCTAAAATAGCAGAGCCATAGAAAGAGAGCCAAAGAAACTGCTAAGCACTCAGGAAATGATCCTAACTGAATAAACAGTAGGCTTGTAAGCAGCATAATAAACTCCAGATTATTTCTCTAAAAGTTGTTTTAAATGTGGTAATTTTGTACAAATATAAGTAAGCTTTTCTATCATCACTAGAAGGTGATTTCCTACTGAATATCCTCCAAAATAAAATAACCAAACAACAAACAAAAACTAACTAACCAACCCACCAAAAAACTCAACAAAGAGAATACAAACCAAAACAAGTAACTTTGCCCTGACTGCACCAAGAGGAAGACAAAGACAAAGGAATTCCAGGCAAGTAATACCAGCAGAAACACCCTCTACAACCATAAAACCACAGGTTCTTCCACAGGACAAATCTATACCAACAAAAATTCAGGAGGAAAGAAAAAAAACAAACAAAATGAAAGAATGCTCTCAGTGCTTTTTGATTTAGACAGACTCCTTTGCTAATTTCCATAATACTGTTTAACTACATCCCCTGTAGAGTCCAAACTAGGGTTTTACCACTTGTAAACTCATCTTTGCATATGGTGAGGTACAGAAGTAGCATAAATAAATGTGTTCTGCAACTTTTCTCAAAACAGTGTTTCTAGAAAAACAGTTCTATGTGTTTCATGGTGCAGAACACTATTTAGAAGTTGTAAATGCAAAAATCTGTTTGTTGCAAGAGAAACTCTGTACTAAACATATATAAGAGAAAGAAGGGGAAGAGCATTACAGGATCACAGATATCATAAGACTCTCCCCATTTCTTCATAACTGAGATCAACCTTAGACATGAAATATATTACATACAAACTCCAGTAAAGCTGTGTAGTATAAAGAAATTTACTGTACATGAAAAATTATATCATAAAACCGCAAGACTTGAAATGAAAATTTATGATCTCTTACTCCCACAAAGAATTACATAACATGAAGCACAACAAAACTCAACTTCTGCCCTTATTACCTGACTCGGAAAATTTGCTACTTAAAACCCTTACTCAATGGGCAGTTTGCAATAAAAAAAAAAAAAAAAAAAAAGCAATTTAGGCATTAGATTGGTTATTTCTAGAAACAGATATTATCACTAAGCAGACTAACATAGTCATTGTCATCCTGAAGAGGGCAGTCAGACAACATCAAAGGAATGCTGTAAAATCTCAAGCAATATCTGTAGTGAACTTTTTTGTTAAACCTGCTATATGAAAGCTGAACCATTTTTATTACAAGACAAAACAAGATCAAACTCAGTTTATCTTGATGCCATCATTCCTTTTTATCTACCTTTCACTTGTGAAAAACAGTGTTTCCGGGAAATTCAGATACTCCATTTATGATGCCACTTTTTGAGAGGACTCTTGTTCCCATTGATCTCCATGCATTTTGCATCTTCAAACTATTTTGAATTAATGAGTATTATTTAAAGTATTATTTTGTAAAAGGTTGCATTTTTTTTAACAGACTTAAAGCACAATTTCATCCTCACACTGAAAAAACCAAACCATTCTATGATGCATCCTCATAGAAGCCCTTGAAGGGTGTGGAGAAGAGCGAAACAAGGAGCAAAAGGAATACAAAGTTAAAGGATTACCACACACAGAACTGAAGATCAGCCTACACTCCACTATATAATTTCCAATTGATAAATTTCTGATAGAATAACATTAGTAACCTTTTGTAGCACTGGTTCATTCCTTTTCAGACACAATAACAGTAAAAAGCATAAGCACTTGACTGAAAAAATTCAGTCTTCAATTAACAACAGACAATATCAACCGTCAAATTTTATCTACCTATCTCTGTAATAAATTAGTTCATACCCATAATATCAGCTTGTTTCTAGGAAGTAATGTTAACTATACAAAATTACTAGAATAATTATGTGAAAATCTCTAAAGGCATAAAAGCAAAGAACTACACTTGGTCTGAACTCAACAGAATAATATAATGTTAGCACTGCTCGTTTGCTTGACAGGATTTTTTGATAGATGAAGAAGATTTGAATGTTATTGCTGCTATAGTCACCTCTCCAGAATTTCATCATAATAGCAACACAGGAGCTAGCAACAACAGTAATATTGACCAGCTGCCAGAAAATAGTGGCCAGATCAAAAGGGAATGCTATGATTAGATTTACTCAGAAAATTCAATATACTGGAAAGTAAGCTGCTAAGCAAATGCTCTACAGAAATTCTTCCATTACGCAAGAGGTGCTCATGAAATATTAAAAGTTTTATTTAAAAAGATTAATTATGTGGGTGTCTATGGCAGCTAATCAGATTTGTATAACTTGAGCTATATATAATGAGATTAATTTTATTCTATTGGTCTGACATTATAGAAAGGAAAACACAAACTGAGTATTAGGAAAAGAATAAAAGAGTGTGGAATTTTTTGAGAAAGAAAGCAGTAAAGCATTATTTGTGGCACACTATGTACAATGCTTACAAATGTACAGTTGGCACAAAATGTACTACAAGGTTACTCACACATTCTTATCCATCTATTTAAACTGTGATCAGTGCTGCAATTTACTTCCAAAACAACTTTTGGATTTTATTTGGAGTGTTCCCCAAAACTAAAGGAACAAGGGACTAAATGCACATCTTGACATCTTCTCAGTGTCAAGAAGACAATAAATTCAGAATGCTTATTTGATTTTGTTTAGGTTGACTCATAATGTCTTGATGAAAAGCACTGAAAAATCTACAAATGCGTCCAGAAAGTTCACTAAACACAACAGAGAGCAGAAACACTCATTGAAAACCACACAGGTTTTGCAATCTAGGTATCAATAAAAGGGGAAAGTAAACTAAAATCCATGCTATTCTATTTACAGCATCCCATGAAATTTTCAATATTCTGCAGATGATAAGAAGATACGAGGTCCTCTTTTGCAGAAGTTGAAAAGTAAAAAAAAAAAAAAAATTGTGATCGCAGGAGGAATAAAGAATCTCTTATGATCCAAGTATAAAATTACTGCCTTGTTAAGTGGGACTCATCAATACTTCTATCAAGGTCCTGAAGTGCACAGGAAAATAATTGCAGAACTTTCAACAGCTCCTTCCAAATTTCCTATTCCTTCATTGAACAAAAGTTCAAATGATAATTCCCTCTCACTGTATTTAAGAGACCTTATCAATGATTTTCTCACTACCTGCTCTTGATCAACCAGCAAAAAACTGAAAGACAGAGGATCCTGTTTCTTCTTTCTGGTGATGCTCTTTGACTGTCACAATTCTTTTTGCTGTTGACCTACTTTTGAATTGGCTACTTGAAAACATATCTCTTTCCTGAGATTTTTTTAAATCAGGGAAACCAACAAAATTCCTCTTTTTTCAGGATTAAAAAAAAACCTCCTCTTGGATGTCTCATTGATAGGGTAGATGTTAATAAAAGTATTTGGAATCTCTCCTCACTTATTTTGCCATTTCCTTCCATGCACAGTCAACAGAAGAAGTTACGTTTACAGCCCTTTACAAAACAACACACTTCAACATTAAGCTCAAAACTTAAAAATTCACAAACTGTATGTTGAATTATAAATTACCATATAGATAATCCTGCAAGAAGGAATAGCTTCAAAAAGAGTTAACTTTGAGCTCATCTTGCAGCATTCTTTCTGCAGTAACTGCAAGCTTGTTCCAAAAGATATTATTAATAACTTTTAACAGAGTTCAGTCTTGTCACTCAAATTAAACCAAAGTACTCTTTAGAAAACATGTGTCACACCTGAAGAACTGACCCATCTCCCTGATGTCTTACGTATATTTTTTTCTATATACCTTACATGTATATTTATATATACACACATGTATTTATGTACACACACAACTTCAGCTAATCGGTGTTCACTTCAATATAACAAAACTTCTGGCACTTTTAAAAATGAAATAGTCTTGTTAACATAGGGATGAAGAAAAGTACTGGCTACCCAAACTCTTCTGCATTAGTAGCCACTTTTATCTTTCTTCTTCATAAATCCTCTTTGTAGTCTTTGCAAAACGGTATTTTCCAAGAATCTGAAAGCAGATTTCTTACTTCCACTGTAAAAAATTTAAAAACATCATCCAGAACTGAAACAACTCAGTTTTCAGCCTGTACAGTTTACAAGTTTGTCTTCACAAGTGGTTATCTGCAATTTTTATAGTCTGTCTCTGCATTTCCCCATTTTTCTCCTGATCATTTATGATGGTAATTTTAGGCTTCAATCTTGATTTGCAATGATTCAAACAGGCTCAGTTACCTCTTTAAAGAAAACACTTGGGAATTCACAGGCACAAACAAGTATGGTAAAGAGTATGCAAAACAAAATCTGTTTGTTTCAAGTAGCTGTAAATTCACAGAGATGTATACATCTAATTTACATGTTTTAACCATTATCTTATAACAAACTAGTGGCACAGGTCAAAGTATAGATCCTATCCACTGAAACTCAGCATCTTTAGCCTCTGACAGTGCTCTCACCTTTTCAAGGAACACTAAGAAAAAAACCACAAAATAGACATCTTTTTGTTGATGGGCTTCAACTGTTGGGGAAAGGCTCAAGTGATCAGTCTCATTTGTCTGACCCAGATATCCCTTTCTAAATAAAAATACCCTGGCAATGAATTTGAAAGATGAACCAGACAAAAATGTGAACTGTTTGGTAACAAACAAAACACCTCTCATACGCAGCTGTATTCAAAGCAGAGATGGTTGCTTCTGCCAGTCAGATAAGAGAAGCAGAACTTAAAAGTAAAGTAAAAGACCTCATATAATGTGTTTATGAAGTGGTCAGATGGTACAGCAACAAACAAAAAAGAAGGAGTTAATTATAACAATGGAAGATACAGAGGAGCCGTCAGCATCAGCAGGCTTGAGCTACAGCCCTTTTGCAGCTGAAAATCAAAACACTAATAATCAAGTAAAGCAGGGGGATCACTGAATTCTGGCTGGTAAAAAGGTACTGATCACTTAAAAAAATGTGGTGATAATAAAATGAGGGAGCAGACTGTGAGACGCAAGAAGATGAAAGGCACAGAAGCTGGCAGCAAATTTTCACCCAAGAATGCTTTCAAGTTAGTCCAGTAGTTACCATTTGGCTGTATGCAATACAAAGTACAGGCTGAGAAACAGTCCCTTCATCTCCATGATGATATTCCTGTGGGAGTGAATGTGGCTTTTTCTCCTTACATACCTAAGTAATTTTTTTCAGTAGTGTTACTCTGGGTAACAGAGATAAACTATCTAGTTGAATGAAGACCTAAGGACAAAGGGAAAAAGGAAGCTGGTCTTACATCCTGAGGAGTCGCAATTTAGAGTGAGATTATTTCTGACTGCTCATCCAAACTGATTCATCATCACAGTGCATCAAGGACCCTTTAGTATCTGCTTCCAATGTGCTGTTGAAGAGTATATGAATCAAGAATAGCAGTAACGGGTAAATCAATTAAAACTAACCAAATCTACTTTCCTGGAACCAGAACGGTTTAATCAAACACATTTTCAAACATGCATGGAAAGAAACCATCCTAAGCCATTAGAAACACATTCCACCCCCACTTCAGAGCACATTGAATATCTCATCTCTTATTGTTATTTCATCTCCCAACACCAGTTATGCCATATCGAACTTAAATAATTGGAACAACAGGAAAACTGACATTTATGCTACCACTAACACATTTGTGAAAGCATCAGATGGCTTTCAATACTCTTTTAGATCAGAAAATTGGAACTTGTTTGTCCACAAAGCTAGATGAAAGTTTTACTCCAAATTCTGCTTTTGAATAAAGTCAAAATTTCTTTGAAAAAAACCTCCAGAAGCATGACTAGAGGCTCTATTAATATACATACATACCTGCTGGTTTTCAGAAGCCTTCACATATTAGGACTAGATTGATTCAGACAGGATTGACCGAAAGGATATTTTTCAAATACAAACCCTTTATCTAAATATCTAGAGTCCCAAAGACTTCTTTGTATGCAGCATTTTAAGACTAAGTTGATATGATTTCCATACACTTTCACAAATCATGTGATTTGTGTGACTGATGTTATAACATGCTCCTTGCTGCACAGAGAAAAGCCTTAGATTGTCTGAGACAACTTTGGTCAGATTCCCACATATATCATAGAAAAGATAAAATACTTTTCGAGTCAAAACTGTCAAATCTAGACACCAAAAGGAAAAGACAAAATTTTTATTTTATTTTTTTTTTTTTTTGGATAGTCTTGTGGTGCATAAACCAACCACACTCAATTTTTAGAGGGGAAAAAGTTCTCATTCTTGTGACAAAGTTACTCAAAGTCAAAGATTTCAGCCTAGGTGCTTTTTCATATTTGAAATATGGCATTGATTTTTTTTTTCTATGCAATTATTCTGAAAATATTTTGACAAGTAGCAGTTAACTTAAATCTTGGACAAGAGCATCTTCACAGAACATTACAGATTAAGTTTAGAAATCTATTTTTCCTTTAGGCAAAGTGGCTAGTGAATAGCTAAAAATCAAGTAATGCATGCATTTCAGTTCTATATATCCTTTCAGTGCTCTTGTCCATTAATTAGCCATTGATTTGAAAATATCAATTTTCCTGATAATGGTTTTATGTGCAGTATGATCAGCCTCATTAAATTCCTTTTACTTCACATGAACATGTGGATCACAACTTCACATTTATTTAAACAAATCCAACTGAATGTAGTATGCTGATTTTTCCTTCATTTTATGCCTAAAGATTTTCAGTTGCTTCTGTACAAATTGTCTAGAGTCTGCTCTTTTCTAAGATGAAGTTTATCAGCTCTTTTTCAGTTCAGTAAACAATATACAGTTGCAAACAAAATTAACTTCCTTAATAACAGCAGTATTTATGTTGTTTAACATGCCCTACAAAACACCTGCACAAAGAACAGGGAAAGAATTTGCTCTGGCCATTATAATGACAAATACAATGACCCTTATAAAGCTGAACTTGGTGTATCCCCTGGAGCCTTATCCACTGGGTAGGAAAGTAAGGAATGAAAGGAATGATATAAAACCATATGGCAAACTTTCAACTCCCGTATCATCTCCTGAAGCTGAACTCTGGAAACCCAAAGAAGAAACAACAGCAAAGAAAGTGCTGAACTAAAAATTCATTTCACTTAAGAATGTTGGACAACTTCTGTACCTAATCCTTCAGTTCATATAAGGAGAGTGAAGTCATGGAAAGACCATTTATATACTTTCTTTAAAAACTGACCAACTGATTTCCATAGCAGAAAATTAATATATAAAAAACAAAAATCCAATAAAAACCACATACAACTATGGATACCTAAGTTAAAGTTTCAGTTGTAAATGTCACATTCCAATGCAACAGAAATCTAACATGCTGCTACATTTACCAACTTTGTATATCGTTTAAATGCATGTATTTAAAAACAAGAAATAGTATTTCCTCATATACAGCTTATGTTTTTCATAGTCCTACAAAATATTTTGCTGCCTATTTAAATTGTGTTTAGAGTTCCCTGCTCAATAATCCCATTTATTGCTAAACACAGTAATTTCTAATGCATATTTTGGCTGAAGGAGGTTTTATTAGCACAGTTTCTGATTTAGTGAGGTAATTAAGTGCATGACTACCTTCAGTGCCTTGGCCCTATTTCCCTGTCTATCATTAGTCATTTTTGGATTAACTTACTGCACTAGGAACTTGCACAGAGAGATCTTGAACTTAAAAGACTACCAGAGGCACTCTAATACATATTCAGAATGGAACTACCAGAACACATCAAATTGCAGTGACAGACAGTATTCCACAATAAGTATGACCTCATGGAAAAATGTGCTTGCATGTAAAAACTGTCCAAAGCTGTGAAATCAGAGGGTAAGTCACATCTGCATCAGCACCTTGGACATCTCTTAACTGAAGAAATCAGTGAAGTGTCATATTATTAAATGGTAATAAATCACTTCTGTCACAAAATGTCTTTGGAAAGGTCATGGTTAACTGATAATAAAATAAAGCTGATTTCTTAAAGAGAAAGTCTTTCTCAGTTGTGTATATTTTATTCAACTGTAATTTAACAAAAAAACCCAAAACCTGGAAGAATTCTAAAATGTGACATATAGATTAAATGACAGTTGAAAAGATGCTGTAACAAGCACACGAGCATATTGACTAGTGAGCATCTATCCCATGCAAAGAACCCTACTTGGCATATTGCACATTGATTCCAACATTCGCTTGAAAACTGTGGTGAGGAAGATGAGAAAGGTCACTAAGGCATAAATTACCTGCAAACAGAGCACTGCCGCTGTGGCTGGAGAGCAGTGAACATCACTATCACAGAGTAGTTACGAGGTGGGGCCTTCACAAATCTTCGGAATTTATCGCCATTCATGCGGATGACTGAACGCCTTGAGCTCCACTCCATCAGCTGTTCCACTTTCTCAGCCAAAAGATTCTGTAGTTGAGGACAAGGATGAGGAATGTTTAAGCTTAAAATTTAAGTGCTTTGTACCTATATTCTGCCTTTGCACCCTCCAAACTCCTCTGGACTCAAGATGAAAGTTATATATAGCTGTATGTAGCAGAGTCTAGCTTATAGCATAATTTAGTCTTTCATGTAGTCAACACGATTTTTAGTATTTAAAAGAATAACTCAATGTGTCTTAACCAGAAAGAATACATAAAATGAAATCAAACAGGTTGCTATCAAAGGCAAAGGAGTAGGGTAAGGATCACTGTCTAAATATAAGTTACCACTAGTGCAATCATTTAACTTCCATTTAAAAAACTAAAGTTTTAGAAAATGCAGCCTTATGTTGTATTTATTCTATTTAGTAAAAATCACACCAGGATACTGTCAGTCACTTGAGTATAAAGATGAAAGAAAACTGTACCTACAAAGAGAGAGGAATAGTTACTATGTGTAGAATTTCCTACAAATGTATCACACTGAATTTAAATTCATGAAAGTTTTATATTTTGCTACAGACAAGACTGCACTGTCGTATAAACCCATCTAGGTACATTCCATTATGAGATCAATGTTTTAAGCTGATCTCAAGATTGAGAAGTCCAAAATATTTTGATTGAACTACCATTGTATAAGAAAAATCTGCTTGTGTATTGTCTTTTACTTGAAAGCATTCCATCACATGCATGATTTAAAAGCAAGCTATGAGACATATTAAAAGACAGCCCTCTTTATCTATCTTTTCCTATGAAAATCTGTTTCGGTTTTTTTTTCTTTTCCAGTAAGCCACACCTGCTCAGCAGAAAGTGTTTAGTTTCCTAAGCTACCTTGGTTCAGCAAGGTTGTACTGACCATGCTCTAGGTGGATTGCTGCATACAGTGTTTCAGGATCAATGCATCTATCTTGGTTTAAGTCTTCAGTTCCCTGCTCACTGGCCCTGTGGAAGCTGCCTATATCAAACAAAAACTAAAAAAAGAGTGGAGAAAACTGGAATTTTACAACTCAGAAGCTGAGTGCTGAGAGAAAGTGAAACGGACAGAGAAGGGGGCAGACAGACAGGAACAGAAAGTGAGGAAGGCACATCAAAGAAAGAGGAAACTAACTTCAGAAAACTTGAAGATGTGAGACCTCTGTTAAAATACACATAAACTAGTCAAAGGGTTTACAAATTGATCCGGCTACACTGTGGAGGGGTAGAACAAACTAGCTTAAAAACCACTGAAAAATGAACACTCTCAGAAAAGAGAGCATGATGACCAGTAAGGCAAGGATAAAAGTCAAACACTGTGCAAGAACAACTGAGCAATGAGACAATCAGTAATGCTATGAATGAGAGTAGAGATAGATGTGTGAGGGGAAGGAAGGAATGAACTGCAAGGATAAAGAAAAATTATATTGTGTCTGTCAGATCTTCCATCTTCAAAATTATCAGAGCCCCCTGCAGGCTGTGCCCCCTAGGCACAGGTCATCAGAAGGCTTGAGGCCAAAAGAAGCTTTGATGAGTGTGAACCATGAACAGTTCTGAAATACCTGCATTTACTTGACCCTATAAAAAAAAATCCTTTAGGTTTTTGTTCCTGTTCTCAGAATTTAGCTGATATTTGTAATCATGAATGTGAAGGAGAGATTACAGATCTGTTTATCATGAGAGTATCAATGACTCAATTAATACTGTAATTTTTCTTCTTCTAAAAGACATATGTTTCTGGTGGATACAATGTAACTTCTTTTCTTTAAAAAGAATCATAAAGCAAATTACATAAAAATGAAGCCTACACATTTGTAAGACTTCCTTCATTTAGCAGTGCCAGGATTAAATCTTTGTTCATTTCAAAAGATTCACTCGTTTTGCATCAGGCACTCCAGCCATTAATGCACAATAAAATACAAGGAGCTAAAAAAGATGGGAACCAGTACATCCAAAAGCTTTAATAACTCAAGCAAAAAGATAAACCAAAGAGAACTAATAAAAAGACATAACTTTTATATTAACACAGGAATGAAGCATAATATCCTACTTGGTACAGAAAAACAAATACTTTTCAGAATAGGCCTTATTCAAAGAAAAGACACCCATGAAATAGCATTAAGGGTATGAAGCAAAAGCATGATCTTGACATAAAGAAAAAAAATACAGGAGAGGGAAAAAATCCAGCTCTATTAGTGCTACATAATTTGCTTCTATAAAATAAAGTTAGATGGAAGAATCTTACTCAGAAGCCCCAATTCTAGTTTTACTTGGAAGGTAGTTGCCAATAAAAAATAGTCTTGATTCCTTTAGATTCAGCCATGTATAATGTCACGTTTTTACATAGCTCTTGCACGATATTCACTATAATGTTCTCAACCACTTGTATCATTTGTTGTTGTTTGTTTTTTTCTTATATGCATAAGGTAAAAACCTAGTAACTAAACTAAATGTGTGTACTACACTAGGTAAAATCAAGCTAATATTTCAGGAGTGTAGTCATTAGGTACAATGTATATACTTGCTTCACTGCATTCTGAAGAAATCTATTTTTTAAAATAGAAAGATATTAAATAGACTGCAGATAGTGTCTTGCATCATAAAACATTCTGCTATAGGCTACACTTCTGTTAGGTAACTGACTGCACTTCAATATCCTACCAATTTTTTTTGTACACTTTATTTCAGAAGACTTCCTTTGCAGAGTAATTGATAGAAGGGACTGACAGCTCTAGAATTCACAGTGCAGTCATTCTGACTTTTAAGTCTTTAGAGAGAGATGAAGGTCTGATGTTGTTTTTGTCATTTACAAAATATTTTCACAATATATGCTCCTGAGCAAGTTAGCAACTTTTTCCTCATTTCATTTAATAATGAAAACTAAGAAATAAATCCATAAAAGAAAAGTTTCCATTTTAGCCATGCATTTCACTTTAATGCTGAGTCTTAAGGAAATATGGCACATTTTAGAATTCCAACTAATTCAGCTTTGCATCAAAAAGGCACCCACTTAACAGACACTACACTCAGAAAATTGGTCAGTGTGTTAACAGGTGGGGGGCAGGGGAAAGTGTGTTTTAAGTATACTGAAGCCAGCAAACCAGTCTTAAGGATTTCATAATTCAGAATCTAATTTGGATAGTTTTGCAAGAAAACTATTTTTTTAAGATAAAAGTGTAGAAAATAGAAAAACATACTGTTAAATAAAAGCATGAACTCTACCTCAGTCAAAAATTTTCTCTGGTGCGAAAGAAGAGTGTCATAAAGTGAAGAAAAATTGACAGAAAAATATGTAGAATCAAAAGGCAAAGTTTTTCATATTACCCTAATAAAAATAATCTACTAATATCCTGGAAAGCACTGTTAGATCATTGAAAAGACAATGGTCTATCCCAAATTGTTCTTGCTGTGAAGATACTGAAACTGAACATGTTTTCTTTCACCATTTACCAACCAGCTACACAAACCATACATAAAACTGTCACCAAAGTGAATTCCCATTAGGATTCTAGACACTTACACAAATTTTATTAACTTGCCTCTTTCCAGCCCCTGGGAAAAGTCTTCTGCCAGAGAAAATCTGAAACTAGGAGGGAATGGCTAAATCTAACAAAACACATCTTGTGATGACAGAGGCACAACAACTGTTACTCAAATCCAGAAAACAAGGGACACTACCTCATTTTCACTCCAGATTTCTAATTTTCTGCTTCTTTCCACAGTCTATACAAGTAAAGACCCCACACATGTTTAAACCTATTCATTTACAGAATTCCTCTGAGCACTTACTAGCTTTATGCCAATAACTGAAAGAGACTGTTTTAGCTGAAACACTAAGGAAAAAAACAAACAAACAAACCCACAAACAAACAAACAAAACCCCAAAGCCTAAGTATGAAAATGGAAATTCTTCCTGTATGAAGAAAACTCAGGGTTTGATGTTGCAATTAACTACAAAAGGATCAACAGCTAACAGTCCATAAAAGCACTGAGAACATTAAATCAATGGATGAAGAAGCAGCCATGTATCATTTATTTATTTTCATTAGCTGATTCCCCAAGCAGAATAGAACAACATGTATGATCTGAGTGGAAATAAAATAAATGAGAATTTCTGTAAACAAACAGAACTATAACATTACTTGCTACTCCTACACTATTTTGTAACAAGTGAAAATATATGGCACATCCACATTTTTACAAAACTAAATAACCCTTAAAAATGTAACTGAGAAAATCCAAAATCCAGGAATTTTCTTACACAACAAGTAAAGCTGTTCATTTTTCAGAAAATGGGATTACTTCATAAAGCGATCACCTATGAAAATTGTCTTTGCTCCTGAAATAGCGACAGTCATTGGCATTTTTTCCTCAATCCTGTTAAGCAGATGAGCATTCCCCATTGAAATAAAAGCTTCTTGGGAAAACAATTCTAAATAATTCTTCTTTTATCCCTAAGGCTAGTAAAATATTTTTCCATTTGCAGTTTTCTCTATTACAGAGTCAAGAAGAAAACAAAAGAAAAAAGTTAAATTTCACCTATTATAGATCTTGGTTTCCAGTGATGTCATGAAACAACGATGCTCCCTGTCAAAAAGCAAAGTGTGTCAAGTTATGAAACTAAAGATGCTGGTAGGCCAAGCTTCTGGTATCTGCACCTGAAGCAATTCCCTATTAGGGATTGCTTCCCAATGATCTCCCATATCTCCTCTCCCCTTCTTAACTCAATAGAGCTTGACATCTACACGCCTACCCTTTCATGCTCTGTGACTAGCAGATTAGCTATTCAAAACACAGCTTTATTTATTCACTCTCCCAGGACACAGTGCCTACAAGACAAAGCATAAAAAACAAGAATCACCCTGTATACACACATGTTTCCTCACTTGACTGTTAATCTTTCTTGGCCAGATTTTCTAAATTTCTTTTGACCCAAATAAAACTCTCTTGGGGGCAGGGGGTAATAAATAACAAAAAACAAAGTACCACACATATAAAACTAAGTGCTCCTTGCTATGTCTCCCCAGTGGATGTCCCTCATATTTTCAAGATTTCTTCTTTAGACTTCCTTTCATTTACTTTGCCATCAGTTAGAATAACCTGACACAGGTAAATTAAGGCATAAGGGCCTACTGGAAAGAAGCAAAGAACTAAGTCCCAATGATATTAGTCAATGAGTCAGTGTTCAAACTAGACTCCTTCCATTTGAAACACTCCAGCTCTACCACTTTTCATCTTTCAGGTTTCAGAAGAGGTTTTAGGTCTTTTTGGTGTAAGAGGGTCCCGAATACTGCTCAATATGTGAATCTGAAAGACTAAGACCTCAGCTCTAGAAAGACTGGGTCAAAAGCTGTAACATGAAATACCTATACTAGGAAAAGTATAAATTAGCCAGGGACTCAATCTACTAATAAGGCTGAAGCATTGGTTATTACCAAGCCATTCCCCTTTCCTGATAAAAAATTCAAATTCACTCCAGTACCTCAAATTTCAGTTTCTGTAGTGAAAGAAATAAAGTAAGGAGCTTCTAAGTAATAATTTGATACTACATTTGCTACTGGAGATGAATTAACTACAGATTTTGTTAAGTATTTCTGACATGATGATGCTGCAAATTAAAAAAAAAAAAAAAAGATGGCTTGACTTCCATGTTTCCTTTATGTGTACTTTACCAAAACTAGCTAAGGCAGATTGAAAAACCACCCTTGATGAAAATTCTGCTTTGTTCACTCAGGTGCATCAAATCCCCAAGAAATACTAGCTCTGTACACAATAATTTCAGGACAACATTCATTGTAAAAAAACCCAACCAACCAACCAAAAACCAAACCACAAAACAAGGTTGCACTGATAGGGCATGTAAAGTATCTCATAAATCTATCAACAGCATGTAGCTTAAATTTCAATTTATTTTAACAGTCTCCATTTTAGTCTTTAATTACACTAAGAATAATAGTACAGAGAAACTAACTACACTAATAAACACACATTTCAGCAGTAGGTTCTAAGAACAGTTCTCTAAAAATGTGTCTGATAAACATTCACAGATAGGCAGTTATTGACCCCATTACATCAGTGGCACAAAGATGATGGAATCAACACTGAAAGTGTTCCTACAGGCATTCATTCCTCTGTTGTCCCTTGGTCACCTGATGCCTCCATAAAAATGTAATTTATGCTACCAACATATCAGTATCCTTGAACATATAAAAATATTTTTATCATTTGTAAAACTCAACACACAGTGACGGCATGTATTTAGATAATTTCGTATAATATTTCCTACACACTAAAAAGGGAGAAGATAGAAGACTACTTTCCTACATAAGTCTTTTAAACAAGATTTCAAATAGCTCATGGACCTGAAAGTGCAAAGAAAGGTGGTGTCTTTGATCTTTCTACATTTCACTCTTCTCTCAAACATTTTCTAGGCTATTCTAACACCTGGGAAAAAAAATTAAAATACATTTCACTTTTGTCAAAATTTATTCCTCTTCAAATTAAGGCAAGCAGCACCAGTAGCTTTATCAAAAATACTTAGTCCCTACTCTGAACTTGTCTTTAAACAGGAATAGAAACCATGGGTCATGTCAAAGTTACAAACTGTAATTTCTTGATTCACAACCTTGTGCCTAATGGAGAACTCCAGGATTAAGTATCTGAATATTCCACTGAGCAACACATTCTGCAGCCATACACTCATGAACTAATTCTTCTATTGAGAATGACTATCAGTACTGCAAATGTTGTCTTCTCTTATTTCTCCTCTGCAACAGAAGAGGAGCATGAGTTAATGCAAATATTACTAACCATTAAGATATACAGAAATCTGTTTGGATACTTTTTTTGTTCTCCAATTATTTATTTATTTAAAAGCCATTGCCTGAACATAACTGAGAAGCCATGTAAGCTGGCACAGTATGACTGACTCAATATTATGCTCCATTGACTCAAAGTCATTTAGCTGTGACTGAGGATTTGCTTTTTGGAATGAGACACTGATTTTCATCTTTATGTAAAATAGCCTACATTTTGTGGCATTAAACCTAAAAATGTCCTTTTAAGGCTGAGTAGATAAATGATCAGAGAAGCAAAAGTACTGTGGGTTTTTCTTTTTTTATTTTAGCCCATAAGTTGTTCTATTAGCAGTGTCAGAAAAATCTGGTTGATTTCCTATTAAATGAAGCTGTCATTTTCTGAACATTATACAAGAAAGTACATTATATTTTCTTACACCGTGGACAATGCAAGATTGAAAATAACCTGCATAATGGTTTACATGGATGTATTTTGTCCAGTTGATTTTACAAAGATCATCAATTTCAATTGAGTACAATCAAAAATTGACAACTGATTTCAAAAGACAAGAAATCCACCATTTTGCATTTAATACTTTTCAAAATTTTCACAATTTGTCACAAATTTTATGATAATTTCCATTCATTAAAGTTCATCTGATTTAAATAAAGCCTACAGTATCCACAATATGAATTACAGAGTAAGGCTCTAATACTGTAAACAAGTGCACAGCTTATTTCAGGAAAGATAATACCTACTGAACCACGTTAAATAAAAACAAGTTAAACCATTTAAGTTTTATAGAAATAAGCCTAAGTAAGATGCCTTATACAACTATAGGCTTTTCCCCTATTATTTTATTTTACTTTTTTTTCTTTAGAAGCATGGAATTAATAACATAACGAGAAATATCAAAAGGATGAATTAAGAATTAGAGAAAAGATTCTACAACAAAAGCACCAGCTAAACATCAAAGTACATTTTGCTTAGGTCACCTTTATACTGGAACAATATTACTCTCAGGAGAGCATAATATAGGACATCCGGGATGATTCCAAGAATACTTGTTTTACACAAAGGCTAATAAAGCTCCATTTACTCTCAGTGGAAAACAATTCAGGGTGACCTAGCAAAAATACTGCAAAAATTCTTGATTAAAGATGGGAAGAAATCTTTAGCTAAATACTAAAATCATGCACAAAAAGTTAAAAACTAATTCTGCACATATATTTTAATTCATTAAGGTCAAACTCCTAATTCTAAATTACAGTAATTTTTTTCAATATTCAGAACCTTCAGATTATAGAGAATTGGATTCAGCCATACCTTTCAGAGTGCTAAGTTTATGATTTTTAAGCAGATACTTCAAGTTAAGTCTATGCACAACTATTATTTCACAAGTAAAAACTCTTTCTAAATCCAGGAACACATCTCAAAGCTACAGATAATCAAGATGTTTGATATCAACTTATATGGCCTTCCATTTTCAAATATTTCCGATTTTTAGGTAAAATTAAAATTAGGTAAGCACCTTTTAAACTAGGTGCTATTTATATTGTCATTCTGAGTTTCTGGACCCCAAGGGGTTTTTCTGTTAAGTTCAGCTTTCTGCAAGACTCATCTCACAGTATTCAGCAGCCTGGTTCAATTTACAGTGTAGAATTATGAATTAACTTCTGAAAGTCATTCCAGAGCTAATGTATAGTTTGTGTACCTCTCCCTTGCTACAAAGAATACTGACTTCTCAACACATTATTAACATTGTGTTTATGTTTAAAAATAAGTAACTTTTGATCCCATTCTTTTCCCTTAACTTCTTCAGTGTTTGCTGAAATCAGCAGGTAGCCTTATTTAAATTAGATAATTTGAATAAATTGTATTTCTCTACTAAAAGCAAAGGTTTGACACTACAGGAAGACACAAGACATTTCTCCTCCTTTTTCCTTCATTCTAAAACTAGAGTCCACAGTGTCTTTGAAAATGTGAAAATGAGGTCTTTCTTTTACTCTCAAGCACCATTTGTGAAGCTGAACGTTCTACATACAGTGCTACATAACCAACTGTTCCTTCTCAACTTTATTGCAAAATATTTTTTTTCAGCTGAATCTATTTAACTATTAAAAAAGTAAGTCATACAGAGTAAGGCATAAGAACCTGGCAATCCAGGATCAGGTTGCCCATATACTGGTTTCATACATACCAGAGCATGTAGCTGCAGTACCCCACATGCTCCAAATGAGGACATGCTATCTTGGGAGACACTCAAATATCTACTTATGTAGTATGTCCCTTAGTGAAAACAAACGAACAAACAAAACAAAGCAAAAACAAATTAAAAAAAAAAAAGAAAAAACAAAAAAACCAAAAAAACAAATGAAACCCCCCCCCCAAAAAAAAAAAAAAAACAACAAAATCAAAACAAAATAACCACACACCCCTAACCTCTGGGCAACTCCTGGCAATGCTCAGTCATCTTCACAGTACAGAAGTGTTTACTGATATTCAGATGGAACCTTTGGTGTTTCATTTTGTCCCCACTGCCTCCAGTTCTGTCACCGGGCACCAACAATTCTGGCTGTCATCTTTTCACTTTACCCTTCAGGTATTTATTTACATCAATATAACTCCTCCTGAACCTTCACTTTTCTGGGATAAAGATCCACATCTCTCTCAGCCCTTCCTCAGAATATTTTCAATTTCAGAACATTAGGTGGAAAGCACGATATTTAAAGGATGAGCATGAAAAGACATCACTTTACTGAACAGTGGTTCCATTCTATTTTTGGGGTTTTTTTCATAAGTGTAAAGCAAGTTCTACTTTACAGAGCAAGTAGCATCTAGAGAAAAGGTGACTTCAACAGACACCAACAAAAACTGTTCCTTAGTTCGAAGTGTATTTGTTCCCTGTTTCATGATAAAGTAATTCATAAACTGAATTGCTGTTGAAATACTGCCAATCATCTTTCCCCTTCTATCCCTTACTGCACATTTCTCTGCATATTTGTGGAATGACAAGATTTTATGTTGAAAGTTGATAAAGCAATCATGATAGTAACTTCACAAAGAGGTAATTCACCTCAGAAATTTGAGGTTGCTTTAACTTTGGTGGAATGCTACCAATAAATCACAGTTTGAAAGGGGTCAAAAAGCCAAATGAGCAACAAAAGTTCAGGGTATTACTGGATTTTCTCCCTGAAAAATTAAAAATTAAATAGAATCTGGATCTTTTTTGCTTTCCCTAAGCAGGCATGCTAGAGAGACATTTTACAAAGCCATTGATAACTCAGCTGTCTTCTCTGTGGAATCACCACATAGAGACTAATCCCTCAAAGCCCTTAAGCACTGCGCTACATTGAAGAATTACCCAGACAACCAAACTATGGCTAATGCTAAATAAGAACTTTCTTCCTCTTCTTCAATTTTCCAAGTTATTTCAAACACCAGGTTAAAATACAGATGCTGTATTTCCAATCCCCAGAAGTACAGAATAGATGACTAAACTGCTACAATGAAAAGAAGTTTTATTAAAAAATCTTACGAAAGCATCAAGAATTTACAGTAAATTAGATTAGAAAGGAAGACTGGGAAGGGGCAGCAGCACATACTGTTAAAAGAAAGAAGACTAAGGACAATTCAATTCAACAACCATTTAAAATGTAAAATGCAGAGTAAATACAAAAGAAATCAGAGAAGATTTGGTTCTCTGAGTCAAAACATTCCAGAATGAAAGAGCAGAAATTAAATTGTTCTAAGGCACATAACCACTTTTTGGTAATCAGAAATATAACTGCTTGAACAGGAAAACAATGAGGCTTCA
Source organism: Daphoenositta chrysoptera (assembly GCA_013397915.1). Classification (NCBI taxonomy): domain Eukaryota; kingdom Metazoa; phylum Chordata; class Aves; order Passeriformes; genus Daphoenositta; species Daphoenositta chrysoptera. The sequence goes on from VZRO01000764.1 coordinate 59,988, forward strand.
ATCAAGCATACTGAAATAATTTTGACAGATTCCCCTTAAGAATAATGAATTTATATTTTTTAAATTGCTCCAATAAGGAATATAACAGTACTTAAACTTTCTTTGTTATTATATGACAGACATTTAAAATGAGGGTATATAACACAAAAGAATTTTAGAGGAAGCTAAGTGACCTTTAACAAAAATCAACAAATCAGCAAAGCAAAGAACTACTAGTTAACGTCATACAGGGAACACATAAAGCATCTAGTTGAAAAATATTCTGTGTATGTGTACTCTGGCTTCTTCATCTTCCAAAACATTAAAAAACAAAACACAATAAAACAAAACCAAAAACACCAATCAAAAAACCAAACCAAACACAAAGAACAACAACAAAAATGCCCAAACCCCAGAACCAACACAATAGGCAGCTGTAATGAATTTATCTTTTTGGTATTACCGAGAGAATTCTCAAGTACCTATTTCTTATTGGCACCTTAATGTTAATACAAAGGCTTATCTTGCTGATTAGCACACTAGGAAGCTAAAAAACAGAATTAAATTTCTCACTTGCCTCTTCACAGCAAGTGAATTAAGAGAGTAATGTCAGAGGAAAGAAGTGGTGATGATAAGCAATAAACACTTTCTATCTTGTGACAAAGCAGTTAAGTACTTTCTGAAATAAGGTATCTAACTATGCACAAACTAGTCTGTGTAAAATTTAAGAATTTAAAAAATTATAATCAAAAATTGCAGACAAAATAATTCATCTTTAGAGTGGAAAAAGTTGTTATTACCAAAGGCACTGAAACATCTTACAACTACCTACCACAGATACAAGTTTTACTTCTTCCTTACAGTTTCTCGTGTTCTTGATGTTTTACCCATTAACCCAAGTAACCATAGGATGAAACCTCTTATGGCAGAAAAGAAATAAATATTATGCAAAATGTGATTACTATTCTCACTAAACAAAAATGGCAACTTCAGACTTGGCTGATATAAGACCTACCAGTGGTAAAAATAACTGCAGATTTAAACCAAAACAAAACAACAACAAAAACCACCACCCAAACAAACAGACAAAAAACCCCATTAGATTATTCTTTTGCTAAAGAGGAACACAATTGCAAGACCTAAACAAGCCAAGAAGTAATAAGCCTCAATTCTGTAACAGACCAAGTACAGACTGATGATTATTCTGCATCTAAAGGTATACAAAAAGAATACTTGCACTCCTGAAGAGTAGAGTGATTAAAGATAGAGAAAAAAGGGAGAGAAAAGGATTATTTGGTTATTAAATTAGTAATTTATTCTGTGGTTGATTTTAAGGAGTCTGTCAATATAGAATAATAAAAAATATAAAAGGAGAAATGAAGCATGACTATAAAATTTGATATTCCACAGACCTATCCTAGAGATTTGCTTTGAAAACAATTAGAAGGATAAATCTGAGAAGCACTTTCTTTATTTTTTTCCCAGCTGAAAAAGAGACACTTTTCCTAATTTTCCTGATAATCACTTTTCCTGATTACCTAAATGCACACAGATATTTTCTGAAGTCCTCTTTAGATCCCAAGTCTGTCATCACAAGGACGTAACAGAGGCAGTACCAGCTCAGGCCACAAGACAGCCTAGTCCACACACAGAACTGGATTCCCACAGAACATTGCAGGTACTACACAAACACGTTAGATATACTAGTATGTATCTTCCCAGCCCTCACCATTTGTATCTCAGAGACATCCTCAGCTAGAAAACACGATCTTTGTATTTAAAGTAACTCCACAAAGAATTAAAACTGAAAAATTACTTGAGTCAAAGGTTACATAGTCTTTAAAGGGCAAATCCATTCATATAGGAATAACATTTACGCACATTCTTGTCCTGTCTTGGTTTGAAGCTAGCTGAAAAATATACCATGGCGAATTCAACTTATTATCCTATATTTAAATATTCTAGTTTTGAAATTTGCATCCATTAAGGTCAACATAAGACAGTAGTTAAGCACGTCACCTTCCAGCCCACCCCCTTTCAACACCCATTCAACCTAGATTTTGAAGTCAGTTTGGCAAATAAAAAATGCACCTCAGAAATCTACTTATAGCCTGGGGAATCCATAGAAGTTGGTTCCCCACAAAAAGTTTTCCTTTTTGAAAGTGAAGTTCTCCAATACTTCACTTTCTCCCATGCAACCCTGAGACAGCCACTTCCCTAGTTCCCCTACAAATGCTACATTAGCCATAATAAAGAGCTAGTGACGTTTGCCAGTTAGAAGACAGCATACATTGCCACTATTTTTTACAGTAGCACAATGGTCTAAGCTAAAACAGTTGCTATTGGAAGGAAAACCCAGGAAACCTGAAACAGTAACTGACCCAAAAGCACAGAATGATTCTGATCCATTCACTTCTCAATTTAATGCACAAAATCATTTATAAAGATAACCTACGAGGTGAGTTAACTAGTGGAAGCTCAAGTGAGAAAAAATTTTTGATAAACTTACTCCCCTCCTGCTCCCTGAAGTAGAGTAAGAGGGTGGATCTTCTGATAGATAAAGAATAATTGCTATAGAGAGGAAGATTAGATAGCCCTGAAACCAATTATAAGTGATAAGTAAGTGCAAAGCACGTCAATATGCTTAGCAATAAAATCGGTGAATATTCATGGATTATGCAAGAGCAAACAGTAAATCACCTCATTACAAGGAAAAATGCCGATTAGGAACACTGACATTGGCTGCACCACTTTAAATATAGTCACGTCTGAGAGGTTTTCATCACAGAAACTTCTTGCAGTCTTAAAAACATGCCAGAGAAAAAGTAGATACTACTTATCAGCTCATTCCAGTTTTCATCTGGCACAATTTACACTCCATGTTGTTCAAGGGAGTCAGGGTTTCACAGTGCAAGAGCTGGACATTAAAAAAAACCCCACATTTTCTACAGAACTGTACTATTCATTGTGTTAAAATTTCCTTTTCCCTGCATTACATATATGCATATCCCTAAATAAAATTCTCAACTTACACAATTAGTTTGCCCCCTCCATATTTAGAAGAAAAGAGTAATGAAAAACTCTCATTCTGAGAAACCTAGAGATGAGTAAAGTAACAGGAATTACATTCAGGTTCCAGAAATCCACTGCAGACATTTCAACTCCTCCCTGAACATTTTCAGTGAAATAATACATCAGTGACCACAGGGAGAAGAAAGCATCACCAGAAATTAGATGCAATTACTGCCCTAATCCCTACAGACAAAAAGACTGAGAATACACTTTATCTCCATTTGACAGAAACCTATCCTTTTACAAGAACACAACATGATTTGCTATAAAGTTTTAGGTCTGAATCACATTTAAAAATAAGCATGAGGCATTATTTTCCAATTTACTTTGCTGGTACACAAGTCCTTATCTCCCACTCCAAGAATGTAGCTAAACCGAATTGAATTTACTCTGAAAAACAATGCATATAGGACACAATAAACACAAAAAATTAAAAATAACATAGTTAAATATTCCGCACTATGTATACACATGGAGTTACATATGCAGGACTGAAACTGGATGATTATTAACCAAGAACACAAACGGGTTATACATACACTCCAACTTCACTGAAATCATCTGACTTCCTAAGTGACTTATTATTAGTATGGCTCACTGGCTTTGGCCAAATATCTAGTAGTTTATTTTTGAGGTACAAGGTCAGAAGAGACCATATTTTTCTGAAAAGGTACTGCTTTATCAAAACTATGTAAATGAATGGTTCAAAAGACAAATAAGAGTATGGAAAGGCGAGGATTTAAAGATTTCATAATATAGAACTGACATGGCTTGTGAGCCAGACGGCTTTTTACCAGTTGCTTGTAGAAGGGGCTGGGAGAAATAATCTGTAGCATGGCTAAGTCAATTTGCAGATACACAGTTCTGTCTTCAGGGTAAGTTACCAGAATCTGTAACACTAAAATAAATAAAGCTTCATATTTATACAAAATCAAATACTCTATTTGAGGCACATTAACAGTTCCCATTTAGAACAGAGTTAACCAATAAGAAAAATTTACTCTCCTGGTACTTCTAAAAGGCATTCAAACAGACTGTCAGGGAGAAGTAGCAAGATACACTTAAAGCAGTTTTCAGACAATTAAAACTCGAAATTTCAGTGAATACAAGAAGGTTCAGGAAAAGGTGTATTTTAAAAACATTAATGCAAAAAGCTATGTACCACAGGCAAGCCAATGCTTTCAGAGGTGCTGCAGGTTTTAAAGGAAAATTATCTTGGAGAGAATTCAGTTCCTCAATCAACTGTAGAAACCCCTTTGAGCAAGCTCCACTATCTGCTGATCTTTCTTCGTAGTCCATACTACAGCTCCTTTTTCACTTTCTCCCTTTTTCATCACTCATGGTCATGAAAATACCCACTTTTCCCATGGAAATTATTGAGAAGAAAGAGACTCAAGTACAGTTGACTCACTGGTGGCAGATTGGGCCACCAGCACTCTTAGAGGCAGAAAGAGAATGGAAAAGAAATTGAATTTCTTCTTCTAGGAAGATTTCCAGAAGATATTCTAAAAGGAACACAGGATCAACAATGACAGAGGGAGGAAAGCAGACCTGAAAAATGGTTGAGGGGCTGTAAGGACAAAGGATCCCAGCTTCTGCCATATGTACAGCATATGGCTGAATAGTATACTCTAATATGTGCTACAATGCTGAAAGAAGCAAGAAGTTACTTTCAAGGTGTTAAACAAAAGCCTGTAACAGAATCTGTGACAACTGTATAGAACTCACAAATAAAAAACACCTTTTGAACTGCAGAACAATACATATCTTTGATACACTGACATAGAATTTATAGGCCAAATTTTATTGTCCAGCACTCAAGTATAACATCATAGTTCCATTTACACTCAACTAGTTTTGCAAAAGAAATTATTCTTGTGGTATTGTTGTCATTTATGTAATCTGAGCACTAGGAAATCCTAACCAAGGAGCAGAATTTAATGGTCTGTTACAGGGGAAGCACATTAGAGACAGTTCTTGTCCCCAAGAGTTTGGAAGCTACAAGTCTAAGAGGACAAAACACGTGTCATTTGCTTATTTATGTACGTCTGCACACAGAATATAAGAGACCAATGAAGACCATGGATTAACATGGTGCACAGTTGCTCGGCCACATTTTTTGTCTAACCACTGTCAAAAATTTAGAATCTTGACAGCAAAATGGACTCAAAGGGGGATTTTTGAAAAAAGGTTTGCAGTGCTTTGTGATGTGCTGTTTCAATAGGAAAATATTAATAAAATTAATTCCAAGATACTTGTTTTTAAGATTTAAATGAATGGACAACAAAGAAGATGCAGGATAATGAAGAGCAGAGAGTTGGTAAAAAAAAATTGCTTACACACAGAAAGAGTAATGTAAAATATCTTCTGTAACTTTTGTTTACTATTCATAGTTGCAGAAGTAAACGGTATGTAATCTGTCACATATATTGATGGACTAGGGCTAGAAAACAAACAGAAGACAGATGTGGTAAGTAAAACACTGTCATTTTTGCAAGTTTTCAAAGCAGCCATTGCCTTAATATTCATTAACTGTAGAGAATCTTTATTTTATCCCTGAAGCCCTAATTATTGTGAACCCACACTGTCATCTACATTTTTTTGCAAGACTGCATCCCTCTCCCTTTTCAGAAAACTTAATTAAATCTTTAATAAGCCAGTATAAATGTAAAGGATGTGGAAAACAAAATATCACCTTATGCATATTTATTAAATTTCTGCAAACCCTAAAGCATTTCTCCCCAAATTAATGGTATGGAAAAAATTGATTTCAGTTTACCTACCAATTTCTTTTCTTGCAATAATTCCATCTGCTAGTTCTCATGGCAGGGACCTTGGTACTAAAGAGCATCTGAATATAGTCTCTAGAACTTTGTGTCAACCCCACAGCTGATCACTTCCTCAGGTAATTGATTAAAATAACGCTCTTTTAATCATTGTGTGAAATTAAGCATGAAATCTACCCACCCTCAGCAAGTGGACAGCCTTATTTTCATATTCTTGCTCAAACTGTAGTATATAATGCAGCTTAAGATCATTGAGGAAGTTACCAGTGACATTCTAGTGGTGTTACCACCATATGAATATGAGCTCTGGTGTTGAAACTGGTGACAGTATAAGTGCAATTTCTAAAAATACTTAATCCAATACAGTTACTTCAGGTGAGTCATTAGACCTCTTTTCAAAAGCACAGATCATAAGATAGATATGACAGATCACTGAACTGAATACTAATACTGGCTGCATGCATGCAAATAATCTTCAAACATTACTTTCAAATAATATTAGCATATTTAAGTTATCGAGGAGACAGAGGAGGAGGGAAGAGCAGAGAGGACAAAACAATGTTCAAATGTTCCAAAGAATTGAAAAACTGCACTAGTTTCAGAGAAATTACATGGGCTCTAAAAAAAAAAAAAAAAAAGATCTTAATTCCAACTTTGAGGCTTGTGATGAAAAACCTATAAATTAATTGATTGATTAGACATCTGCACACTGTTGATTTTCTCAGGTTGTGGAAATTTTAACAGCTATGAAAGCATGACTTGCATTCAAAATCTGGTCTAACTTTGAGATGTACAAATGGCATTTATAATGTCAGCAACAAATTTCAGTGCTGAGTACTCTGATAAAACATTTGGCTAATATTCTAAAAACCTGTATCCAACCACCTTTCAAATACCCAAAGCCCAATACCCTAAGCCAACAAGACAGTATATCTAGTCTATCACTCTACAATGCAGTCATGTTTGGTTCTTCAGCAGTGATATAAGAAATGGTTATTATTATCTATCAATGGTCTATCTCATGCCAGTATGGTAAGAATATGCAATAATGTAATCAGCTAATTACTTCCTCATTTTTTGTTCAAAAGTCACCCTCTCCTCAACACCTTAGAACTGATATTCATTTTCAAAAGCTGCCATTATTCCCTCATCCCCCCTCATCACAGTATGCCAGGACAGTCTTGTAGAAGTGACCTTCACACTTTGTTCCCATGCACACAGAGCAATCAGGTGGGTGAGTACAACAGAGAAATACTGCACCATTAGTTTTTAATCAAAGGAAATAACCCATGTCATGCATAAACCTACTTGTCTCTCTTCAAATGACTGATGGAAGATGACCGATATATTAGACTGAGAAAAAGACTTCTAGAATCATCTAATTCAAAACAGGTGAAATGAGCATTTATAAGTTACTTCAAGATTCAAGACTATTCACTACAGCACCATCCCTTCTATCAAGATGTAATGTAGTTTCAATTAAAATGGTTTTAAAAATCATACAATCTTGATACTTATTGTTTTTACAATTTTAAATGTTGTGGACGTCATCTTGTTCAACCTTCACCTCAAGTCATGGTTAAATTCAGGAGTTACCATGGGCTGCTGAAGGGATTGTCCAGTAGAGTTTTTAAAGTCTACAAGGATGGAGATTCTGCAACTTTTATGGGCATCCTCCACATTATTAATTATTTTTTCCTTTTAATTTACAGGAAAAATTTCCTTCTTCCTGCACCTTCTGGCTCTCCCTGTCTGTCATTTCACTATGCAAACTACTAGATTATGACTAACACACCCATTCCTTGTGTTTCTTAGAAAAAACTTAAGAAAAAACGAAGAGCTCTGATCTTTCACCAGTTCAGAAACTGCATATTTGCAGTGACAGTTATCCACAGAAGAGAAGAATCCCTCCTCAAAGCATATACAATATAAAACTTACACCACCTGAAAAACTGTTTAAGTCTGATATGCCATATCAGCTATTTGTATGCATAGAACAAACCAAACATGCCTTTACCATAAAGTAACATGAAAGTCCAGTTCTGCAAATTTAAATATCTTCTAAGTCAAACAGGTAGTATCCAATTCAAAGGCCAAATGATCACAGATTTACTCCCAGCTCCATGTTATTTAATTACTCTCAGTCCCAGAAAGCTAAAACTGCATTCACAGTCTAAGAACATCATCAATAAAAGCTCCAGATATCAACTCAATTACCATTAAAGAAATATGTGCTTCACTAAGAGAATGCTCTTAAGCATCTGCAGTAGAGAGGCCAGTATTTTGGTAGAGTCTTAGTGCAGTATACAGTGGGAAAAGGAGAACATCACTCTTAAGAATGCTGACCCACTGTGAAGAACACGTTTCCATACTACACTGATTAAGATGTAAACAAACCCCCTCAACAGAGATGGTAAAGTCATCACTGCAATCCAATTTGTGCATGCCAAAATGTAAGTCTGATTATATAATATGTTTGAATATAACTAATTTGGCAGTTTCACTTCATTCACTATTCATGGCTAAGAGACAGAGAAAAGAAAATCTACTTCAGGCCAGAAGAGGTTCTTGTAAAAGAACAAATTAACCATGAAGTAAGGTAGCTGTGAAGTCTTTTGAACAGTAACTATATTCAGTAAATTCAGAAGTATATCAAATGGACAATACTACTCTAGATAGCAGGAGAGATGAAAAGCCCTTGCTTTCTTTGACAGCAAAATACTTGGCAAAGACAAAGATTAATAAAATGATAAGGCATGAGCCATAAGACTTATCAATCCTCTCCCGATGCAGTTGTAACTACAGATGTAGATTCCTGAACAGCATCATTCTGTAAAGCGTGGAAAGAGAGGTGCAGGACCTAAGATTGATGAACTAATCATGACTGAGCATTCCTCATGGACAGATCCATTAGTGGAAAACATTAGGCTCAAGAAAACCAGAGCTGAAAACAGCAGAAGGGTGGAAGATTATGAGTTCGTGAGGGGATAATGCTTCCCTTCGTACCCTATGGCACCTGTTTGCAGATCCGTTAGCAAAAAAAATACTGGATTAGGTGAACTCAGCCTGAATGAGTTAAGCCATTTTTACCTATCTTAATATAAGATCCGTAATGATTTGATGTTATAAAATATTTAAAGCACAAAGTAGTTTTAAACTACTGCTCAGAAGGTAACTAAAAAAGAAACTATGTCTTCCGATTATCACAAAATGGCACGTGGTTTCCTGTTCTGGGAAGAGACATCATCTGAACCATTTCCACGCAACAGAACACAGCAGCAGTCCAACAATCACTTCCATGAGGGCTCCTGTCAATAGATGGATAACAAGAGAGGCAATGATTACGGTTTAATGAATGAGAATCATCCCTTTTATAGATTAGAGCAGAGAGTGATCATGATGAGATCAAAATCCATCACTAGCCTTGTGTATTTCAGGGAATTGCAATAAGGACTGAAGCAGGAAAAATAAAAGCATTTAAAAGGGATCATATTTGTTTTGATAGCATTTCACACCATATCATCACATTTTTCTTCTCCAAGCGCAGCAAAGTACAAAGAGTTTACAGAGCTAATTCATGCAGCCTAGTTTGAATTTTCAGGGAAGAAATGCAAATTCAAAACCTACAAGTCACAAAGATGACCTCCAAGCCAAAACCAAGGAACTTATTAAATCTCAAAGACAAAAGGAGGACACAGAGAAATGAAATCGTGCTGAGTCTCTGAGAACTGCTACACTTTATGTCATGATTAGAAAAGACAGGTCCAACAGAATAACAATCTGTGTTGAATATCTGTAAAACTGAATGGCCTTTAGTATCTTACGGTTAGAAATAGTAATTGGGGTATTTGAAGGATTTATTCTTGTTGTTACTTTGCAGTGTTTGGAAGCACGAGGAGAACACAGGACACTTAAGTATGAGCTACCAATCAGAACAGTATTAGGAATTTTCACAGAGAAAACCTAAATCATATCAAACAGCAACTGAACATTTCTTTCTGCAAGAAAGATCTGCAAGATAGCTTTCTAAAACAATGATTTATCAACATGGAAACTAATGAATGATTGATTCAAGGGCAAGTTTAAAAAGTTAAAAGCTGAAAAATTAATAATAAAAAAGGAATTCTTAAATTTCTATCTTTACTTGTAAGGGGTATAGACTTGGAAGGAAAGCTGACGTGAGGCAAATAACTGAATTAAGAACGAATACAGCATTCAGTCAACTCAGCAATGGGGAGGAACTCAAATAGTGGCTGATGGCAACTAGGAGGAGGAAGAAAATAATATGACCTAGTCGTTCTTGAATGCTGTCAACTGAGCCCATTTGGGTCCTGACAGGATATATTCGTATAAATACCAGCACTAAATGTGCACATGGTCTCTGATTTTAGAATAAATCATACAAATCAGAAGGTAAGAGAAAAGTTGAGTACCAAATAACGAAATCAAACCCTTGATTCCTTTCCACATTTGTCCCAGTTACCATACTGATTACAGGTGTGCCTTCCTCTCCCACTCCAAACAAATCCAGAGGGTTTTACAGGAAAGAACAAAAGAAAAATTTCCAAACAATACAGATCTCTTCAGAGACATCAAAATTTTACTCAACCTACTTTTGCATTTCATTCATCTCTTTAGAGGAGAGCAAAATGTGACAATCTGTCTTAGAACAACAGATATACAACAGATTGTGGGAATACTTTCAAAATCTATCTGTACATACCAAGAAGAGTAGAACATCAAAAAGAAGGGAAAATTTAAAAATATGAAAATTCTTGAGAAGAATGTTGAAAATATTGCAGAAAAACATGGGAAAGATTAAACTAAAGGCTATAAGGAAAAATATTTAGATAATCACAGAAGCGTGACCCCTAAGCAAGAAGTATGATGACAAAAAAGATGAAGGAAAATCATAATATGAAGAAAATCACTGTGATAGACATAGAATCACTGTGATTTACAACATGAACAAACAGACTGGAAGAAAAATAATGCAGTATTACACTGAAAGGAAGAGACATACAACTTAATACAGGAAGTGAATGTAGGCAGTCTGAAATTTGACTTTGAACAGACTAGAGAACCATTTTTGGCAGAAAATACATGCATAACTTTCCCCAGGGCAGCCACATATGTTCCCGGATGAAGCCTGCTCTCTGAGTGGAGCAGGCTTTAAGTTTGCATCAATATATGTGAATATTCTATTTCTAGAGAAAACAGAAAAAGCTAAGGTAATAACAAAAACAACAAAAAAAAAAGGAACTAAATTATAAGAATCAATCCAGACACAAACAAAAACACCCCACCATCTGGGATAGACGAAGGAAATAAGGAGACTTTTAGGTTAAACAGAATACGAATGTAGTCACAGTAAGAAAAAAAGTAACTTTTCCTGTACCAACTTGAGTTTGCAGCTTATGAATCTGCATTTTTAAAAAACCCATAGGGTTTGGAAAACAAGCTGTACCTTGAAAAACGAAAGAAAAAACATGTGGAAAAGGCAGTGACAAACGGTGTTAGAAGATGACTAGAAATGTCAAAAATCTGCAGAATCCCTATGAGAGGAAGGATGCAAGGTTATAAGAGACCTACTACTATGCTTTTTCTTTAGGAGTATTATGGCTAGACTTGCGTAAAATTAGATAAATATGCACCCTTGCATCAACACTTTTTCAAGACCATATGACGCTGGCATTGTTAAAGTTTCAAAAGACACCAGGGAAACTGGGTTTTTTTGACCATGTGCAGCCATAAATATTTGATGGACTTCTATTATACATTCAGTTTCTTCTGCTTTCAGAAAATACCGTAACACACAGAACTAAATTGCATAAATTCTTTTAAGTCTAACAGTGCTTTTGCAGATTGACAAAACCTATCATGAACACTAACAGCACTTTTTTTCCAAAATTAAATTTACTAAATTTGACACATTATTTGCTACTAAGAAAGGCATCGAGCACACACCAAAGACCGCTACTTTTTCCGAAAAGAATTAAAAGGAATTTGTGTTGCCATACCTCAAAAACAACAACAAAAAAAAAAGAGAAAAAAAATAGCAAAAGCAATGTATACCCCTTTCTTTGCTATTAAATGGAAAAAGCAAGAAAAAGGGAAGCACCAACCTTTACAGTTTGTAAAATGGACTAGCAACTAAAGAAGTTACACAGGAAACCAGTTACATATCTAAGTGATACCAAATTTGAATTCAAATACCCGGAGTCTGCAGATGACTTTAGCATTAGGGGCAGTCCTTGCAATGTCTCTCTCTCAAGCTGAGAAAGTAAGACAGCAAATTTCCTTTTTCTACAAGGATTTCAGAAAGTAGTACCTTCTTTCATTGCTTCACATGAAATTTGCGAAAACCCACTTTGGTTTCAAGGTCAGCTCTTCCAGGATGAAGAAATTATTTGAATTTTTTTTTTCTCCAAATATCAGACAATCTGCCTCTCTAAAGAGACATACAATTTTAGGACATTAACAGTACTTATCAAAGACAATCAAAAATATCTACAGCACTTTACATGGTTAACAGTAGCAACATGATCCAGTCAATTTAATGGACAACCTACTACCAAACCAGAAAGTGAATGGTCCAAAGCAGAGCATGGAAATTAATAAAAATCCTGCTTCATATTAAGGAAAATTCACATTTTTTCTTCTTGTCAGAAATGACAAATTGTAACACAAAAATGTTCATATGACACAACTATTTAATCACTAAAGTTTGGATGCAAATTCAGACTGTTGATTTTTCCTTCTTTCTTTTCAGGATATGCAAAACCATCTTTTTCCTTCTTTTTCTTGGGAAAAATCATTTCAGTAAAGAGATTTTACAAGCAATTAAAAAAAGGTAGAAAACTATGCAGTAGAGAAAGTTTTAAAGGCATCACAATTAACTGAGTGTAAGCTCCACTTAAAAAAAATTAGGCAATTTGTATATTACAGCCATCACACCTATTTTAATGTATGTTTCATAGTACTATGTCTCCTAATACTTTCTTCAAACTTTTCATCACAACTCATAGTCATTGTGACAGAAATCTTCATCTACCCTCACATTATTTCACTGTTATTTGATTACTAATGATTATTCATAAATTCGTTGCCACCTGTGACATTTACTCTCCATAGTTTTATTTTATTGTGCCACCCATTCACTGGTCACTTTATTGTCAGTGTTTCCTAGCAAATTCTGTTTCTCAGGAGGCAAAAACACACATATAAATATGATAGAACCGCTAAGTTTGGCATTCTTCCTCGTTCCTAGTACCTGAATATTTTCAAACAACAAAATCTTTTACCTCTCTCAGCCATCCACATGAGGCACTGGCATACTTGCCATTTACCCATACATAAAGAAACAGAAGTACTACAGTTTCCTGAGCAGAAGTACCTTTAATCAGAACACTACCTTCCCAGTAAGTAATTCATTAGAAGACAAAGGACATAGCACGGTGCTAAGTTAATGAATGGATTCTGTGGTTCAACAGGAGGTAGACAATCTGTAGTGACAGATAAAGCACTTAATCCTTTTAATATAAAATGATTACCTTGCACTTTTAGATCTATTTCTGAGTAGTTTAAGGAAAAACTATTCATAGATACCACACATAATTCTTATCTAAATAAAAAAAGTGAGATTAATAAGACTAAAGCAGAAGTTCATTGTGGAATATTAAATCATGACTGTATAAACAGTCAGAAAGTTTTAATGCAAAACCTAATGGTTTAAATATGTTAAGAAACTGCAGTTTAAACACCAATACTCAGCATTAATCTCTATGTTGAATATGAAAAATTCAGGTGCCTTATAGTGAATAACTCAATAACTCACATTGAGGAAACTGGAGGTGGAATTAATGTCTACATTAGAAAAGTAAAAATTTTATGTGTTCACCAAAATTACATTTCATTCTCATAAAAACATTCTCATAGTATCATGAAGTCTAAATTTTTACCTTCTGAAATTAGCTTCTAAAACTAACATGAAATCAAATTTCTAATTCTATGCATTTTTCATTATTAGAAAAAGTGACTACAATTCTAATGATGGAAACCAACTAAAAATCTCTCTCTAAGCCCATTTTTAAAGCACACTTTTTAAATTCTTTGTGGACCCAAGATTCACCGTAAAGACTTGAGTGAAAATGTGTTTCCTCCAGAACATTTTTACTATCAAAACAGTTCATTAGATTCAGAAAAAGTTCCATTTTCACTTGGGAGAAGTAAAGACATCAAATTACTTTTGAAAACAAAGCTGCTGTATCAGCTAATGAACTCGTAATTTTCTCCCTCACAGCCAAGCAAGCATGAGTTCTGCATGACAGCACAATGCATTCATTGCTCAAAAAAACTGATGTTGCTATAACTGAACAGCTTCAGCTAGATTTTTGAATCACTTAAGATACATGTTGAGAGATGAATACACTAACACAACCATAATTATATCACTTTAATATGGTGGGACAAAAAATATGCAATTAGATTAAAGTTCTATTTTCTATGATTCTACATGTCATCTGAACACGCATTTGCACTTGAACTTAAAACCTATTTAACGTTACTCACTTGAGGCTCTTGTAAAATGAACACACTTAAGGTGTCATCATTTCTATCCAAACCTTATGAAGGGGATAATATTCAGTTCTTACACAGGTGGGACCTTCATCAGTACTGCTACTGATGGCCCTATTGCTGGCTAAAGCTCCAATACTAACATAACAGAATTCATAACAGAGCAGGGTGACTTTAGGCTTCATTGCTTTCTGGTGTAGACCACTTGCTAATATGTTTTCTACAGTATAACAAATTTTGCACTAAAATTAATCAGATTTAGTGCCTCTCATTTATCATTTCATTAAAACAAAGTCAAATAATGTGGTATCTGACCACCTATAGATGAAATCATTATAATCTCGTGCTATATTCTCTTTTGCTTGGTGTCTTTAGAAGTAACAAGGCACTTAGATTAATCCACACAGAGTACTTAATCAAGGAATTTGGATCTACAGCAAACAAATTGAAACCAGAGAGTGCAATTCTAAAGTTGAACAAGCTTCTCCTGTCTGCCACCAGGTACTTTCAAAACATACTTAGATTTTGTGTAATCTGCCCTTGCTCTACATTCTTCTAATATCCAAACAACATGGAATAATGAAAGCAAAATGCAGACTTGAGGACCTTTATGTTCCCACCAAAGCCTCTACTACCTTTAAACATTCCAGGTCTGGCTCTTTAAGCACTGGGCATAGCGCACTCTATACTTAGTTCCTTCAGCCACCTCCGCTGTCACAGAAAGTTACAACTGAGAAGGTGATAGCTGCTTAAACGGAGAAAGCAAGTGTACAGAGGGTATCCTGAGAAGCCCTCTCTACTTCAAAGTAACCTTGATTTCTTTCACTGCCCTCCCAACCAGTTTGGCAGGCAGTACTCATGTCCAGATGGTGGACAAGTAAACCTACTTGAACAGATTATATTACAATGCTTTACACTGAACAGTTATTGGATTAAATGTATAAATAGCTGTGGGAACCCAGGACTTTCCTCTTTCAAATGATCATTATTCAGCTAGAAAATTATCTTCCCTCTTGTCACTCCTCTGTGGCCCAGTGAATTCTCCAACATTCTCCAAATCTCTTTGTCAACGTAAGAGGACAGTTCAGAGTGCAAAAAATGCTCTAGAGGGGGAAAACAACTGATATATTTCAGAGTAGGAGCTTTTTGAATTAAAACAATAATGAAGATCATCTTAAGAGGATCCAAGCACCCAGAGGAGCAGACGGGCAAGTGTTCAGGGTACTTTATGTGAAGCAGCATGAAACTTCCCAGAAATCAAATTAATATCAACTGCTCCCACTGTATTAGTTTCCCAGGCATGCTTTACCCATAATTCTACTGTAGAAAAGGCTAAGATGTCACATTTAATTGAAAATTTAACTCCTATTGTGAATGTTACAAGTTCATAGCACACAATGACTTAAGAAAGCTTAGTTTCTGTGCACCGAATGGGCTTAAATACAAGATGTCAAATCAGATGAGGACTGTCCTTCTTTATGTACTAAAGCAGAACTTCAGGTAGCTATTACTTTTAAAGAAATTGCATTATGTTAGCAGCCTCACGAACCAATATGCAGTTTAAAGTTTTACTCTGAAACCTACATTCTCCATGAAGTCTGGTTAAAGCACTTTGATATTTTATAGCATCTAGAGTTGCAGGACAAAATCCCACAGATGTCAACACCAAGGTAAATGCTATTTCATCTAGACCAGGGTAAACCAATGTGTGTACATATATGTGTGTGCATATACAGGCACACACACCCACATCTCCATTAACTGATTTATTCAGCTTAGAGAAAACAAAAAAATGAAAATGCTTACAATGCATTTGAAGTGGAAAATGATTAGCAATGCCCCGACAGACAACAGGGAGAAATTTCCAGATCTCTTGGAGTTGCAAAATAGAGCTTAAAGACTAACTAGCAAATTAGATAAAAGAACGTAGAAGTAGACAGAAGATTGTAAAAGCTGGAACCAGTGGATAAACAGATAATGAGGAAACTAAGTGGGTTTGTGGCAGTTATGTACAAGCAAAAACAGTCCATGCCCCAAGGCAAGTTCAAGGCAAGGTCACTTACAATTTTGGGGGCTCTCAGTGTATACAACCACCTTTAGATGACCCTCTAAGACCATAAAAAGACTTCCAGTAAGGGGCAGAGGCATGTAAATTAGTTCTAGGAAAAGTGATATTTATATATTAGCTTGGAAGGATGTTGTAACGACTGTGTATGATCATGATGGAATAAATACTCCATTGTAAAATTTCATTATACTTATTCAATTAGAGGAAAAGTCCTCCAGATGGGTGCAGCGCTATAATAAGGAATACCTGTTTTCTAATACTTCAAATTGTGCTAGAAAGGTTATTTATTCTCCGGCCGATTTTGGTATCACCCCAAACCAAAAAAAGCATAAAGGAAATAAAAAATAATTATAATATCTAGGGACTGTCCAGCAGATACTAATAACTTTATCTTTGCATCTAAACAAAGTGCCCACTAATGAAGTTAGTGCACTACTATCAATAAACAGAGATTTGAAAAAAACTTAGACAAGAGCTTCCATTCACACCTAGCTCAGAAGAAAAAGTATCTCACGACAGAAGGAAAATATTTACGCAATAGCTTCAGCATTAATGCACCATTCCTGTCCTTTTCATTCCTGGCTCACCTACTCTATGCGTTGTCACATTGTCATTAACTGAATCCACCAGCTGTGGACAAGTAACAGGCATAACAGTCCTACATCTTCAATTTTAGATTGAACTTCCTAGGACTGGCATTCTTGAAATTCCTATTCAATTCCTCCCATTCACTTTCCATTTCAGTTGGAAGCTTTAGTAGAAATCAGGCACAGAACAGAAAAATAGAGAAAGTTTCCACTGAAATGTTTTAGAGCAGAGCCATCAGCTATCAAGAGTACAAACCATGACTAAAATATCTAGAAGTGTGATGCAGAAGTAATATAAAATTCAGATAACTTCACACTACTAGTTTCCAGCCTCTAAAAGATTTCAAAAAGATTTAAGGACACTTACTTCTGAGTACATTTGATCACTGAACTTGACTTCATAGTTTTTATTTTCCCATACATATTTTTTCTATCCTCCAGCCCAATGATAAAAAAAAATCCTGCTTTATCAAGGAAGTTAACTTCAGCAAGTTCTCTTCATTTTCCAAAACACAGGAAAAACAGGGAAACAATATTCGGGAAACATATGATGGGATTTCCATTTAGGTCACAAGAATGTGTAATGTTACATCAGACAGGAGGTTTGTGTGTGAGGCTAACTTGTTTTTCACTGCCTAGATCTGAGGATAGAAGCTAACCAAGTTCATCAACCACAAGCATCTTCAACGTAGTAATTCTGCTTCATATGCAACTTTTAAGTTGCACAGACATAGCAGTAATGGAGGAGAAAGAATTCTCAATGATCTCTAGACCTCTGAAAGTGCCCTATACTTAATCATGCCAGATTTGGCTGTGAGATCAAGTTACGGCCCCACTTAAGAGTCAGATAAAGAAGGTAGCAAGTGCATTAGTTCCCTTACGTATCATCTGAAAATACCTGATATCTGAAAACATCCTAGGAAAAAGGCATCACAGTGAATTCACTTGAAAACAAAAAGCACTTATTGTTGCGTGAGCTTTTGCACTCTTCTAAATTTCAGTGTTTGACTCAAGTAGGGGGAAGTGTATCCAACATCATCTTCACCTGTGTGGAAGTATTCAGGTCCCACGTCTCAGAAATCCCTGAAATCTATCCTGTAAACCATAATCAATAGGCATGTTTCTACCACCTTACATGATCTGAACAGAAACCAGAGTATATACCACCTTAACCACATCACCTATTTATGTGATGAAAGAAAAAAAAAAAAACCAGCTCTAATCAAGATACTATATTCTTTTTTTTGCTTTTCTGATTATTATTATTTTTAAGGACCATGTACATAATCCTCGTTGAAGAATCCGTATACAATCATCACCACTACCTTCTCCTCCTGCAGCTGAAGTCTACACAATACTTTACCAGCACGTATTTTGAACAGCACAGTTTTTACTTAAGTATCCAAATTCTGGAGAATGGTAAGAATTCAGAACAATCCTTTTGCATTTTGTATTCCCTAGTTTAAGATCAACAACTATGCAGAGTGCTGGTACTGTGACCTATGATGAGGTGCTCTACTCCTGTTAAATAAATTGCTGTACAATTCTCCCACCTAATTGTAGCTTGAATTCCTCTCTTTGGAAAGTCACCTAAAGATATGTAGATACAGCTAATTTATTCCTTCATTGTATGTAGCCCCAGCCCTGCAACTCCTAGGGTATCTAGAAGAGCATTACCTGTGTCAGTCAAAACAGATTTCTACTAATATTCAAATACCTTCTTTTTACTGTTAGATAACCTTGAAAAACAGAGAAAGGAGCTCTCTCTCTAAACATTCTGTCTGGTCAGCTTTCTCACCCTCTACATTAATCTCCCTTGCAGAATCTGAATCTCTAGCTATGTCTCTTATAGAAAGACAAAGATTTACAATAAAATACTTTATTGGGATTAAAAATAAAAATAATTTAAAGTTTCATATTTTTAGTGTATCAGTGCCACAGTGAATCTAGTAATTATGGATTAAATGTAGTTTATATTTCACTGCAGTTTACTACCAAAAATAGAAGAGGGTCATAGGGACTTGATAAGTAAGAGAAGTAAAAAGAACAAAATATTTTAAGTAATAATTCGAACCACTGAAGCAAACAAAGGCAAAGCAGCTGCAATTACCAAGAAAGTTTAAGCAGCACCAACCAAAAATACCTCTCATATTTTACTGTCAAAATAACCATATTCCTCAGCATAGTGCAGAAAAACCACTGCAATGTAACATTATTCTAAACAGACTCTTGCAGGACAGCAAAGTTTTGAGTTAAAGGCCTAACTTTAGATTCGGAATGCAGCCCTGCCACTGACATGATCTGAGAAACAAAATGTGTGAAAAAGCCTGAATGTGTATATGTATGACCTGAAAATAGGAAAGTATAAAGGGAATTAGCTAATTATCTGAACAACTGTTAATTATTTTTCATGAAAAACATGCTAAGTATCAAAAGACTTCACAAAACAATCAAGTGGACAAAAATACTTAGTATAAATTATAAAATAAACTCCAGAAATGAACCTTAAACTATAAATGAAAATTTTAAATATTACCAACACTTTTGCTTGACTAGCTCAAAAATCTCCATTGAAGAGATATTCATATGGCTCAGACATGAACACATACACAGCAAAATCTCAAAAAGCAAAACAGAAATGTCAATATCCAAGATTCAGTAGACTCTGTCATAACTGGCCCTTTTAAGACAATTGGATAAGGAAAGCAGCTGAACACACTAATTTTGTAGTAGTAGAAAAGACAGAAGCAGTGATTTGAAACTATGAAAAAGCCAAACTAAAAGCAGAGTAGAAAATGATTTCTATCCTTCAAGCAGCAAATGCTACAGCCTATAACCTTGAGCAGCTCTGTGAGCTCAAAATTCACATTCCACAGAGGGACTGCATCACTGTAATTACCACTTATGTTATGAACTTGATATACAAAATATTCTAAGCAACCCAGCCAAACTCTGCTAAGCTTAATGACCAGTTCATCTGAAATTCAAAAATTAGTTGCTTTACATTCAGCAGCAAAGAATGAGAAAAATTAATGGAACAGCATAATTAGGCTAAGGACTGCAACTGCTTAAGAAGAGATAATGAACTTGGGGTATTCCAGAATGGTATTATCAGATACAATCATCAGAAGAAAGTAAAATCCTAATAGTAAATCCTATTAGATGGAAGAACAGTCTGTCCAGAGAAATGCTTCAAGTCCTGCCTCTACTTCAGCATTCAGGAAGAAGAGTGTTTTCATGAAGAAGCCTGCAATGGCAAGGGTACAAATCTTTTCCACGTCATGGGACTATTTTCTGTAACCAAATTATTGCCAGGCCTTTTTTTGAATTCTGCCAGAAGCAATCCACTCAATGCACGTATCAATTTGTTTATCTATCTTAGAATATGAAGGACTTAAGATAATCACACATAAAAATATGAGTTTCCTGTCTGAAATGTAGCTTTCTGGTTCACTATAAAATATCTTCCCATTTGTTTCATGGCAATCCCTCATTATTGAAAGTTGTAACGAAAAAGAAAAAAAAAGAATAGCTATTACATTTGATATACACAAACAATGAAGAAGATATTGTTATATATTTTGTAAAACCTCATAGAATTAGATAAATAGAAAACTTTTTTTTAAAATTATAACTGATTTCAGATTTATTAGAGCACAACAACAAGGCCTAAACCAAATACCAGGTAAAGTTCCTTCTTTAGTTCTGCCCATTATCTCAGCCAATAAAATGTGACCTTGAAAACACTTTTACAAATGAAGAGAATAAATTTGAAGACCCAAACCAATATCCAAAAAACCCAGCTCTTTCCCACTCTAATTTTACTGACTGATTTTTCCAGAGCACGTAGAACTCAAGCAGATACAATCTGTATTTTCCATGTGGTTGCACAGGATGTGCTGTATAAACGGTTATAGAACAGAACAGAGGAAAAGATCAATTATGTCACTGATCTGTCTTATGACAGCAAGGATGCCAAACAGAGGCATCTGGGACAGAAAAATTTCAGTAATCTAATCACAAAATGCTATCAGGCCACTATAAGCATCCTTTATTTCACTTACTGTATCCTATCACTGAATTTTTCTATACAGATTGGTTAAAATCAAAAGTGCTAATCAATTTTGCCAAGTTTCTGCAAAACTTTAGTTAATTTGGAATAAAAGAGAGAGGGATATAGATGTTTTATGGGGTTGTAAAAAAACTGCAGAAAATCAGGAATTCTTGCAAACATTTTTTTTATCCTATATTTTGTCCCCATTCTTTTTAGGACAGAGTAGAAAAAAACATTTAGAACTGCATTTAATGAATTTTACATCTTCAGGCATGACTCAGCACTGTTTTTTCACTTCAAACTGAGAACACTTATTTTAAAAGCTTTAAGCATTGTTTGAAAAAAACCCTCTTCTCTCTCTACTGTAACAATAGATAAAATGTCCAATTTCACAAATGGATATAAAATCTCCACTTAAAATACATCTTTAAAATGGCTTGAAGGCAAATCTACAGTCAGGCCTGAGTCTCCCTCCACAGATTCAACTTTTGCCACATCTCAATTTTTAATAAAGTTTTTAAAGAGGAGTCTGTATTTGGTATAACAGCCAAACATTTTCATGCATCCTGTCTCAAAAGCAAAAACATGCAGTGCTCCACAGTCTGGAGACCAAAACCAAAATTTTCACAATAACAAGATCAAGAAGGCTTTATAATCACGTTTAATGTTAAAGAGAATTTCAGCAGACCAAGAGAGGAAACTTAAGTAATAATTATCATTATGTTTTTTAAATAATATCAGAGATCCTGAATAAGAAAGAATTTATTTATTCAACTATATGTGAAATTGAATATATGCGGAACACTCCCCATTTATCACACATCTTTTTTTCTCTTCTCTTGTTCTCTACTCACTCTACCATGTTTCCTGATATTTCTTTCAATTAAATGTGCATGCAGAACATTGATCAGAAGAATGTTACAGATCATGGAAAACAGCACCAAGAGACAGACTAAGAAACTCAGTAGTACTCTTTCAATTTTGGAGCAATGACCAAGGACAGCAGGTTTTGCTGGCTCTAGCTCTGAATGGGTGAGAATTGCTACCTTTATGGTGAACCACTACGAGAAATTAGATAGGAAAGACATTTTAAAGTGGAAGATGCCATTCTGGCTGCAACATGGTAATAATCAATGACTGTGAATAAACAAGATAGGCTCACTATGAAAACCTAAAGGAAAACAAAAACACATGGTGCAGAAACAAGGGAATAGTGCCAATCTATCCCAGTTAATTTCAAATAAAGCAGAAAAGTATGCTCAGGACCGAAGATTCTCTCAGAAAAAATATGATATTTAATACATTAAGTCTTAAAAAATTACTCAGTTGATTCTCTTTATTAAAAAAAAATAATCCCAACCAACCAACCAATAATCTGTTCTTTATGGTCATGATGAGGACAAGAAATAACAGACTCAAATCTGTTGAACACACAGAAATTTAGGTTACATCTTTGGGAAATAAAAAAAGAGTCAGAAGTTGTAGTGTCCCCAGCACTAAAGAATTCTACGGGCATATCAGATACACATTTTTCAGGAATAATAAAAACAGGACTGAGCTTTGGGATAAACTATCAATTAGATTGTCCTTCCAACTCTATCTCCCACAATTTCTCACAACTGCCATAACTTCAACTCTCAGGTGGGGAAATGAGACAGGGAGAAATGAGACAGGGAGAAAAAAGTAAAGAACTGTTATAGCTATATGAGTCTTGAAATCCTTTAATAATAATCAAAGCTAAGACATCACAGAGCCTTGCATTACAGAAAAGTAAAATTACTACAATATTTTTGTATCTCTTCAGCATCTTTTTTAGTAGACTCAAGCTCAACAAAATACTTCCACCTGAAGAAAGCTTGTAAGCTGTAAACAGATACTTTCCCTGTGTCAGATTTAGCAGTAATAGCAAACTTACCCACAGAAAAAAACAGTTACTCCAATTGCGTATCAGTGGTTTAACTCAGCTTCTGAACCACCCACCTGAAAGCTCAGAAACAAACATTATCCTGTATGAGAAATGCTTTTAATATTGCAAACTCAATGTTCCCTATGTGTTTCAGTCACAAAAATTGTATAATAAAAAGCCAAGCTGTATATTTCAAAGTTAATTACTCTGATTCCTTTAATTTTTTAAAATAGTTTAACCTACCTCAAATTTTTGTAAGATATACAAAAAGCATTGAAAGGATTGGGAACAGAAAACGCATGTATGTTAATAAAAATATATTATCTCAAATGCTGTGGAAAGAGTCCATTATTATTTTCTCTTACTATGCCTACAGTTTCCAAGAGAACAGTCCTTCTCCAGTATCTTGTTGCTACTTCACAATCAAGAACTTTTTTTTTACTTCACTTTAAATAAAGGTACTGTTCAGCACAGCACCAGAATTAAAATCATAAAAGCAGGCTTTTCAAATCTAGTTAGCTTCTAAGTGTGAGCTGTGGGGGTAAGTTATGGTGTTTTTCTTAATCTCATTTTCAAATTAGACAGTCCAATATTTTCTCTTTATCTCCTCAGTTGTGAAGGCTGTCATGAATGTCCACAACATGGAAAAGGATCCAGCAAGATTAAAGCACAGCAATAGGAATGTTTCTGTGTTTAAAAATTCATGAAGTCATTCTAAAAATAGCTTCCATGAAGCCAGATGACTACTAATCTACTAATTCAAATCTATTTTTCAAACAGCTCTTTTAACTTCTTGCAGATCTTACCAAATTTAAAACCAACCTTTGCACTTCTCAGTAATTTGCCAGGGAAGACAAGACAGTTTCTTTAGTTATCATTAAGAATATTTTACTGTATAGGACAATGTATTTTAGCAATTTAGGAACTTGCATATTTTCTAAATACATCTTTAATGTAGTATTTCACAATCAACACAGAAATTTATAACAATGTTTTCCAGTTTCTCCGTTCGTTTACTCTGCTGGCAGCAAGTCCTTCAGAAACATCCAATACCTTAACTCGGTTCTCTACTTTCTGCAAAGTCATCTCCACCTCTTACAGGCTCATACAACTGATCCAGACACCTCCAATTGTTCAGACTTTATGCATACTTTTCTATGTAGTCAACACTTAAAAGATAAATTAATAAAAAAAATCATTCTCTTCACCAAGAATACTTTCCCTCCTTAAGCTTTAACTCCAACAGCTCAAGTTCTAATTCAGAAGCACTTTTTAAGTAAACAGTATTTTTTTAAAAAAATTGATTGGGAAAGCAGTTTCTTATCTCTAGTCCTTTACCTCTCTTTCTGGACAACCACGTCAACAAAGACACACACAAATCACAGAGAAAAGAGGAAACTGAGATGTGAGTTGGTTTTATCTAGTGAGATACACATTTTAACCCTACTGCATTAGCTTTTCTCTAGCAGTGTTCACTTTGAAACAATTTACTATGTGTTCAACCATTTTTCCAACTTTCCAAAAAAGCGATGTCAATCTTATCAGTCTTTGAATAGAAAATCGCTGGTTCACTTTACACATTTAACCTCCATCACCTTTACCTGTTATCACTGTGCTTCTGGGCAGTGCTGTGAACAGGAACCTCCCACAGCACAAGATCCTGCACTCTTTCAATTCACATAATTTTCCTCAGAACAGTTTTAAAATGCTATTTCCAAACTACTTACTGTAAGTACAAGTTTCATTTTTCACATGCAGATGTTTTCCTCATCATATATTTTGGGTAAACTACTATAGCTTTTAACATGAGGGTTATAGGGCAAGAAGAGGAGCCAGACTTTAGCTCTAATATATACAACACAGAAACATAAAATGTATAAAATTCGGAAAAAAACAATGTTACACTTTATTTTAAGCTTGCATTTAGAGAGAAGCAAGCACTTAAAATGTTGCACTAGTTTCTGTAAAGGTGCAGTCATAGATACACTATGTGTACATAAAGCAAAGGGTCTGTCTGTATGAGCATTGTGTTAAAATAAAAATACTAAACAGGAATGAAAAATGGCAGCAAAAAGATCCAGAAGACTGGGATGTGTTAGTTTAAATCAGTTGAAAAGGAAAACACTGAATAACAAGCTTTACAGAGGAGAAATACCAGCTTGAACTGTAATACCAAATAGGTGGACAAACAAACAAGCATTTCCACCCTTTTATGTACCACCTCCACAGTAGGACAGGGAAACTTTCTAAAAGGTAGTTACAGATGTCCATTTTAATTTGCCGTCATTTATTTGTTAGGAAAGGATTTCACTTAGAAGAAAGATTATTTCAGCTATCTTGGTAGCACAGTTGGCACTCCACATGAAAGTGTCAACAAAGTTGCAGTGCCAGCACATCACAGCAAGAGAGAATCAAAAGTGTCAAACATTAAACACATTTTATTAAGAAAACCTAATAAGTTAAAGTTTTGAAAAGAAGTAATTATAGCAGCAGAAGGGCAACACATTTACTGCTTACTCATTCCAGAAAGAGTGGAAAGAGTGGACGCCCAAGGGATTTATCTCAATTATCAGATTACTTCGCTTGGTAAGATCACAGTCAAACCATTATTTAGATAATTAAATAAGAATTTTACACACTAACTTTGGTCTTGTAAAATCATAGAATATTGTGAGTTGGAAGGGAACATTGTGATTTGGAAGGGACATTCAGTCCAACTCCCAACTCCATACAGGGCAACCTAAAAGTTAAACCCTATGCACAAAAACGTTGTCCATACATCTCCTGAACACCCACCCACAAGCTTGGGGCAATGACCACTTCCCTGGGTACCTTGTCTTGTGCCCAACCACTCTCTCCGTTAAGAACTCTTTCCTAATATCACATCTGAACTTCCCCTGAAATAGGTTTGAGCCATTCCTTCCACTCTTGTCACTGGACACCAGTGCAAAGACATCCCTGTCATTTTACATCTTTGGCCTATAAGCCTTAGTAACTACATAGTTCTTTAAAGAAAAACGAAACAAACAAAACCCAAAAATTGTGACCATCCTTCTCTTTGTCTAAGCTACTAGTTCAAAGAAATGAAACAGCTATAAAAATTGTTCTTTCCTTCTCCTCCTACACCACCACAAGTCCTCCCCACAACACTAACGGATGTAAAAAAAATATATATATAATAAAAATGACAAAACTCTACAGTTTGGTTAAAAGCTAACTCATCCCATAAAGGAAGTTATAGTAAAACTGTAAAGATACTCTACTGGATGGCCTAGCACTCGGTATGCAAAAACCTGGCCTGAAATTGAGGGCAACATAGGAAGAGAAGTGTAGCCATCTCTAGCAGCATTGAAACCTGAAAAGGGCAAGTGTGCACACTACACATTTTTGCACATTTCCCTATTTAAATACAAAAGTTGGTGAAGATATGCTGTTGATATGAATCTGAATTAAAACTGCTCCTTCCTCCACGGCTCTCTCACCCAGAGCACAGCTTAAGAAAGTACCATCACGCACACCCGCACACGCCTGCTGTCACCGCTTTGACGCTGCGTATTAACTCGGGGCACTTCGTTTAGCTGGCACACAAGCACGGGGTTTAACTTCCAGCTCCCGCGGGCTCCGCGCCCCGGCTGCCGGCCAGGCCCCCCTGGCGCACCGCGGAGCGCAGCCCAGCGCTGCCCGGCGCAGGACGGCGGCCCCTGCCCCTCTCTGCTCACAGCCCGTGGTCTCCAGGCCCAGGACGCGGCACGGCCCCGGCCTGGGCAGGGACGCAGCTGGGCACCGCGCTCCCGGCGCTGCGCTCCCGCTGCCCTGGAGACGCCGCCGCCGC
>VZRO01000764.1:87161-128686 GCA_013397915.1 Daphoenositta chrysoptera
CCCTGCCCTGCGCCCGCGGCCTCACCGCTGCTCCCGGCTCCCGGCCGCCTCCAGCACCGCGCGCAGCCCCAACCAGGTCTGTGAAACAACGCAAGGCAACGCGAAACGTAAAAAAAACCCCACCAAAAACCAACCCAAAGTCTATAGACTTCTTTCTTACACCTTTATGCATTTACACTTTTCAGATTTCATTATGCACACACAAAGCCATCTCTACAGAAAATAAAATTAATGCAATATGCTGGTACAATTAATTAGAATTTAATTCCCAGAGCATTAACTGTGCAGCTTTAAATTGATATTCTGATTCATGATACAGTCCTCAAATCAGTGATTGTGTATTTCTTGAAAGTGCACACTGCAGTGCACAGGATAGGTAATGTTAAATTAATGAGCTCATACTTTTCGGGTTTTTTTTTCCCTAGAATTCCAAGTACACTCTTTATGCTACATTAGTTACTTACACACAACTGTGCTGAAGACTCAGAAGGCAGAACTATTCATATCTGTGGAGATCTTGCTAGACCACTAGAAAGTTTTATGCATTTTATGATAAAACACCACAATGAAATAGAAGGCTGAGGCACCAAGCAAGTATTTAGAAATATCTGCTTATTTTGGGCAGAGAATTTTTAAGTGCTATTACGATAACATGAGATGCTACTCTGATGACAGAGCTGCCATCTTAGCATTGAGCAGTTAAAATATTAAACTGGCAATTGTGTTCTCTTCAGTTATACTTGCAACGTGCCTTTCAGAAGTTACATCTATCCTTAGGAATAGCAGAACAAATTCAAATAATCTACCAAACCCTTAATAAGTTCAAGAGAGTTCAGACCATTTGTTGTCCACATCCATCAGATTCTGACTATTGTTGGGCAATAATAACCAGAATAATGGTATGCAACCATGACATTGGATTACAGAGGTTTGTAACACAGACGTCTGCTCTAAAGAGACAGGATATGTGTATTGATCAGAACTGTGTGTTTTTAAAACCACATTTTTTTCCCCTTGTCTTTAGTTAGGAAATAAAAATTAAATGGAAACTTTGCACTGGAACAAGAGAAGCATATGTTAATTAGTGTGCTAAAAAATAAGATTTCATTAGAAAATCTCAGGCCACTCTTGCTAAATCCAGAAGGTGATTTCACTGGAACCTTGTTTGAAAAACTCTGGGTATCCTCCTGAGCCTAATAAACTGTGGACCTTTCACATTGTCACTGTATGAAAAGAGCATTAAAGCTACTGAGAACGTGAAAACCCCTGGGAGCTCTTCATTCCTTGAAAAGACTACAAAAACTCGTTTGACACAACTCAACTCTAACTGTCAAATTTCTTACATTTATTTTTACTCAATAATCTCAATTTTCAATCACCTGAAATCCATACTTTAAGCAGGAAACAGCAACATGGACAGTTATGTTTTATTTCTTTTCTGTTCAGAGTTTCATATAGACCAGCACTTTCATAGCCTGGCTGTTTTTATCTAGCTCACTGGATAAAGAAGTCTTCAGGCAATTGATGCAGTAACCAGGATGATCCTGTATACAACAAGTGACCCAGTGAACCTGCAAAGTGTTTTCCCACATGTGGGAATGTGTAGTACTCTGAGGCTATCTGGAGTCTCTGCGGATGGAACGAACCTCACAGATTCCATGTGCAGGCATAGGTGCTGTGCCATGGTGTGTATGAACATGAACCTGCTAAGGTAGGCATAAAGTGAAAGGAAGAAATCTCTTTATTCCTTCCTCAAGGAATGACAGAAGACAGAGTATAAGCCTGGAATGAAGCGCAGTGCAAGAGATGGTGAGATTAATGTGAAGGATTATGTGAAATCTGATGGTTTTACATTTGCTGTGTCATTGTTCCTGAGAGTTAGCTCTGTTAACAGAGTCATGAGGGGAATGGGCATCCTTACCTTAGAAAACAGAAGATTTTTGTGTGCTGAAATGCAAATACAATGCATATGACCTTGGGTAAACAAGGGTAGTACATTCTGGGTAAAAGTCTTCTAAAGGCTTAATAAAGAAAAAATATGACCTGTGCATTTCTTGTGAACTTAAATTTTCCTGAGAGATGTGTTAAATAAAAGCGTTTAAAGGCCTCCTGTGAGGTGGAAGACTGCCTTTCTTAATATCACATGAGCCCTCCTAAGACGTGATATAATAAACCAGAGAAGAGCTGTGGGAATCTCCTAGAGTGGTTATCAGAGCAAAAAAAAGCAGTGTGGACTCAGATACCAGAGATGGAATAAGTGGAGCAGGCAATGGAGTGAGGGTAACTAAAACTATAGCAAGTGAAAAGAAGGTGCAGTAGTAAGCAGGTGCCCGATACGTGGCTCTGGAGATATGGAGTGTTGTGAAGCTTGGCTAGGGAGAATGAAATGAGAAGCAGCTAACAGGAACAAGACAAGTCAACAGATCACTGACTCAGATCAGATCTTATGATTCTCAATCCAGAAACACTTAAAAATTTTTAAAGACTGAAGATAGCTGCATGAAAGGGAAACAGTAGCCTAACTCTTCCCTAAGAGAAGAAAATAAAAACCATGAACTGTTTAAAAGCATTTTAGTAACACTTTGAAAAATAGTTATTCCTATCTTGAGTGCATACTTTTTTTTTCTTTCTTGTAATAAGGATATTTAGTTATTGATTCATGAGTGAAGAGAATCAGCTTGCATAGAACTGGAAAGTTTAATATAAACATCCAATGGTTTATGGGTGGAACTCAAGCCAGCTTTTTTTCTTTTAAAGTAGTCTCCTTAAATTTAAATCTGACCTTTGTTACAGCCAATCAAGTCCTGACAGAAGACTTAAAGGAATTAGGGTTAGACATATCCAGACATATATAAAAAAAGTTACTGCTCTGATTTTCATGTATCATCATTTTCCAAATTTAATTGGAAAAAAAATTCCACAACTCTGCAAATATTTTCTGCAGCAGTACAGCATTACAAGCTCCAAAAATACACATATAATCAGCAGTGGTGTTTTGATTTTTATGAAGCCCATCTATGGAATATTCACTTACAGTAGAAGTCTGGCCCAATGAGAGAAATGTCACACGAGGCTTATATGCTGTAGCTTCATGGAAAGAGGAATTGCATTTGTTAAGTACAAGTTATCATTTAAATGACATGAAATGATACAGTTTGGTCATTTTACTAAGCTATGATGAACCATCTTAACTATGGGAATGCTTATGTGTTTCCTTAAAACTAACGATGCTAAAATACTATTATGATTTTCATTAAAGTTCTAAGGATATGGAAAAAAAAAAAAGATTAATTTCTTTGTGATCTGGGATCAAGATAAATAATATATCAGAACTTTCTGCAAGATATTCAGATTTCTAGTTCCTGTATAGACTTCTAATTACCGTATCTGAAATTAGTAGAGATAATAGGCTTGCAAAGTGATTCGAGTTAGTATAATCCTGCTCTTCAGGAGATGGGTGTGGTGCGTAGGTGATGACACAAAGTGTCAAAAGTGGTAGCAAGGGCTTCTTCAAGAGAATGTATTACAAACTTCTGGACAAACACAGTTTCTTAAGGAAAATCTTTTACTACTTTTATATGGTCATTTAACGGTCACAAGTCAGAAGTTGCAAACTTTAATGTTGAAAAATGGATTTACTCTTACAATAAAATTTAAAGATACCCTCTTTAGGCTTTCAGCCGTCAGCCTTCAGAGAGCCCTTTTTCATTCAAGCCCCATTGACCTCTCGCTACCTGATGAGCCACATCACATCCAAGTCAGGTCTGAAGGGTGGTGTACTGAGTTATATTTTTTTTTTTTTCTGCTGTTGAAGATGAAGCGTGCAAAACAAAACTTAAGAGCTGCTGAGAGAAGCTGCCTCCCAGAGAGGCAAGTTGTCATTAATCAACTGCTGTTGTTAATAGGACTATTACTTCTCACAGATGTGCTTTTCAAGATACTGAGGCTCTAGGGTTTTGGCATTACACAGATCTTGATGCATACCATTGGAAAAAAATCCTGCTCATGCATATGGTTGGCAGTAGCGTACCAGTTGCTGATTTCTCTTCTGAACTTTGTTTACTCTCTGTAAAGAAGATAAAACTGCCTAGTTACCTGTCAGCCTTCCAAGCTTATCAGTTTATGGAGTGACCTATTTCACCTGTCGATTTTTTTTTTTGATGGGAGGGGAGGGGAGGGGAGGGAAGGGAAGGGAAGGGAAGGGAAGGGAAAAGGTCTGTCCAGGTCTTGCCCATGAAACTCTGGGCTTAAAAGCTTTTTGCAATTTTCCATTGCTAGCAAGTAATAGCAGGTAAAACTTAAAAGCTATGCCAATTTCCACATGTGAGTCTTAAATGACTGTCACTGTAATCCATTCTCCTCTCAACAGCTGTGCTATTATCAATGAAAACTCAGTGTTTGGCATTTGATTATTAAAAAAGGATGTGAAATTGCTCATACACTTCTATACTTCACTCCAGAATCAAGACCAAAGTAAGTGTTAGGTATTAATTACAGAATATCCTGAGTTTGAAGGGAACAATGAGGATCATTGATTCCAACTCCTGACTCTACACAAGAGCAACCTAAAAGTTTCTGAGGGCATTGTCCAGATGTTTCATGAAGACCAACAGGCATGACATGAATGTCAAAGTGATCCCTGCTGGGGATATAGGATGGATTCATGTCCCTAATTCTGAGTTAAATTTTTCTACACTACTCAAGGATACTAGCTTGTTTAGACAACTTTGTGGGGGATCAGAGAAACCACTCTTTGAGAGCACTTATTTTAGCTGACAGTATAGACAGTTTTTTTCAGAGTAGACATCGAACCACTGGTTGGTCGAAGATGAGACAAATGAATGCCATCCATGGAAATATAATCAATAAATTTAATACTTCGGGTGAATGAATGAATGAATGAAAAGCTCTCTTCATTTTGAAGTGCAGTTACTACAATAACTTCCCCAAAAACCCTGAACTTTGCATTTCCTAATGGTTGCCAAGAGTAGGAGATTTATCTTGCCACACAGAGTCCGGATTTTTATTTCTGGAAATGCAATGATAAATGTATAGTTGTTATAAGACCTACGAGGAAGACAGGAATATACTGAGGGACAAAGTGCACAAAACCTCTAAAAGATTTATAGTACTAAAAATTATCATCCCAGTTTCAATCATTGTCTTTTTTGCTGTCATGTGCATGCTAATTTAGGGTTGTGGTGCTGGCCATTTTTTACTGCTTTGAGGATCATCAAAATTCAGGACATGAAAAATACTTAGTAGTCTTGGGTACGAATATGTCATTGACAAACAAAGAGTGGAGTATGAAAAGAAATCTCATGTCAAGCAGCTCAGGTGGTTATTTCAGTAACAATCTCTTATATGTCTCCCTGTGGAAAGGTTTAAATAAAAACAGCCCTTTGAGATTGCTAGTTATTTCTTCTCTAGGAAAGTTAAGATAAACATAAATCATTTCTGCATCAATAATGAGTCTTAATGGTACAGACAAAGGTTTGATCTGTTCCAATAATAATTATTACAGAGCCTTGAAATGCTGTTTAAATGAAGATTCTAAATATTTCTGTAAAACATCAGTTCACATTGTGTACTTTTCATGGAAGAACAAATTCATGTTTTACTAGTCAAAAGAACATAATTTAAGGACTACTGAATACTGCTTAGTTTACTATGGAGGATCAAAACTATTTTTAATCACTAAAGCTGACAAGAATATAAATGAAAGTAAAAAAACACCAGTTAGTCTCTTTAAATAAGTCATTAAAGAGTTAGTCAACTGCAATACCATCACTTAAATTCTAAGTAATCTCTTAAGGAATGGTATTAAGAGAAAATGAACATGCATTCACCCAAGCATAGTCTTAGGTGAATGCTGATAGCACACAAATTTTAAGTGCCCTTTTTAAGTATTCATCACTTTCAGAATATTTTTTATGTTGGTACAAATGGTGAAATTTACTCTAGAGAACGTGCAATGAATTAAAATATGATAAAGGGCCCTAGACTCAGTTTGTGAGAGATAGCTAGATGATGGATGGATGAGCAATGTGTGAACTTCTTTAAGATTCTAGGGAAAAACCAGAGTTCTTCAAAGAGGAAGCAGAAGATTCTGCTGTGTAAAAAAATTCTCTGTACTGTTTATTGTTTCAACCCAAACAGTAAGTTTAGTTAAAACAGTAAGTCCCAAATTTAAACAGCTCTCCCTGTGATCTAGAAAAATCAAATGGTTCTAGTAAGACAAATACAAAACATGGTAACCGAAGGTGTTCGTCTCCAGCATAACAAAATAATCACACATATTGAAGCTTTTTGTATATGACATTTTCAAAGGAAAGGAATTTTGTAAGTTTAACTATCTTAAATATTTTACTTATTACAGTAAACAACAACATAGATACGTAAATTATGCTATTCATCAAGCATCTGAGGATAATTTTAAACTCTTGATATTAAGCAAAGGTAATGGAAATATTTTAACGACTTATAATAATCAGAGTAAAATACATAATTTTCTTAATGACTTCTTTTGCATCCCTGTGGATATTTATTCCTCACAGAAAGCAATTTTAACTTACTGTGGATAGAAAATGACACTGAATTGCATAGCCTTCTAACTATTATTACTTTTAATACTAATGTTCCTTAAAGATCACATATTTCAAATTACTGGTACATCTGCTAATTTATATTTAATGTGAGAGAGATTTTTGCTGGTAATTATTTATTTCCTTAAAAAAAATAAGTCCCTCATTAATTCAACTGGAGACAAGGTTCAGTCAGACTCTTGGAAGTCATCAGGAGAGATTCTCCAAATGGGGAGACTAGTAAATTATACTGTTGGGATGGCAGCTCAGTTCACAGGCTATGAATGCCTCCCACTAGCATTTTTATCATTCTGAAATCATTTTAGTGTTCTTTGAGTGCTGCAAACTATTTAATACTCATACTAGGAAAAAGAGGTTTTCTCCACTTTGCAAATCTTTCAAGCTATTGTACATGTACCCTACATATAAATAATTTTTAGTACTTAATTTTCATGTATCTTAAAGCCTACCTATATGGCTATATTAGAGAAAAGAGACAGAATAAGGTATCAGAAGCCTAGAGGCAGCAAGAGCAACCTCCCTTCCTTTCACTTGCCCTGTGAAGACCTGGGACCGATGGAAAACTTTTTAACAGTCTTTCTGTTTCCCTAATTCCCAATGACTTGGGATGATTTCTTCAGAAATAAAAATTATAGTACCCATATGAACTGCCAGCCTTCAGGTTCATCTTCTGAACTTCCTAAGATTAACCAGTACTGTCCTGCCTAACACAAGGACCAACATGCCTCCATAAACTGTGTATATTGAGAACTTCCAAGACTGCTGTTGCCAGTCATAAACGACTTCTCTCACAATTAGCAGGCAAAAACCATCTGCCACCCCGCCCTTTCCCTGTTCAGCTTTAAGACTGAACTTTAATACTCTCTTAACCTCTTGTAGGAAACCTAAACCATCCATCTCAAACAGCTTATTATAAACATCACACATATGCCCTACATGAGTCAGCTGTTACCTATGGTGCTGTAACCCAATACCTCTTGCTATTATGGTATGACCATTGCCAAAGCAGAGTTCAAATGTTTGCATGATTAAGGAAAGTTTCCCAGATATGATATTTAGTGGGTCCTTAGTTTTGTGAGCATTGTTACAATTGCTGGCACTAATAGAATTAGCTTCACAACATAGGGGGAAATCCTTGTCCTGTTGCAGATCCATTCTGTATCACCTTGTTAAAATAATATCATTTAGATTAATTTATTAAACTTTAGGCACATTCTAATAACAGCAAATGAGAACCAAAGAGAAATAATTTTTTAAAAAGGTAATTTTAGAGAACAGTTACAGGATGGAGAAACAGCAATTATGTGTGACCTAGGGGTTATGATCATAAAACATGACCTCTCGTTGCCGTGCAGTAGCCATGTGGTGGTTCCCTAACACAATTCTTCTATGCATAGGCAAAGAGATGTACAATTGAATTAGTAGAGTACTCCTGCTTCTCTATAGCAACTAGTGAGACCAAACCTGGAACATTTTATGTACATATAGTACCTTCACTTTATGAAATGCAGTTAAAACGAGAATAATGTAGAAAAATTACTTAAGAGATTAATGTAAGTTCTAACATCTTACAGTAAAGACTGGAGAGGTTCAAACTATGTAATTGCTAAAATGAATGCAGAACAACATGATTAGAGTCAACAGGTATATATGTAGAGACAAGAATTTAACAATAGCTGTCTTTAATTTACATGAAAAAGACATTAGCAAGGATTAGTGATTAGAACCTGAAATTAGATTTGTCCCAAGTAAAGTGCAAAATATCCAAAATATCAGCAGTGTGCTGTTGAATGGCTACTTGAGATATTCCAAACCACTTGGAATCAAGACTGAATACCATTCTTACGTATACATTGTAGTTCAAAGTTACAGCTCATCTCCCGAGTGAACAAGTGAAATTCAGTCGTCTCTTCCAGGTATTTGAAAGCATGTTTTCAGGAGTATTCTTTGCATTTATAATAGATGTAATATTGTAACACAATGACTAGCCTTGAGTTTTGTGTTTTTTCATTAATGGATATTTTAAATTTTCTTTTCAAAGTCCTTAATATTCAGATACTGAAAATATTTGCACGTTAAGAAAAAGTCAACAGTTAAGATGAAATGATGTCTTTCAGCTCAAGGACATTTATCAAATGCAAAATTACTTGCTTGATTTTATTTATAAAATCTGTTTGAAATATTATGTCAAAACAGATAGTTCTTGACACAAGCATTATCAGAAACACGTAAAAAATGTTTATCAAGCAAAAGATGTCGGACTTGGGTTTTTTTCACTCAGTTTGTAGTCATAATTTCCTAAAATTTGCCTTACTCTACAAAACTTCTTAGATGTGGTTGTTCACTAAGTACTGCTTGGAAGCAATTTAAATTTATATGTACTATGGTACAGATGGAATCTGAAGGAGAGAATCAGTGGTAAAACAAATTTTATTCAGATGATTAGAACAAACAGAACTGCAGGAAGGAACAATTTATATTCCTCAATTTCTCAAAACCCAGTCAATCAAATAATTACAGAATTATAGAACTATTTAGCTTGGAAAAATCTTTATTATCAAAGAGTCGAACCATAAACCTAGTACTACTAAACCCACCACTAAACACCACAAAACCATGTCCTTAAGTGCCACATCTACAAATCTGTTAAATAACTCCAGGGACGGTGGCTCAACCACTTCCCTGGCCAACCTGTTCTGGTAGTTGACAACTCTTTCAGTGAAGAACTTTTGCCTAATATTGAATCTAAACCTTCACTGGTACAACTTGAGGCCATGTCCTTTTGTCCCATTACTTGTTACTCTGGAGAAAAGACTGACATACACCTCACCACAACCACCTTTCAGGTAAATTAGGGAGCAGTAAGATAAAAAGACTTGAGGTGATCTGTATGTGATCACCAGTCCTAGACAATCAATATGCTTAAATCCTAGAGATTTCATGATAAAATTAGCACAGACAAAACCAATCTCTTCTGTATTTACCATTTGCACTGCAATTGTTTAATTGGTATCAATAGATAAAAGTACTAGAATTAATCAAATATGGCTAAGAACATGTGCCTGGTACCAAAATAACTATATTCTTTATTTCTGCCCATATAGCAATTAGATTATGATTTGCATAAATATTGAGCATCTAAACAGAGCATAAAAAGGAAATAGCTGTAGAAAAGGTGTGTTGGGGTTAAAACCCCCAAAAGGCATTGTTCTTTAAAATAAGGGCAGGAAGAGATCATCCACCAGTTTCCATCATAGGCAAAACAGACTAGACTTAGGGAAATTAATTCAATTTATTACCAATCCAATCAGAGTATGGTAATGAGAAAAAAACACCAACTCTTAAAAATACCTCCCTGCCACCCCTCCCTTCTTCCTGGGCTCAACTTCACTCCTGAATTCTGTGCCTCTTCCCTCCAGTGTCACAGGGGGCCGGGAGTGGGGGCTGCAGTCAGATCATCTCTGCCACTCTCTCCTCCCCAGGGAGAGGACCTCTCACACTATTCCCCTGCTTCAGCATGGGGACCCTCCCATGGGAGACCATTTTCCACCAACTTCTCCAACCTGAATCCTTCCCACAGGCTGCAGTTTTTCACAAACTGCTCCAGTGTGGGTCCCTCCCATGTGGTCACAAGTTCCTGCCAGCAAACCTGCTCAACTACAGGCTCCTCTCCCCATGGGTCCACAGGTCCTGCCAGGATCTTGCTCCTTTGGGCACCCACCTGCTCTGGCAGGGGATCCTCCAGGGGCTGCAGATGGATCTCTGCTCCACTGTGGAGCTCCAGGGGCTGCAGGGGCACAGCTGCCTCACCATGGTTTGTCCGTTCCCGAATGAGAAGATAAATCAGAAAAAAAATCATACTTGGCTTGAAAGCCATTTAAACATCAGCTTATACAAAATGTCTTCAATCTGTGTTAGGTTCTATGGGGACAATCTTTCAGCTAATTATCTAATACGTATCCATATAAATGTAAGTACTCAGAGCAAAGAGATTCAGCTCTGGATTAGGAAATGCAAATCAGCTTCAGGAATACAAGCAGCAAAGCTAACAAGAGATTAGTATAGAAGCTGCAAAGCTAACAGGGGATTACCTTTCAGAAGAGCTTACTAGTTTATCATTATGAACAAAAAATATAACAAAAAAGATGGGAACAACAATAACTATGAAGAAAAGCATTCAGGGTAAAACTACTGAACTGTTCCTGCAGTGAATACATGCTGCTATATTTCTAAGCACAGGCCTGAACACACACTTCACACCAGACCTTCTGCCTCCAAGCAGGTGCCAGTCAAGGGTGTTTTTTAAAGCAAGGTACTCTAAATTAATTTCAAAGCCTCACCCACATTATTCAGCAGCTGAGTTTCAAGCATGCTTCTGTCCATATATAGTTGGACTCCCGTTGTAAACAGGTAAAATGAGTTTGCCTTAGAAAATATAAGGACAGATGGGCAGAGACCTTGGCTGCTTGGCTGATAATATTTTTGTTTCCAACACACACACACACACCCGTATGTATGAGTACAAATCTGAATGACACATCAGTCAAAAGAAGGGTCTACTGTTGAGAAGTATTAAGTACAAGAAGTTAGAAGGCTTGTAGAAATAACAGACCATATAAATAAAATGTTAAGGCAGTGATGTCCTAGGGAATACTGGAAATTGTATTACTGCAACTAAAAGTTTTCCTGAAATGTGGAAAATGGCACCCAAAGTTTATTTTGTGTGCAGAATAGCAGAACTGCATTGGTTATTTCACAACACTCAGTTTTATTTTAATATGCTTATACTATAATTATGTCTTACTTAAAAAACCCCAAGCTCAATATGCTGAACTGTACTATCTACCTGCATGGCAACTTTGAAAAAACTTAGAAAGCTGAATTCAGTTCAGATTGGGTCTCACCTGAAGTCATTATCAAGATTTTTCTCCTAAGCTGAATGTTTCAACTTTAAGTTCTGCTTCAATGGGAGCAAGCATTTGCTTTTCATTACCTCTGTTCCACAGACTGAGCAACAGACACCTTCCTGAGAAGAAGCTTGGAATTCATTGGTTTTGAGAGTATCAGACATACCCAACCTAACTCTCGTACTCTTACCTGCTCTGGTTTTCTATTAAGATATGGGTTTGACCTGCTTTTTAAAATTTTAACTGTCAATAATTACATGGTTTCTGTTTTGGAAGTAACAGGAAAGTTACAACACATAAGGGATCTGAAAGATAATCACAGTGAACTTCATGTCCTTTCCTAACCAACAACAAAACTGCAGTCCCTTAGAAAGTTAGATTGCAAGAAATACCTCCCTACACTAACAAATGAATCAGGAAGCCTCTCTGTGCAAAGCTGGGTGTGGAGATAAAGCATAATAAAAAAGTTATTAATAATTTGTTACAGCCTGTCCCTACTATAGTGGATACATTTGAAACATTGCACATATTCATTTATGTCTAAACCAACTATTTTGTCCTTATCTGTATGAGGAGTTAACTTACTTGATATGGGTAATGAAAGTCACATAAATTTTTAAACACTTTAAGTATTTAAATTTCAAGGTCTTGATCCCAGTCTTGTCTTTAGATTGCAGATAATGCACGTAGAGCACCATGGTATATCACATCCATTAAAGTTCATGTATATGTGTCTGATGGTCTGGACTAAATTCACACTGAAGGATTTGCTCTTCACAAATATTTCGGTGAGTCATATCCAGATTCACTTACAGTTTCAGATGAATTAGCAGCAGTATGAAAAGGATATTAAAGTAAATCTGTGCACCTAGTTCTCCAATGACAGCACCTTGTAAAGACCTTTAAACCAATGGGAAAGGCAAATCGTTTACCATCCCTATTTAGTAAGCTGTTGTTAATTGGACAGGTGCAAATTAAAATTATCCACACAAATTTGCTTGAGATGCTAGATTAATTAAATTTTCCAAATAAATTATGCTGACATAATATCTGCGACATGCATATTGCACATTATTTCACTTTTGGATAAGGCAGTCGCAAACCTTTCATTCTTGAAACCCTACCATTATTATGTCTGCCTTAAACTGAAGAGTGCATTTGTGATGGTGTCACACCTGAATGGTGCAGGTTAAGGAGGAGATAGATCTGTTTGCCAACCTATCTTCCCTCTGCTGCTATAGATAACTAGCCTTCAAGACAAGCATGACTGCATATTTTACTCAGAACTCTGTGCTTATTACTACTAAAACACAAAATAATACCTGCAACTTTTGAACTGCAGAACTACCTGTTACATATAAATATATAATCTTGAAGTCAAAAAAAGAGACATGGAATTTCCCGTGGAACATGTAAAGTTACTGCAACTGTCCTTATGGCAGTTCTGTGGGTTGTAAGCATCTTAATCTTGTAGGCTTTACTGAGAGTCATTTAAGATTCTGGGAAAACAATTTCAGGCTGATTGCAATTAAGCGTCCAATACCAAAATCACCTGTTTCTATTTAACAGTGATGTATCTGCTACAGTTATAACCCTCTACCACAATAGTCACAGAATATGGTATCAGCAATACCAGAAAACAGCAGTTATTTAAGAGAAAGCTGAAGACTTGGCTTTTTCATTCCATTAACATATGGTTAGTGAAGATTCAGGGTCTATTTTCAGAGTTTGAAGTCTCCTATATGCTACTAAATAGTTCGGACTTAAATAAAGCTGTGGGTACTTTGCATGTTATGTTCTGAGTGTTCAAAATCATCTTCCTCCCCCATGACACTCCTGAAAGATAGAGTCAATAATGACACTAATTGCATGTTCTGGAAAATTCATCCACCTACACAATATTTGTAACAGACTCACCATTTTTCTTTCATTATTAAAAATACAATAAGCACTTACTTGTGTTGGAAAAACTATAATTTCTACCTGAACCTTCAGGTTCAACTGGGTAGTTTAGACTCCTTCTTGGGAAAGAACAAGGGCACCTATGATCTTACTACTTTCGACGAGTAACTTTGACATACTACTTACTAAGTCTCAGTGACTTACTGCAATACACGCAGTTGGATGGCCAGATTCAGAAATAGCCTTTTAAAGTGTCATTAGAATGCTTGCTGGTTTGTGGAGTGAGATAAAATACTGATCCTAAAGACTTTACCATATTTTAATGCTGTATTTTTCTTTTTCTTTAGACAGAGTAGTATTCTCTTAGTCTTAAATTACCCTAAAATTAGTTTGAAGTAAAAATTCTGACCTTTAACAAGTCAAAATGTATATGCAAGAAAAAAAGAACATGTGTGAGTACTTCTCTCTAGTAGCAACTTGGAGAATACTTACTAGTGTCTTCAGGAAAGGGAGCACTTTTAGACATTAACAATGCTGGATACAAATCCCCCACATACACATGATCTCAGTTGACTAATTACACAGAATGGACTTAGGAAGTGTTTTTACTATGCTTACTATTTTTTTTCTCACAGGTGATTAAAGTTGAGTGATTTTTTGTTTGTTTTGTTTGTTGGGTTTGGTTTTCAGTTTGTTTGTTTTACCATACGTGACAATGTATTTTAAATGATTTATGTTAGATTGTAATCTGTACATGATACTGACTAAGTTACTCACAACAAATATAGCACTATTTCCTTTTTGGTCTATTGACCCCTGAGATCAGACTCTCAGGCAGTGTAAAACTTCTCCTCTGGAAGGTTTTCTCCCCAGTTGCTGTTGTTTAGTTTTCAGCTCCTAATTGCTATGTTTAGATTTGCTCCCTTGCTGTTAATTTCTTGTTTTCAGAGAGCAAAGCCCACTTAGCTGGCTTAGAAAGTTATACGGGATCAGAAAAATGGCAAACTTCTGTGACCTCTGCAAATATTTTCTTCACCTGCTAGTTATGTTGCTAATAATGGAGCTATTTTTATTTTCCCAGGTTTTTTTGTTTGGTTGGTTTTTTTGTTTGTTTGTTTGGTTTTTTTTTTGCCTGTGATTTATGTTGCTCATCAGCTGATGACTGCTGTCCCTTTCCCCCTGAGGTTAGTGTCCTGGTTAAACCACCACAGCCAGGTAGCTGCATGGGTGCTTTGCCCACTTGGTTAGTAAAGCTTAAAGTGAGGAAGAATTACTATTCAGCTTTCTGTGATACTCAGAACTGCAAATGCCACTGTGCCAACCAAGTGCAATGTTACTGTCAGTAACCACACAATAACACTTGGGTTTACACCATGTGCATTACCTACATGCAAAGCTGTGGCTGAGAGTTTGAATTAGTGTCCAGAGTAGTCTGCATTCTAGTTGTGTTGTACCCTGGGTCCTGGTCCTTCTCCTTGGTAATGTTAGGTGTCAAGGTTTGAAAACAAACCAGTGAAAGACTGCAAGTCAGAAATACCATTTTAATAGGAAGAGGGAAAAAAGGTAGAATAAACGCAATAGTAGGAAAAAAACCTGACAGAGTCAGAATACAACCTGGCACCCTGTTGGTCGGGGTGTTGGTAGCAGTCCGAATGAGGTGGTCCTGTTGGGAGCAGTGATCCTATAGAGGAGTCTGGTCTCAGAAGGTCCAGCGGTGGCTATGCGGGTCTTGTCCTCTGGGAATCCAGTGGAAAGGCTGCTTGTGGTGTTCGAAATCTCAGCTTATATCCAGGATGGAATGCTTGGATTCCTCCCTCTGGGCGGAGCATCTCTCAATGGGATGATGTAATTTTGTCAGTCATGTGGCAAGGCGTTGATGGGCCATTAACAGAATATTGTCCGGAAGGGGTTATCTATGAGTCATGTGGCGAAACTCATTAACAGAAGATAGTCAGGAGGGTGGAGGCAAGCAACACCACCCACCTGGTGTCAACAGTTCATGCAGATGGTAATAGAATACAATGCAACCCAATGCATACAATGCAACCCAGGACATTAGGCCAAGGCCATTTCCACTGCTTCCTTGCCACCACCCTATCATGTCAGTCACAGATGCTATGCAGAAATAATTTCTTCTGCCTAATCAAGGTCTTTGGCAGAACTGCCATGGACAGGTCATTCAGTCTTGTTGTAGGATTCATGGTAGAAGTCTCTCAATCTTTTTTATGTTAGCACTTCTTCCAAGAGAGGTAACATGTTATCAGATCAGCTCTTTATCAATTCCTCTGTGGCCATTTTATTTATTCGGGTGATTCCAGGGGATTTCCAGTACTGTGGGATTTACAATTACTTTGTCTGGTGCAAATACTTCTGGGATTGTCCACCATCCGTGGTACAGCCTGAGTTCACCAGAGCAAGTACATGGTACAGTTCCAGGTACTCAGAGAAGTGCAGGCACTTCAGCTCACTGGTGCCACTGACAGCTTTTCCTGAGACCACTGCCACCTTTGCTTTGAGAAAGTCAGAGGTACCTCATTACTCAAAAATAGCACATTGGCAATGCCACATATTTGAGCTGTGAACCTATTACCATCTGCATAGACACCTATCTTAATCTACCCCTGCATCGTAGTGTTTGGTGCTTTATTACCTGTGTGATAATTGAACAGAATTTGGACGAGACTGAGGTGCTGATGGTGCAAGATGTCTTTACTACAGACTTTTCATACAATTTCTTACTATACAATCTATGTATAGATTGTAATCTAATGTCAGAATTCTGCAAACAATGGCATGCATTAAGCTTTTCTGTTGGTATTTCCCAATTTGTGTGGTTGTTTCAATTTGCAAACCCAGTGATCTCTTGATATCTTTTTATTTTAATGTTTCATATTAAAAATGCAAAAAAATATGGAAGTACAACCAGCTGCTTTCTAAATCTATTTAGTTACATCTTGAACATATTTGACCAAAACTTG
The DNA here is from genome assembly GCA_013397915.1 of Daphoenositta chrysoptera. Lineage (NCBI taxonomy): Eukaryota > Metazoa > Chordata > Aves > Passeriformes > Daphoenositta > Daphoenositta chrysoptera. Next base: position 103,554 of record VZRO01000764.1, read on the forward strand.
TGGTGATACAGGCACACACATGCTACATTTGCACATTGGTTTTGTTAATAATTTTTTTATTTTATTTTTTTTCTGATTGTTGACATTCTCTGTTAAATATTGTAACACAGAGCATAATACAAGAGAAAACAGCAACACTATGTTTTTCAGAAACTGTTGATAAGAAGGTATAAAGAAAGAAATATAGGCAATTTTCATCCCAAAGATGCACATTAAAAAAACTGAGATGACAAGCATAAAATCATAAATGACCTAGTGAAATCAAGGCAAGTGACAATGACAGCAGTTCCAAAATTCATCAAAATCTTTGTGTTTTTTAAATTATTGGGGATATTATGTATCTACATGGATTATATTCAGCTTTTGATGAAATTGTTTTAGGTGAATAAAGGTAACTGTAAAGCTAATAAATTTGGTCTTTTCACACTTTTTTTCCCCTACAGCTACATGTTTAACAATTTAAGTAACTTTAGCGAAGTAGATCTTGAACAGCTATGTGTCATGTATCAGAATAATAAAGAGTCATCAAATCAGGGCGCTTCTGGTGGTGCTCTGCTGAGAGCAGCTGAATGCTACTATTGAACATTTTTGTTAACTGTTCTAGCACGAAAAACTCCTTTGACATACTGCTGACAAAACCTGGACACTGTTTTGTTATTATCTGTTATCATCACCAGTCTTGTTGAATCACTTAGATCACATTGCAGGCATAAGATATTCAAGAAAATAATGTTTTATACATCTATAAAAAATAATTTCAGTCCTTGGGCATGGACAGGGGAATCCTGAAAAGGATTTATAAAAGAAAAACAGTTCACAGTAATCTCAGTGTAACCTGATCCTTGGCTGTAAACAAAGAAGTGGGGACTTAATCTCTCAGGGTGATGTGGCTGACAGCATTGTTGGAACACTGCATATTCTACTGCTGTTCGTGTTTAACAAATTGGAGAAGGCAGAGAAAAGAATCCAAAATCACTGAGGGCTGAGAAAATGCCTTGGAGGAAGAGACTTAAAAACTTAATCTGTTTAGCATGTCAAAAAGAAGATTGAAAGGTAGCTTGACACAATGCATAAGTATTTGCTTGAGGAGCAGATACCTGGGATTAAAGATCTTTCTATTTTAGCAAAGAAAATCTTTAATATACCATAATAACTAGAATCCAGACACAGCCAAGGTAGAAAGAGGACATGAATTTTTAAAAAGAAAGATGTTTGTGCACTGACTCAAACTGATGGAAAGAGATAGAATCTAACTGTTGAATTTTGGTACAAGACCAAATGTCCTTTTAAAAAATAAACAGTTGGCATCAACTGGCTGAAATTCAGTGGCAGATATCATACATAAGGTCACAGTAGATGACATAATGCTCCCTTCTGACTTAAACACAAGTGAAAAATACCTGTGTGAATATTAAGTATCAGAACTACAAAGCAGAACCACATTTGCATTCATTGGTGTGTTTCAGGGTAGATGCTAATAATTAGTTTCATTAGTAGATGCTAATAATATGCATCTACTTCTTTGAGTGTTGAACTCTACAATCAGATGTCTGAGTAGAGCATTATGGCAAACAAAACTACTTAATTCATGTAGTATAATCAACTCAAACAATGGTGTATACATATTAAGTTGTAGTATTGATGTGGTGAGGACAAAATCAGAGCAGCAATAGCCCAATGCAGGAAAATATAGTTCTGCTTCTGTCCCATCTAGAGAAATTCATTTTAGTCCTTCATCAAGTGACCAAGCAGATAACCAGTAGATGAGGTTTTAGCACACATATTCTAGCAGTACTGTTGCTCCTACTCCTTATGCACACACCACCTGCTAGAGCACAAAATACGTTTTTCAGCAGAAGAATCTAGTGTATATGAAGGGCCAAGTCCTTTGAAAAGGAACTTCATGCAGTTTTTGAGAACCCTGAAATACTGAACAGATCATGAGTGACCGTACTACAATGTGGACAGGTCTTCTGCTTCAGGAGGCTGGCATCAGCAATGCCTGGCTCCCCACCTAACCCACCGTGTTATGTACTCTTCACCACAAGAGCATGCCAAACTAATCAATGGTAATCAGTCAAAACTGTCCAAAACCTTAGTTTAAGGGCTGCATATTAATTTCAGTCCTTATTCTTACTTAGATAAACCAACTCTGCTGTTGGTTTGCCTCTAGTTTTCATTTATGTGTTAAATGTAAGAATTGATCCATCTACTTTTGTGATTTAGCCATATAAACCATAAGAAAATCAAAATCCTTAACAAAATCCTTTTTTTTTTTTTTTTTTTTTTTTTTTTTTTTTTGTGGTAGGCAATAAAACCTTGACTGGGTATCTCCCCTTACACTATCCTACAATACTAGTACATGTAGACTGGGAAAGAATATCTGGAAATATTTGCCAACTGTAAGAAAATTGAGGTGGGTTTGATTTCAATTGTAATTAATGCAAAACAATCTTAAGCTTATTTACATATTTTCTTAAGGAACAAAGGTTAATTCTATTAATAGAATGCACTATACTTTGCAGATAAAAGAATTAGTGTAACAAATCAGCAATATCAAAATTCGTATGGTAATATTTTTCTCTGTGGCCAAACCTAAAACCTCAGGTGGTCTTAAGTCCTAACACCTAGAAAAAGATTTTTCATTAATTGATTTGTCTGATTTAAGAGTTGGAGCTTCCAGGCACATAAAAATATCTTGCTAGTGGTAATAATAGATTTTAAACCCTGTGAAATTAACAGGAATACTTTTTGGCAACTATTTATTGCTACATCACATTAATCCTGAATGAATAATAGAACTGGTAACCATCTAGTTAAGAAGAAGTCCTGTACAGAAAAAGGAAATCAAAAAATTTGCAATATCAGTATCTCCAAAACAAAACTTGAAAGCAAGAACTTAGTATTCCTTGTTAGGACTGCATTTTACATAATGTCTTAATAGAAACTGAGTTTATTTTAATGACTTTTGAAACATTTCATTGAAGTGTTTGTTGTGTGCAAGTTGAAAGCTTAAGCTGATGATTTTTAGAGGAATTATTTAAAAGTACACATAATAAATGGGTATTCCTATGTCTGTATGGTAAGGTCCAGAATATTTCGATATCAGAAGGAAGCACAAGACTTCATAAGTAGATTTTGATGAGACACTTCATGACCAGAATTAAAGGGCTCATAATCAATATCTAAATTACATGTTAATGACTAAGCTTAAAGACTTCACAGCTCAGAAACTGATGGAAGGAATTTGCCCTTGGAAATAAGTTGAGACATTGCTTAGTTTGTTTCTAGAGGTAATTACTATTAACTTAGAGTTTTTCTCAGCAATGCCTCAAGGGCAAATGAGTAAATCAAGTCTGTTTTGATAATTTGCATACAAGGTACCTTCTTAATTGTATTTAACCATAAAGCCAAGTCACTTGAATGCTGCTCGGGTAATTGATCTCCAAAGTGTATCACCTATGTTCTCTCCTCTACATCTTTCAAGTTGACATAGATGGCTTACAAGAAGCATTCTTCTCCCACTTCTCTTTTGGGACAGTCTCACAATTCTAGAAATGTAGCAAAGGTGAAATCCCTGTGGCCCGCCAAGTCCAAAGGCTAAAATGAGACAATGTCCTTATTCAAGCCTCACAGGCTCTGGATGAAAAGAAAAAGTTGATTCCCCTTTCTCTCGGCGTACATCTGCATAATTTCTGGGCACAGTATGACCCCCTGTGAGATAATATACATCTTTTTTGCAAGAAATCCATCCTTCCTGGCTTAGCAGCATCTTTGAAGGTACCTTCCAGTGACAAAAGGAGTTGTAGCTCTTAAAGAATGATCACAATGATCACTGCAATTACCAGTGAGCATTCTGGGCCCCTAACAGGACTGATTCTGGATTGTCAAGCCTTCACTGTAAAGTCGTATAATCCCTATTTCTACATTAATAAAGATACTTCTGACTCAGGGCTTTACAACATTGCTTGTGAAACAAAGCACACACACTGTGATGGTTCAATCATTGGCGTATTACAGAAGCTAACATGGAAATGACTTGGTTTTTTCTCTAAAACTTCTAAATCAATCTATTGGATTGGTCTCTTTGAATGCACATTACAAAAGGCACATGTCAAATGCAACTGAATAAGACAAAAATAATCTTGAAAGACATCTAAAAGATACAGCTTTTGCTTTAGAGCTGTTTAATACTGTCCTCTAACTGCCCGAGCTTTAGTACTATATTGAATTTTCCCTTTACGTAGGCACAATAGAAATAATAGTTATCATTTTGACATAATTCTATCTTAATAAAAATGTAATAGTGTGTATGTAATTAAATAAGACTTTGTATAGAGCCTTTCTTTTATAGTTACTATGGAAGATACCATAATTGGTTCATGATAAAATGAAAAGCTTTTATCTTTCTTACAAGGATCAGTGATAGGGAAAGCAGTGCTTTTAATGGCTTACTGATCACAGAAATACTTCACTACTTTTCTGAAACAACCCCTACTAAAGAAAAAAAAAGATTTGTTTAGTGTACATCTCCAAATATGACAAGGTAGTCCTTTTAAGATTTATATGAAGTTAATTTCAACTAGTTAGATTGTGAGTTTATAGTGCGTCTAGCAAAATCATTATTAGTTCCTATCCTGCATACCCTAAATGTATACTGAAGGCAGACAAATATCATAACATGAATTAGAGAACTGATATGAGCAAGGGACACCTAGAGTACAAGGTCACGGGGTATTAGCTCATGTCTAGATGAAGTGTAGTTTACTGATCTGTTGCATTAAGTAGAAAGACTAAACCAAACCTCACCACTGCATCCAGAGATGAGCCTGTCAGCTGGAATGTCTCTATTACCTTGCTCTTCTGCTTTGGAGACAGCATAGACAGAGCTGTCTGCCTTCACCTGGTAGCTTATACACCCAGGGCAGGGAAACTTTAAATCTATATCAGCTTGTAAGTACTAATGGTCATAATGAGTGCCAAGGTGTGGATGTAGTTACAAGTAGCTAGTGCTGTAAATCACAGCCCTGAATGCTCTATACTAACACCTACGTGCAGACAAGCTTTGGTAAGTCTTTTGATATGACTGCTAGGGTGAAAATGTGTTCAACTGCCATCTAGTTTAAAATGTCTTTAGACAGGACTTTGCACAGACTAGAGTTGTTAGTGGCAGAACACAAAAGAAGACAAATATCTGCACCTTTGAGATCAGGACATAGATGCTCATTGAGTAACATCTTTGATAACTCAAATGAAGGCAAGCGGGGAAAACTCTTACTTTACAAGGATAGGTTGCCTGTCTGCTATGCACCTTCTTCTGTTACATACTGTTGCCCAATAAATCCTTTATATTCTTGAAACAACATAAGAGCTTCCCTGGAGGTGATAAAGTTTCAGTCCCAAGTAGGCTTTTATCTACTCCATCTGACTTTTATGGCAAGTTTCAAAACTTTTCCAGTGACAAGCGATTCCTCCTAGAGTTAAGCCCTATCTTTTTGTGCTTTTTTTCTTTTTTTCCACTTTTGTCCTTAGTTTTTGCATTTCTAGATAAGACAATCAGAGGTTTCTCTGCACTCCAGGTTTTAATTTTCTCACTCAGCCCTATGACAGCATGGTGCTACCAAGGAAGGGTTTCTTGCTTCAACATTTGCAGAAATACAAACTGTGACTCTTTCATCTAAACAACCCTACTAACACAGGCATCTAATTATGTCAAATATATAATTTTGAACTGGATATATAATACAACTTGTTTTCCACTTAAAATGAATTACTATATTCTTAAAAATAAAGTAATTCTTTTTTAAGCCACCCACAGTGTTTGTATTCAAGGCTGCTGTTGACATGGTTTCTCTAACTGTGGCGTTTTGGGTTAGCCCCCAGAGGCAACTCAGTACCACACAGCTGCTTGGTCAGCTTCCCCATCCCAGTGAGACAGGAGAGAGAATCTGAAGGGTAAAAGTGAGAAAAGCTGTAGGTTGAGATAGAGACAGTTTAATAAGTAAAGCAAAAGCTGTGTGCTGAGAAGAGTAAAATAAGGAATTCCTTCACTTCAGCAGGCAGATATTTATTCATTTCAAGAAAAGCAGCACTTTATCACATGTAACAGTCACTTGACAGTACAAATGCCATAACTTCAAGTTACCTCTCTCCTTCCTCCATCTTCCCCCAGCTTTTTTTTGCTGAACATGGTGTCTTGTGGTATAGGATATCCCATTTGCCAAATGGATTCAGCTTCTTGGGCACTCCCAGCCCACTGCCTGGCAGAGCAACATGAGAAGCAGAAAAGGCCTTGACACTGTCCATCCCCATTCAGCAATCAATAAAATGTCCCTATGTTACCAAAACTGTTTTGATCACAAATCCAAAACACAGCACTATACCAGCAACTATGAAGAAAATTAACCCTATCTCAGCCAACACCTGCATAATCTCTACTCCTTATTCCACAGTATTTAGCTCATTCACACGCCCCACTCTATCCAATAAGTTTTCATTAACATCAATCCCCTTGCCATCCTTTGATTCCTGAATGTATCAATCACTTAGTCTATGAGCCACTCCTGAAACATGCCCACTGAGTTCTTTTAGCCCATGACTTGGGGCTCCATCTGTTCTGCTGGTCACTTGGGACAGGAGAGGGGATATGTTGCATCATGTTCCTGGACACCAAAGCCAGCTCTGGCCAGGTCACTGCAGGACTTTGACTGCTTCTTGTAAGGCTTTTCCTCCTACTATGGTCCATAGCATCTGTTAGCCTGCTGGAAACCAGAGCATCAACATACCTTGAACTGTTTACAAAACCTGCGTCAGTGATCTGGCTGACATTTCTAAGCAAGTTTTAAAGACTGTGCAAATTTCTCATGGGTAATGAGAAAATGCCAAACCTAGTTTCTTCCATTTCTACAAAACTGGAAACAGCCCTGTAGAGAGCATTCTAAGCAGATGATTGTTCACATGAAGAGTTTAGGACTAGTCTTAAATGCTCCCAACAACTCAGGTAAAAAGTAAGCATGTGCTGTGATTCCAAGTGAAATGAGAATTATGAAAAAAATACACTTTTATTTTATGAAGAAACATGGAAAACTATAGAATGTCCTCATCACTAGTAGTGAGCATTTCTAACAAAGCTTAAGAAGTCCATCTGGATCCCCTACACCAGGCATTACAGGGATTAAGAAAGAAGTGCAGGGGAAAAAAAAGTACCAAATATTACATTACTATGTTTTCTTGAAAACAAGAGATTTTATTTATCTTTATATGGTAATACTATATTAAGTACCAGTAAGGTTGCTAAATTGTATGCCAACACTCAAGGTTTGATGGCAGAGAATGGATTTGAAACTGCTAGTTTTCTTTGTTAATTATTTAATTACAGAAAATCTCTGATCAGGCATTCCTTTCCCTCTTCCCTAGTCCTTTATCCGTCTTCCAAAAAAAAGAAAAGTTTTTGCCTTGTAGAAAGTGGATGTTCCTCATGTCACTGTGACCACATCTACATTTTTTAAGTATAATGCTTATAAATCATTTGCAACACCTTTTTTAAAGGGCAATTAAGATCTATTTTTTATGATCTGCTTCAATATTATTTTCAGCCCTTAAATTTGCACCTTAATATAACCAGCAGTAAAATTTCTGATTCACCAAATAAACATGATATTAAACCAGAAATTCTGTTCACAGTTTGACGATGTCTTAAGATGTATTCTATAATGGATTAATCAATTAAACAATGACTGAATTCTTCCTAGAAATATCTTTGCCTTTACCAGTTCTGAACAAGATGACTTGTAGTGCTAAAGTTTAAGCCCCAGACCATATTTAAAATACGTTTCCTTTTTGATAATTAATTGAATTGTTTTCCCCCAGCCCCCCCAAAAAAAATTTGCCAGAATAATAGTAATTTTATGTACAGCTAACCCTGGCATTATAATTTACAGGGGAAAATGACACTATTTACATGTTGGTTCTATAGTCCACATCAGTCTTTTTTGATATACATGCCAGCTAATTGCCAAGGAAAAGCTTCCTTATTTCTGGCTGGGGTATGTACACCCCTTCTGAGCAGGGGTATGTACACAGGAGCTGTTTAGCATGCATGCAGTCAGCCTCATACCCTCTGTGAGAGTCAGACCAGCTAGGTATTAACTGTAAATGTACAGAGAATTTATATCCCACGCTCCCACCCTGAGCAAGTCCAATCATTTGTGCAATACCCGTGCAGCTGGTGTGACACTGGCCTTACTGTAAATGCACTGTATGACTGAACTGGTCATATTCCATGGACACAATCAGCTGTCTGCAAATCCAATAGCAGAAAAACCCATGTGTCAGTGCTTCACATTCCCTCCTTGTCTCATACTAAAATTGAAAGTTCAGAAATTGTCAAGTTTGAACAATAAAATCAAAGAAATCTGATTTCCAGATTACAGATTTAAGTTCATTTCCCTAATGACTGACTCTCACCTTTACTAATACTGCTTCAGACTTAAAAGGTCATAAAACAGAATTAAATTGCTAGAAAAATGTGGTCTTCTTAGTGAAAAAAAAAAGATAACCCATAGTGTCACCAATTTTATGTGGGCAGGGCTGCTATAAACTTTAACATATTTGGAGCCACAGTTTGATGAAGGACCCTTGCTCTATGGAGTTATAAACCCAAGATGATTTCTGAGCATGATCTACAGCTTCTGTAGGTTATACTTAAGTGCTTACAACTTTCAGGAGAAAACAGCATTTAGCAACAGATCAGGATAAGAAGCACTGGAATTGAGGCAGAAATAGTATAGCCTGGATATAAATAATGTGCTGAAAACTGCCCGAGATCTCAGAAAAAACGCCAACACCTGAACAAAGAGCAGATCTAGATCTGGTAAAGTTGTTTTATTTGTTCTCCTTAGAACAGAAGGCTTCAACTGTTGTTACACCTTTGTAAGATGGAAAGCTTTTCTAGTAGCTGGTCTTTTCTGCTTCATCTGCAAAGCCTTAAGAACAGCTCTAAGAATGTGGAGTAAAACACAAAGATCATGAATGTCTGAGCAGATAAATACATGCAAATTAGACCTTGTTGTCAGACAAATATCCACTGCCTCACTTAATACAATCTGGGTTCTTGACTGCTCTGCATAAAACTAGGAAATGACTACACACAACCAACTTCCCTGACTAATTTAAAATGAAAATTGCACACTATATTTGAAATGCTTTAAGAAACAAAAATCTGATCTGCACCTGATGTGAACTGGGAAGCTGCTGGGTTATATGAGGCAAAGCTATCACTTTACAACTTCTCAAACAAGTTAAAGCAATATTTACAGCTAACTAAAGTGCAGAGTGTAATAGCTGCACATGTATCAGCAGGTTAGAAATAAGAGCTGCTGAGCCTTTCCCTGAAGAGGGGCATATCAGCATACCTGTCAGATCATTATATATAAGCAATGGAACTTTTTTCCTGACTCTCTGGAAAAATCCAATCTTTTAAACAGCTTCTCTAACAGACAGCAGCCTCAATTTGAAGATGAAGGGTTTGTGGAAACAGTATGGCTTAAGAAGTTCCTGCCTTGGCAAGCTGTCACAGCTCACTGTCCTCTGTTCAGCTATTTGCTGGGTTCCCCTGTGGACTGAGGGCAGCTTAAAATATAAGAATTCAGAGACAAAAAAAAAGAAGGGAGGGAGGAAGAGGCACCAGTGTTTAAAAAGAATATTTTGGTCCAGGTTGAGCCTGGCCCTGCAGTCATTTGGTTTGACACAGTTGACAACCTAGCAAGTTGCAGGAGCAATAACAAGAGCAGGCACTGTGAGGGTTTGGAGGGTGACAGGAGCTTTTGAAACCAGCATTGCCACTAGAGCCATTCATCCAAAACTAAAAGAATTATTTTCATATCACAAGATGTGAATGACAAAATGAAAATCAAGTGTTATGGCTCAAGAGAAAACATCCTACCACTTAAAGATATGCTTAAAGATATGCATATAAGGCAATGAAAGAAAGATAAATAAAATTTCATTAACAGCATCTGATTTTAAAGTTAACTAAAATTAAAATAACCTCATCTTGTCATCCAAAATCAGCTATGTCCAGTTACAAGACAGACAATTAAAAGTTAATAAAGGACATGCTTTATTTACTTAAAAGTGTAATTAATCCATTATAAAATTTACATTTTTTTTTACTAAATATAAGGATTTTACAGGCAACTTCAGAATTCACCATAAGATCTTCTACAGTTACTTTGGAGAAAATTTAAATAATCCATTGATATTTTCTTGCTTCAGGATATGTCCAACAACTGACTGAGGGGAATTGAAAAAAAGCTTCTAAAAATAGTTTAACACATTTTTCTTGCATTTTTCTCAAAATTACACTGATTGTTGTCAGGCAGAATATATTAGATTAGATTGATCAGTTTTCTCGTCTACAGCACTACTGTAAACCACCCCATAAATGTCACACAATGATTTTGTATATGGTTTCTTATATTACTTACTTTGCTCATAATATATATGGATCTTCTTACCTCTAAAGCACATCTAAAGAGACTATTAAAAAAGCATGAAAATCTGTGCAAGTCAGACCGTTGCCTCTCCAGGACCATAGTTAAGTCAAGGAAAACAGGTAATGTAATGGTTGGGGAGCAAAAGTTTGCATAATGGCATTTTCCTATAGGTTTTCCTAAGAACACTGCCACCAATGTTACAGGATACTTGTCTTGAAGGCAGGTTAGCAACCCTGAGTTACTCCTTTACAGAAGTAAAACCTGACATAATTAAAAAAGGCCGGGTGATAAATAGCTGCCATTGTTAAGTAGTAATTTTTTTGGAAAGTGCTAAAACTAAATCAAGGACATAAAAGAAATGAATGTGTGAACAAAAATCCAAATTTGGAGGAAAATATGTTGAACAATATAGGGGGCATACAAAGCAAAATATTTCAGACAATCAACAAGTGGTGAAGTCTGAGTTTCAGCGCAAGATATGTTGAATGTACTGTCAGACAATATCACTTGGTTAAAGATTCAAGAAAAATATGTGCTATTTTTAGTGAATAGCAGTGTAGGCACTGATCTCATCTGACTGATTAAGGGTCTTATGCAAGTCAAAAGAAAACTTACTGGCTTAGGGATTGTCTAAAAAATTTTTCATCTGGTAGTTTGCAGTGATGTATGCTATATGTCAGCATATGGATATAAAAACCCATATGTGTGCCCAGCTATTTCTCGGCAAATTAATTGTGTTCTTCATCTCTACTGCTGAAATTTCCTCACAAGTCTAACAAAGGTAGGTAAAAAAAAAAACAAAACCCAAACGTTTTCTCTGCAGATAGCTTAGAGGCAGAAAAGCTTTACTTTTATACAGTACCTGAGATTTGAAACTTAAATAACTAAAATACTGTAAGAGAGATTTTATTAGGCTTCTTTAGCTCTTTTTTCTCCCCTATGTGCACTGAACTAGAATTTCAGGACTGCTGAGTGATGTCATTTTACTTAATAAAACTAGCTGGAGGGTCTTTGAAATTTTATGGCTTCTGCAGCATAAAAAAATCAAAACCATGCAATATTCCCAGTCCTTGGCAGGAGTTCCCAGAGGAAGGAATTAGTTTTCTCTTAACCACAAGAGTGCTTGGGTTGTGGGCAGAAAGACACAGGGAGCATCAAACTAAAGTTTGTTTCTGAAAATGCTGAGACCCGTTTGATGTTTCCTACTTTGAAGAGAAGCTTAGCTTTGCTGAAGACGGAAGCTGCAATGAAGGATGACAACTTGTTCAGAGGTGCTTTGAACAGAACTTTAGCACTAATTACAGCAAAGGCCAGGCAGAGACCAAGGCACGAACATTTTTGCTAAAGACGCACAGCAGGAACTAAGGATGTTTTGAAACAAAACATATTGCTAGAGCAAAGAATTTAGTCTTCATGTTATGTAGCTTCTGTTCTTTTTGTTTTGTTTTTACTGTACTGATGGCTTGAATGGCTTTAAATGTTTCTGCAATAATTTCAAGTAATATATCCTGAAAATTATGGGAAAAGACAAATGAATAAGGTCTGTAACTTGGATTTTAATACATTTAAGCTATACATCCAATTCAGGTTAATTTTTCCATTTCCAGTTTCTGTTGATTTTTACTTCGTGTGTTTGAATAACCAGTGTAATTTTGCAAGAAAAATTATGTCTAAGATAAAAGACTGAAGTCTGTCAAAATTAAGGGGACAAAGGAGAACTCCAATCCATAATTCATTTTGACATTTAAAACTCTGAAATATCACAGACTAGGGAAGAATTATGTAAGAAAAAAAGATTGGAAAAATTAGAAGTAGTTACTGCAGTAATTAGGAAATAGAAGGGGCCTCTGCAGTCTAGTCCTGAGATATCACAGCTCAGTATAGCTTTTCTTAGACTCACTTGTACCAGTTTTCATGGCTCTTTATACTCCAGTTTGTAGCCTCATTCATTCAGACCACCCCTCCTGCAGTACTTAAAACTCTTAATTTTAGATTAATTTTGTTGTGATCTGTTTAAAACCCTTGTTCTCCACTAGCACCATCATTTAGCTTAAACAGTTCTCCCTCCCAGAACATGCTAACCTACTAAAAATCCTTACTACTGCATCAGACATGTCATTTGTTCATTATTGTTGTGAGGTTTTTTTCATTGAATTTCTTAGTAAGAGTCAGCTGATCCTCAAAATCTTGGAGAATTATTTCAACTTGAATTGGCAGTAGAAATGTCTCTATCCTGATTTCTAATAGTCTGGTACTCCAGTTTATTCACCACTTTCCTTTTGCACTGTATCAGTATAATCAGAACTGCTAATGACCACTTTTTCCTTATTCTGCTTTTATTTGTGTGGCTTGTTTCTGGTATGGAGAGCGTTTAATATTAACTCTTGACGGTAATATTGTACAATGAGTCCTACTTTAGGCTATAGTTATCTCTACAGTTCTTTATCTGTAAAATTCAACTTTTTAAAAAAAAATATATCTTTTCATGCCCCTTTTTCTAAATTCATTTTTTAATCCTATCATGCCCTGAAGAAAGATCTGGAATCAATTGAAATTCCTGATAGTATTTTTACCTTGCAAAGAAATCAGATTTATTTGATTTCAAGAAATTCTGAACCTCTTCTAAATTCAAGCTCTTAAGTTTTTAGTTCCTATAATTACTAACCAGTTCTCTTCACTGATCAGATGTGAGCATCCAAAATTCAGAAAAGAAAAACAGAACTCTATCATTCTCCTATTTTACAGAAATAAAGTTTTGATTGTTGATATCACTTTCCCCCCATTCCTCTTTCCCCATCATGATCACCATTTTGATCACATTTTAAGATCTTACTGAAATCACTTCTAGCATTATTTTTCAATATTGATTAGCTGATGAAAAACTTTGTCAGCTATGAGATTCCAGAATATAGAGACCTTTAACTGCATTGCCAGGCCTATCATTAGATTAAGGTCTTCATTACTGACCTAATTTTCTGTATGTATTCTCCTGCTTTATTTCTGCATATTTTTTTCCTATTCTAATCAAGTCCAGGGACTCTATTGCAGTACTACCCAAATACAATCTGGTTTATAAACCTTTCCTAAAATGAATGTTTTCTTGAAGCAGGTTTTAGTTTATTCTTGGCTACCCTTTTTTCTTTGCATCTGACACAGAACCACTTGCAGTGGTATTCATCATCATTACTTTTATATCTGACTTTGCATAATGATTTGTGTCAGGCAGTAGCTATGCTATGTCATGATTGCTACATTAATAAGTGCTTTCAATAATTCTGGTGGCACTATTTGATGTCTGAAATCTGGAACAGAGCACAAGCCATTCGAGTGCTGCTTGCTGTTTTGGTGTGCCATCCAAGCTTTAACTATTCACATTACAAACCTGTAGTTCTCACCTGTTGCTATACATTTTTCTGATGTCTAATCCTGTTTTATTTGCTGCCATACCTTCATTTATCAGCTCTTCTGTGCATGTTTTATGGTCACGTGTAAAGTTGCATGCATACATCTGAAAATTCTTAAATTTTTAAGCATTTTTTGCCAGTATAGACCAAGCTCAGCCCAAATAATGTTATTTCTTTTGGCTGTGAGGTAAGCAATCCCTTCTCTAGTCACACTTCCAAGTTTTTAAGCTTCTTTCAAACTCCCTTGAAGCTTTATTAGTGTTTGAGCCATTTGTTAATCTTCCTTGTTGTGTTTCCCTTTGCTCCCACAGGTCAAAAAAATTTCACTGAGGATAAAAAAGTTAAAAGTTTCCACTGCTTTAACTATCTCCCCTGCCTTACCCAATGGACACTTTCCATGTGTTCAGGCAAGTCCAAATACACATTATTTTCTGAAATTTGCTGGATGATATCTTGCAACAAAAATTCTGGTGCCACATCTTATATCTATTCTTGGCATTCAAGCTGGTGACAAACAGACCTGTCTTCTGGCAGGAATCCAGAAACCTCTCTCCCTTCACTGTTATATTCAAAGAGAGGGAGTTTCTCTCCAGCTCCCAGCTGAGAGAATGCAAAGCCTTTCTTATTGGCAGAAATGCAGCAAAAATAATTCCTAGTGGAACAAGGTGTGCTCTTCTCTTACTAGGCACAAGTCTTTTTCATATTCCCACTTTCAGCTTTCAAATTCATATCATAAGAGACTAAAGCTCATTAAAGCCAATGAGAAACTTTGTCATATTTTCAGTAAGGGTTCAAGTCCATACCATCTGTAGTGCTTAGCCTTCTCCTGCAAATATACTCCATCTTACAAATATACTTCATTTTACAAATTAAAGAATCTTCCAGATTCTTTTAATGTTTTCTTTATGAGAGAGCATCTGACTATATAATTTATATCTTCCTTTTCTTTTTCATTCAGCATACTTCTTACATGCCCTTTGGTTCACCTCTTGTCTAAACTAACTCATCCTATGAAATAAATTTAAAAAGAAAATTTAAAAGACCATCCATTTCTTTTCAGCTATCACAGAATAACAGGATGAAAGCAAAGCTGATGAAAGCATCTAACAGACATTTTTAACAGCTGTTATGACTGGCAGAGACATATGTATTGTTCACTACATCCTTAATCTTTCTTTTTATTCCTCCAGATTTGTCTAGCTTGATTATCAATTTGCAGTAACTAATATCATCCTAAAACAGGCAGTTCCTGAACAGACCAAATACTTCAATCATACATAGGAGTGCCACAGATTTCTCATCTGGCTATAATAAGTTTACTGACTGCAACTACCTAATTTTCCATTTTTGGCTTGCTGCTACAAAACCAACAGCAGCAGAAAACCAGAAAAACCAACAACAAAACTAATTTTTAATTTCACAATCTAAGACGTGCAAGATATCAAGAAATACATATGTAAAACCCACTAAGACCAGTGTTTAAGCAGTAATTCACCAACACACAGTGTACCAAATAAAGAGCCTCAGTATTTACACTACATTAGAGGTATCAGTGAGCTCTGTAAATAAAGTCAACATAGGGTACAGAGCTCAGCAGCATTCAACAGACATAAATTTCTCTCCTGTCTTTTTTCCAAACTAAGTTATCTAAAAGAGATTATATTAAGGAACTATCCTACCACAAAAAATTCAAATAAAATGTTCTTTCTATGAAGTCACAGAACTATTACTGAAGATAGTGTCAGATACATTCTGTGATAGGATAAAAGTCTTATTTAGTGAAACTAGACAGATTTATAGGATCTAAGAACTGGCCCCTGAGATTGCAAATTTATCCCACCTAAGATCTGATTCTGTCCTGATCACCATCCTTTGTGTCATGTCTTTTGAGCAGGTATTTTTGCTCCAAAGGAACAGTTAACATATTTTTCTGCCATCCTTGCTCCAGATTGGAAGGTATAGAAACTTGATATAAGTCAAAACATTCAGCCGTTCTCATTATTAAATAAATGACACGTCACCACACCTATTAAAACAAAGCCAAAGACAGATTTTAAAAAAACCCAAAGAAAACAAAACCAAAAAACCACTCCAAATTTACCTTAAGCAATGTCTCTAAATTTTAGCAGTGGATCAAGAAAAATAAAAGGTCTTTTCTCAATGAAACAGTTGTAAGTGATGCTTATTAACCCCAGCACCTGTTTTAGAGAGCCTCAATTTCAACACAGAGCCTGAGGCAAGTTGAAAGTTAGAAAACTTGTTTCTCAGCATATTTCTGTGAATAGAACTCCATTTCAATCCCCAAGGGCTGAAAGATGAATCTGATACCCTTTAGGTTTTTAGTGAAACTCAGATATTATTTTGGAATTTTGCTAGCTTTCTTTCTATGTATGTTGATTCAGCAGAGTCCAATTTACAATGTGGAACTTTAACAAGATCAGCTGTATGTGTAAAACGAAAACAATATTAGATGGCTTGGGCAAACTTTCCCCTGCCTATTCTCTCTCTATGTATCCTTCACCTTTTTTTTGACTCCTTCTTTTGAGCTCAAAATATATTCTAAACTCTCCGTCACTCCTGATTTATGTTATCACAGTTCTTCTCATTTACATTGAGAGAGGTTCCAAGACTGCCAAATTCATTGCAACGTGAGCACCAGACAGGACACATTTTTTTTGTCTCTGTTTTCTAAACTAAGTGTTTAGAAAAAGCCTTTGATACACAGGCATGTTTCAAAATTTTATTAAATAAGCTAGAACTGTTTTTTTTTTTTTAATTCAGCACAATTTTAAAATATGCTGCTTTTAAATAATTAATGTTTTAAGTAACATAATGACAAATTTTAAATGTCTGTTCCCTCTACACAAGAAGACAGAGAAAGGTCAAAAGGTTGAGATCTGGATGGGAAAGTCTGGGTGTGGAGACAGTGAAGGAAAGGTAGAAGAATAAATTGGTATGGGTTAATAGTATCTTTTTGAGAAGGTCATGAATATTACCATACATCTACACTCAGCTTCTAAGATACCTAGATCAGAAAAGAAAAACTGCTTAAAACAAAGAACAAAGGAGATGCCCAGAAGAAAGTGAGGAACAGATGGAGCTAAACAATAGATTGAAGCCAGTAAGAGATCCTGGCAAGAAAACAAAGGACAAGTTGGAGCCATTAGACACCAAGATCAAGAGACAAAAGCCAGTGAGTACAAGCTTCATGCTCATCGAGCAGAGTTGCCTTGTGACTCACTCACTTAAGGCTGGAGACAGAAGATCAGAGCCACTGACAGCTCCTATGGAGTGAAAAACCAGCACATTGTCCCTGCTTGAAAAAGAACTCGGAAAGGTGGTGTGGACTTGTAATAAGCTAACGCTTTTTTTCCTTCTGCATCCCGAAAGAGACTTTCATCTGGCATCTAAAGGACTGCTGGGAAAGTGGCTCTGGTCCCTGCAGTGGATGAAAGCTGAGACTTAATCCTTTTCTTCCCAGGGACTTCTAGGAGAGGGAGTAGAAGCCTCTCCAGTGACACAGGCATTGGGGAAATGAAGGTCTCTGAACTTACCCCACATTTAATCAGTACCAACTACTATCAGGGAAGAACAGCAGCAACAGCAACAAACAAGGGAAAAAGACAGAAATATCTTCACACACTTCCTTCACTTCTTCATGTTAAGAAGATTGAGCTGTTTTACCAAATTCCACTCTTTGACTAGACCGGTGGCTATGTTAACAATATATTACATTTTTAGCAAATAGGCTTTAAAGATTATTATGTGGTATATACCGATAAGTTTTCTTTGCATATGCTATATAAACCCCAAAATTTATTATAATATTAATAGCTATAAGAATAACACAACTCTGCAAAAATAATATAAGCGGGAGGCATAATTATCACTTCAAGAAAGTTTCAAAAGTTTTCTTGAGTGATTTAATATTTGATTCACTGGCTCTTAAATGTCCATAATAACATTGTATTTGCCCATATTGATGCCTTCCATTATAACTGGTTTATCCAGGAGCAATTTTCACTTTAAACCTCTTGTTTTTGAAGCTGAGGAATTTCAAAACACTTAAAGGCTTTGATTCCATGTCCAGCCATTAAATTCAGCTGTTTACAATTGACTGCCTATTATGTTAAAACTGCAATTAAAGACAGCTTGGAAAATACCATCTACTAGTATTGCAATTCAGTGTTAGATTTGTTCTTTACTTCTGTGAGGAAATGTTTAAAGAAATCGGTTTGATACATTCCCTAAACAGGAGTAACTGTTTTAGTACAATAAATACCTAATATTCTTATGGACCTGATCCTACAAACACTCATTAAAATACTACTTTGCAGGTTTAACTAATGTGAATCTTTTCCTTTATGAATGCATGGGATAGGATACCATAGTAATTTTCAAGAAAAGATGTGGCTGCACCCTAAAACTTTCAGCATGTTAGGCATTTTCAACATACACTGTTCTTGGACAAATCAGGCATTACTCTAATTCAACAGGAGAAGCTAAACAAATAAAGAAAACATGTTTTTGATTAGTGTTTCTATCAGACTTTTTGCCCATTGGCTCTGGACAGACATTTGTATAAATGGATATGACTGTTATGTTTCTGTTTCAGTAAGTAAAATGCTTCCAGGGAGCATCAGGCATATTGAGATTGTTTTGCACAGATGGTCTGTTTATGCACTGTAATTGGAAACCTTTGGGATATGTCAGACTTATTGTGCATACAATCATAAGAAAATAAACCTAGAAGGAACCCGGGGAGATCATCTAGCCTCATGTCCTTTGTAAAGCAGGATCCTTTTCCTGACAGGTGCCTGTTTAACCTGTCATCACGTACTGTCAGTAATGAAGATTCCAGTCTCCCTAAGACATGCTTTCCAGTGCTTTGCAGTACTGATACATAAGAAAATATAACCAGTGTCTGACTGAAGACTTTCTACTGCCATTGAAGGCCATTCCTTTTCATCTTGGGTACCACAGGCATGGAGAACAGTTCATTCTCTCTTCTCCGTGGTAGCCTTTATACGCCAAAAATGGTTTAACCCCTTCTCAGTTTTGCCAGTAGATATTGCCACAGTTTATCCATAGTACAGTCAGGTCAAGGCTTCAGACTGCAGTCTCACTGCACATCTGCAGCACATCTGTGGTTTTTTCCACTCTTCTGACACTTTCTGTGTCTGCTTAACTGGGTCAATTACTCTTCTGCAATGTCACAGGCTGTGTCAGTGCTCTCAGGAACATCCCCTGTGTGGTGTATGTGCCCTCAGACTGAGACACACATGGGTTTCATGGATTCACAGAAGCTGCCTAAGGACACTGAGCTAAAGTACATCTGGAATTCCAAGCACACACTTCAAGCTCATCCAAAGCAATCCT
Source organism: Daphoenositta chrysoptera (assembly GCA_013397915.1). Taxonomy (NCBI): domain Eukaryota; kingdom Metazoa; phylum Chordata; class Aves; order Passeriformes; genus Daphoenositta; species Daphoenositta chrysoptera. The sequence goes on from VZRO01000764.1 coordinate 122,833, forward strand.
GCATAGGAAAAACCATATGGGAGGGTCCAGATATGTGGCAGTAGTGTCAATGGGGTAGCAGGCTAAAACTGGCTTTTTTTAAAGTTCTAGTTGTTTAAACATGCAGACACACATCTACAAAAAACAGTAAAATTTCTGGTGGTAATCAGCTGCCCTATTTGTGGTGCTCCACTCTCAGTACCAAGCCAAAGTTAACAAGGGAAAATATCTCCATGTACATTATGCTGTAGAGAGATGACAGCTTGAAAATATAGTCTTAGAAAGTCATTTGCAGCTTTGCCAGTAACATTTAATTAATGCACTAAGGACCTATTTTCAGCCCCTGGAAATTCTAGGATTTTCAGCTATATAGGTTTTATCTCTTTGATCTCAAGAGTGAAACTTCTCCTTTCCTCTGTGCTTCTTGCCCAGTAAGCTGAAATTTAAATGAAACTCTTTTGCCCTTGTAAAATATAGGAATGAAACTTACAATGTCCATGTGCCAACAAACACGGTGGTAGTTATCAGTAATATAGATCCTTGCAACTCCACTGCCATTTCCTAGTGTCTCAAGCTGAAGGAGAATAAGTAGGAACTTCTAGTTCAGGAAAGAGGCACAGGTAATTAACTGAAGTAATTTCAGTTTGAAATCAATGTGTTACAGAGGGCATTCACAACTAAATGAAGGGAAGTGGTTTAAAATGTTTTTAAAAAACAGTGAGGAAGTTTCTTTTCAGTCTTGCTAGGTTTTTTTTTCTTCAGAATAATCATGTTTATGTGTGAAACTTTTGAGATGAAATGATTTTTCATTTCAGCAGGGAAAGTATATTTGGAATCATAGAATCTGGAGCATATGGAAATGAAGCTTCCCAAATAGACAGCTGAAAATGGCACATTCAAAGAGCAACAGAGATCTATAGGACATGGTTAGCTGCCAGACTCTTGGAAATGTTTCAAGATAATCACTGGAGACCCAAAAGTACCTGTCAGCATTTGGTGAAAGGATGGGATATGAAAGAAACAAAATATTATGAAATAGCATCCTAAACAACTTACTTCATCGAAGTAAAATTTTTCCACCTAGGATTCATTGTTCTATATTACAGATATCCTTTTTCCAAAAAGTTACTGAAGTTCTAGTTTTATGAGACAGAAATAAAATAGCAGAAATGTGATGTGTTCTCTGCAATCAATAGGCTATATCACCTCTAAACATGTGTCTAGCACTAAAATTGTGCAACAAGATATAAAACAGTTACTCAAGGTTCCTGGCTAAGTACCACACAAATCAGTGAAGGAGGATCTATATATAGAAATCCATTTGATGCTTAGTAAAAGTATGCTGGCAGGAAAAAACACTTTGAAATGGCAAGTGAGACTTTGGAGTTTCTTGGTTGAAACTCATCCTCTTCATTTTTATCCACCCCCTTACTGTTCCTCTCAAACATTCCCTCCTCCAGTCCTTCCCTATACCACTGTTAAAGCCTTCAGTTTTACAAGGTTGTTAATACCATTTTATACAAATCTCCATCTTGGGACTCACTTTGGTGTAACATTTAGTATTTACCTAATTCTTTTTCAGTGCTCCCAAATTTAAAACAATAACACTTATCAAACTCATCTAATATTCAGTGATGGGATGTGAGATAATCTTTCAGTCTTCATCTGTATTCAGGTGATTTCAAGTCATACTTTGTTCCACACTGAACCAAGTCTTCATTTATTTCATTCTCTCCCAAAGAAATAAAAATAGTGACGTTTTATTTGGTTCATCCAGGTTTTATTTGGTTCTGGGGTAAAGCTGGGTTCACCAGGGTGTTTGGTAGAGTTGGAGGATATGGTTGCCAACAGCTGTTTGTGTCACAGCTTGGCCAAGGTCTGCGATCAGAGGGAATTTGAAGAGTCCTGTAGGTATGAGTTTAGTGTCTACAGTGGACTACAGGCTACCCCACCTTTTGCAGGGGAGGTGACCATCATTTTCTCACAATGACAACAGTATCCTCTAACCTAACTGGAGAAGGTTCTAGCTGTAGAGATTCACTTAGATGCCTGAAAAAAGCTACATCTTGGCACAGTTCTTTCTCAAAAAAAGATAAACACTCTGAAAACAGGAGAGCAGAAATCCAAAGGTGGGACACCCCGCTTCACACCACTTAAAGCACAAACTGTGGTATTGGAGTCCTTCAGAATTGTGGTGGGTGCTAATTCCATCTTTTATCTGCCATTTTCCAAAACAGGCAGCAACAATAGCTCCTTCAGTCTATTGAGTGGCTCCAGCTGAGAGGGGGAAGAGGGGAAAGAGAGCCAGATTCTGGCAACAGCAGGAAAATGAGCCTCTATAAAGGAGTCTGGTGAGGGAATTGGTGCTTGGCACTGCAAGACAGTCTGATCATTGTTTCTGCACAGCAAAGGACTTTCAGGAAGTTAATTGATGTTTATGGATTTTATAGCACAATAGTCCTATATGGTTCTTCCTACAAATAGATGGAAGTCCTTGAAGGAAAGAATTGTAGGACACTTTTTCTCCCTCCTTTGCGATTTACATTACAAAAAAGCCCTCAAAATTTTAATTCCTATTCACTATTAGACACTACTGCCTCTCACCCTGTTCTTAGCACAGCACAATTAATATATCCCTATGCACACCCCTTGTTGTTTGTTCACAAAGAATTAGAACACAGACTTTCCCTTCACGGGCTGAGTTCTTAAACATCTTCTTTAAATCCAAAGCTAACTATTTCTAGTGAGAACAGAATTGTGAACATGGACTCAAATTCCATCCTTTGTAAAGGCATTCATATCAGTGGGATTTTATTTTATATACATTTTATATATGTATATCCAGCACATCTGTGTCATCACCCTAAGTTAGAGACTAGCAGGATACAATGGAGATCAAATACTAAACTTTCAGAACAACTCATGGACATTTGGATGTTCAAATTACATTATTAGGATAGACTTTCAGCGCATAGTTTGGAGTTCTCGTTCTTCATTATAGTCATTTAGGCATGACTGTGGACTGACTACTGCCACCAGCCTTGTTAAGACTAAATTCTGTACTACACCAAAATATCTGTTCTGTAGACACAAATTTTTTTGGGGTCCCAATCACAAGAGTTGGTCTTAATTAACTGGTGGTGGTTAAGTGTTAGAAGTCCTACATATCTATAGGAAAGAAACTGGAATAAGTATTTAACTGAAAAGAAAATCTTGAACTTATTTGGAGTTCATATCACTTCATATTTGGAACTGAAATACAAATATGAAAAAAAAATACACCTATAAATACAAAAAAACAATTCAGACCAGGCTGTGCTAACAGAAATATTAACAATTTTCCTTGAGGTCTCCAAAACTGAGAAATTAGTTATCAGAAATTTGTTCAGTTTGTCAGATTAAGGTATAGAATAAACAATCAAAAGACTTTTTAAAATGTGTTATTTGACAGATTCGATAAAGCCTGTTTCAGAACATGAGATTTTTATTTTGAATTAATTTTAATATCTATATTTATAGAAAAAAAAGTCTACTATTCTTCGATACCCAGCAACTTCAGACTTGTACAGTGTCTTAATTTCCTCTCTTATTAAAAAAAAAAAACAAACCACACTGCAAAGAGAAAGATGTCCAAGACTTGAAAACAGTGTGTAAGAGAGTTTTAAACCTTGCATCTTCCATTTTAGCAAGGATTATTAGGGGGAAAAATGTAGGAAGTGGGACAGGAATTATTTGTGTAATTAACACAATAAATAGACTGAATAAGATTCACCTCTTCTTAGTATTTCAAATAAGAAATTGAACAACTTTATGTTGGAAATCAATGACAGTTGGATAAAAAACATTTCAGTGTTTTACATATCATCTGCTCTTCCTTCGCTCACATCATAACACCAGTTTGATAAGTCCTGTTTTGCTTTACTATTAAAACTGTTAGAAGCTTCTGTGAAACGTGCAGAACAGTCTCAGCACAATATATACTCTTAAAAATAAAATTTTTCCAAAATTTTATGCTGAAAAATATGGATGATTGTGTAAAAATAATTGACAAATAGTTTTGTATATATCTTAATCCCATAAAAAATCAAAGAAAATTGATTCAATAAGCCAAACCTTCAATAAGACAGAGATCTGAGTTCAAGTCTTCCACCTGAAAACTATGCTCCTTCCAACATTTCACTGAATATAATTGGCATGGAAATATCTCTGATCCTTTAGAGACAAGATATAAAGCCTACATTTGCACAAGTTCATTTTACTAGACAAAACACATCAAGCATATTGTCACTGATTATATCAATCAGCTCAATGACTTATTTCTTTAGAGTATCATCCAACAGCAGGATTATGCAAACCTAGGGTAGGATCATGCCTTCGCTTCAGTTTTCTCTTGTGTCTGCTCATCAGGTTGCAGCACTTTTAGCTAGAAATATATCTCAGCAGTTCCTTAAATGCAGTTTAAAGTCTGGAAGGATTGAAGGCTCACAGAGCAGGTGTAAACACGTCTTTCATCCTAAAATTTCCTGAAAGTCTTCTGAAGTCTGGGCTTCTTTCATGCTTTCTTCATCTGCTCTTAGGCTCTACTCCCTGATTTTGGTCTTGGGGAATACTCCAAACTCCTTCTTAGTTTTCACATTTTCAAAATCCCCAATCCTATAACATGTTTCCTGAATCTAAGCTCTCTTTTCCATCCATCTCCTCCCAGTCCTAAAGAGTGCCTTACATAAATTTTGTCTTACCAAATTGTTATTTTCCTTTCCAAGCCTCCAGTCCTAAAAACCCCTTCACCTATTCCCCTTCCTCTTTTGCACTTTTCTTTGGGGATGGCTAATATTTCTCAGTTATTTCCTAGCATGATCAGTAAGTCTCTCTGTCTAGAACAGTAAGTGAAAAATCAACAAAAGAACACGGAGTTGAGTTGTTATAATAAGATCACAAAATAAAAAGCCTGTACCAGAGATTAGAAAGTCTCAGGAGAGGGAAGAAAAGAAATGAAAGTTCTATAGAAGATACTAAGCTCAGAAAGTGTTAAGACATGTTTATTGGTATGATGAAAAAATAATTTGTAAGCTTGAACTTTCAGTGATTTAGCTATTATGTTCCCCTTAATGGACAGAAATTATTAGTTCTTCTGTCTAAATAATATTAAGATGTTAAGAATCCTATTAATTAGGCACTTAGAATTCAAAGCATAGATAAATATTAAGTGATTTTTGAAAAAAAAAGAAAGAGCATTAGCCAATACTAGCTTACTTGTTAAATCTTACTCACTTTGATATTAGGAGGAGGAAATTTGCTAGAATAATGGAAAATGTCCTAAGTATTTTACGAAGCATTCCACAGAAATCAGTAATGAATTGCTTTCTTACTGCACANGGGGGGTATGGGGGGTGGGGCAGGAATACCTCTAATCTATGCATTTTCAGACCATTGGCAATATTCTGTTACTCTTTATAAGCTAATCATGTTTTGATCAGGAGAAAAATCTCCAGAAGAGCTACATCACTTGATGGTGTAACTTCTGCAGAATTTTGCAATAGGCCTGCAAAGATGCTTTTGTAAATTGATATTAAGGATTGGTGTAATGTGCAACATAAAGCAATAACAAAAAAGTGTTTTACAGCACTAGTTGGAGCTTCCCTTCCCTCCATCTTCTAGAGTTTCCAATCCAATCCTTTTAGTTATGTAGCATGTTTCAATGTTGATCACAGAACTAGTTTATGTGTCATATTGCAAGTGATAACATTTCTTCCTCCCACTTCTGCTAGTTTAGGGGACAATGTGCTAGCCAGTGCTTTTCATACTAAATATTGGAGAGCAAAAGGTAATACTTCAACTTAAAAGGTAATACTTCAAGTCAAAAAAAAAAAAAAAA
>VZRO01000764.1:129325-140851 GCA_013397915.1 Daphoenositta chrysoptera
AAAATAAACATCAAACTAAAAAGGAAAAAATCTAAATAAAAAAAAAAAAAAAAAAAAAAAAAAAAAGAGAACAAACTCCAGAATTGTCTGAAGCAAATAAACACTATAAAGCTTTTTTTCTGGTAATACTCTGAAATATCATGGGTTAAGGTTGCTTTTCCATGAAACACACTGCACCCAGCTCTTGGGGAAAGCCACCATAGCATCATACTTACACTGCAGGCTGCAACACTGTTTAAAACAGAGAAGAAAGCAAGACTTTGATCCCGAATCTTAAAAATGAGAGAACTGTCCTAGTCAAAAAGCAGGGAAGTTAGAACATCAAGCAAGTGATGGTACAACGGCTTTTATAGTCCAAATCCTAGTCGGCTGGACCAAAAGTGATTATTTGCATCGGAATCTTGCTCAGCCTAAACTGTAACATACAAGGTTCTCATAGTATGGGAAGAAAGGATTCAGTGCACCAATGCATGGGGGGTTTCTGCATGTTATACATAAATGCAGTCCCCACAAACACATTTAAAAGAGACTGTGAGGAAATCCAATAAATAAAACCCCACAATCTTTTTTCCTTATTTCAAATAAGGCTGGTGAATGGCTACTGCACTGTCCAGATTTGACTAACACATTAATTGGCCTTGTCAGAAAGAAAAAACTACTATAGTGGAGTTTTGGAGGTCAGGCAGCTGATTACTTTTATTCTTTCAGCCTCCATTCATTTTTCACCTAATCCTTATGACATAATGGTTTTTATCTTTGTTTCGTTTTTCCTTTTTTAAAAAGCCTAATTAGTACTAGTAACAGCATAATACCAGTCATACTTAACTACTCATCTCCTGAAAACTTGATGATTTTGGCAGACTAATGGATGCAGTGTAGCTTAGTTTCTATACTTGCTCCAGCTAATAGTTTCTTCATGGCAAAACCCAAATTTTAAAGAATTTTGTCTGATCCACTCAATATTTTTTACTTTCCACACATTCTTAATACTCTTATGATTTGCATCTTTCTGATATGCACGCAACACTTATGGTTACACCAGTACTACTTAATAAAAGCATCATGGTGAACGTGCCATTTTAGCCAATATGCACATGCTAAACTGGAAAACACCTATCAGAGAAGAGATGAGTTTATAGGCACCATTAATCCAAGCTTTATACTGCTTGGAAGCCATGCATCTAGAAAGCCCTAGGGATCCTTTATTTAAAGAAAAATTTGGAGAAATAGAGCATGATAGTGCATAATCTCCTGTGTGCATATACAGCAATATGCAAGGAAACAGTGGGTGGCCTATTGAATAGTAACACAGGCACAGATGAATGGAAAGAAATGTCAGCAGCTGAGTGCTGTGTTTTCAGCTGGGTGAGTATAGGCTAATACTGCAATGGCTTGCTCAGCTGGCTTTCTGCAGTTTTAATGATGACTGATCCCTATAGTTAAGAAGCAAAATTCAGCTGAAATATAACACAAGACTGTGTGCAGAGCCTATACGCTGCTTGTTCAGATTTCTGCTTCCCTTTGATCTTCATGCCCATTTACTGGTATTATAACCAGCTGATTATATGATCTTATTTAGACTTTCAGAAACTTACTCTTAGATGACAACTCTAGCAGACATGAGATGCATCCTAGATCTGAGTGTCTTTTTCACCTAGAAAAAGAGGACTTTCAGGAATATGTTGACCCCTAGTTAAACAGAATCTAGCTTCTAAGCTGTACTGAGTACTTATTGCTGCAGTCAATATTATAAACCACAAATCTAATGTTACAATTAAAAGCCTATCAGTGGATGCCCACACTCTTTGCCTCCAATGCTTAGATTATTTCCAGCCATTGCAGGAAAAATCTACAGGACATAATTATGTCAATCGTTCAGAATGTTCCAATACTGACAGAAAGTCTCTCTCCTTTGGGATATATATTATAGTGCTAATATCAGTGTTTAAGGGTTCTATACACAAGTTTATTTCTATCCAGATATCAGCATTACATCCACAAATTCTGAAGTGCCCTTAAACATTTAGGTATATTATGACAAACATTCAGATACATCCTTTATATCTTATGTCTAAGCATAGCCCTTAGAGGCCTATGTAGTTATATAGATCCATATAAATATGCTTATAAAATAAACATGTTGTGAATTGACCTTTGTGGTATCACCTTTGACTAATTACAGTAAGAATACTTTTCCAAGCTATTACGTTGTATAATTATGTTGTTAAGGGAACAAAGAGGTAAGGAAATCCCACTTAGATGTTAGTGTTTCTCATTTTCCATCTTGCAGCATATCTTATGCACGTAAAGACCTCGCTTGTTGAGATATTTCTTACAGCTTTACACTCAGAAGAGCTTCTACTTCCGCATTATGTTGTACTGCAGAAGCAAACTTTTAGCACTTTCCTAGTAAGGTGGTGACCTTCAGTACAGATGCTTCAGTCCCACGTGGGGAAGAGCAGAGGTGGTATTGTCTGTCAGTGTGCTCAGGTGGCTTCTCAGGTGCTTCTGAGAGCACTGCTCTTTTCATGCACGTTTCCTTGGTTGTGGTGTGTGACTCACTTGCGAATACTTGTCTAAATTTATTTCTTTTTAAGTTACCCCTATGTAGTGTCTTTGAGCTTGCATTTCAAATTTCAATTCTCAGCATTACAATCCTATATTTATTAAATTTTTTTAATGTACCCCATGTTGGTCTATTCTTTGATACAGTTATTGTCTGTAATTGGCTGCTTCTGCATGGAATTGGTATCAATATGCACAAACGTTTCTGTAAAATAAAACTGATTTCCAGGAAATAGAAGAGTTTTGTTTACTCAACATTCCTAAATTTACATCTTTAAAAATCATGTTCTCCTAAAAGTAGTAATATACGGAAATTCTTTTCTATTGTATTTTGAACACTTGGGGATTATATTTTAAAGGTCTCTTCAGTGAGATCTTGCAACCATAAACAAGAAGTTGATAAAATGTGTTTTCTATATTTTAAGTGAATGCTAAAAGTATTATAAAATCATTGAAATCCACAGTGCAGTGCTCTACGGGAAGATACAGCAACTGCATCAAAACTTCCCTGCAGTGCTGTCATGGGAGTTCCATAAAAATGTTAATAACTTCACAAATATTTTCTCAAGATAACTTTTTAAGTGAAATATTCCAGCAATGTGTGACAGCAAATGATTTTCCATATACCGCAGGAGCAATTTTTCCTTTTTAGGCCTGATTCAGCAGGTAAGTGTCCATTTTCAGTCTTCCAGCATCTTCAAGGAATTTCACCTTGATAATGAAAACAGTATAATAGATTTACAGTATGGTTTCTTATTTAATGACAGCAGTATTTTCTTTATTTTCAATGTGAGTTTCTGAAATATACTCTTCAGACATACTTCAGGGGGGCTACAAAATATATTCAGGCTACTGCTTGCTATTTATTAGAAACAGCAGGTTTTATTCCACTCTCATCTAACAAGCCAGTTTTGAAGTGATGATGTTATAGTTCAGCAAATGTAGATTTTGAGATGTGAACCAGATTCACGACACATAAATTATATAACTTAAGATGGAGTATAACGCCCACGTTACAATAGAGCTATGTCTATTTCCTGAGTTGTAGAACAGTCTTGTCTTCTGTCAGTGCAACAGCAACATGATAGGATTTTTTTATGATTAGTGACTCTGTATCATATTTGCTCAGGTTCTAGGTAAAAAATGAAAACCTTCCCTGCTGCAGCCCTGCACCTGCATCCTCATCCTGAGATTTCAGACACAATATATCCTTTCAGGCTGTCCTATATTTACTGGCAAAAAAAAAGCATCTACAAGGCTAAAGTCTCTTTGCATTGCTAGTCTCTCCATTAGGTTGCACAGGTGTAATTGAAGGTAGAATTTTACACCGTTAATTGAATTAACACTACTGTTGAAAATGTATGAGATGGAACCCCCTCCCTAGCTTATTATTCAGCTACTTATGTCAGTCCTGTTACTGTTGCATCTCTCTAGGGTTACCAGGTGTAGAGAGTAATAATGGTTTATTTTTTCCCTTAAAAACGTATAATGGAAATCTGAAAGCCCTTGAATAACAAGGCTTGGAAGAAGATATCATAATGCTTTTTCAGTTGAAAGGGTGGAAAACCATGTAAACGAGATGGTTCAAAATGTCTAGATTTCATGAGCTACAAGGTCCAGCTTTATACAGCACTAGCAGAAGAAAATTGTACAATAATTTTGAAGTCTATAACTGTGTAGTTCGTGGAAAGCAAACTACATTTTTGCTGTTTCAAGTTTGTCCCCATGGATATACATGGAATTCGAATTATGATTGATTATGATTTTATAGCTAAGCATCTATATCCCCTCTCTACCCTATGAAGATATCCCAGCTTTAGAAAAAGAGTAACTAATTTTGAATTTGCTTAATATCCTTTCTGATATGTTGCATGCTAAGATTGCAGTGACAGAGGTAATTATTATGGTATTTAATCAGACAAGAAACAGGAAGTACATACATTAGGAGAATGAGGTGCCTGCAGGTTGAAGCTCAGATTTAGATTTACAAAACTCACTTACTGACACATCCTATTTCTAGTACTTCCATCTGCAAATGGCTTTAGTAGAAAGATTTAAACTCCGGGTTATACTCACCTGGAGCCCATGGGAATTGCTACCAGCCCGTCTGTGGTGCCACAGGCTGGAGGTGCTCCCTTGGTGTGAGCAGGGAGTCCCAGGGATGTGTGCACTACATTAGACAAGTGCCAAACTTGGGTTGATTGAGGCCCCAGGTACTTGCAGCACCATATTCTGACACCCCTTCAACTTTTACCATGCTGGTCCTACATGAGAGTCCTCTAGTGTCTGTGTGTGTGTTTCAGTTCTGGATATTCACCCTGTCCTTATACATATTCTCAATGATCTGCTTAGTGTTCACAATTTAAGCTATTTTTGTTCTCCGTGATACTGTGCCTGCATGGTGCAAGTGACAAAACCTTTCAAAAGCAAATAATTGGTAGATGCCAGAATCAGTAAAATATTCAAAATTTGGAAGATTTTGTAGGGTTGTCACCTTTTATGGTACTCTTTGGAGAACAACCTGCAGGGACTGCTGACCCACCTCCAGGAATCCTGGAAGAAGCAAGGGAATACTACAGATCAGGATGTTTTAAAACACATACTAGGATAGAAGAAAGTACGAAAATTTTTCTATCCTTTCACTGGGAAAAAAATCTACAGTCAGCAGCAGTATACAGAACAAATTTTTAATAAGATTAACCTTATTATTGATACAGAAAAGGGCCATCAGGTGTTGCTGTTTTCCCTTGCAGAAGATGAGTAATTGGTCCAAAGTCTTCTGATATTATGGGCTCAGAGATATTCAGCAAAGGAATTTGCTAGTGAGAAAATAGGCTTAGATTTATCACGTTGCTATATTTTAACAGTGGGAGACATAGAAGATATATGGCAAGTGGCCTTTTTCAGAAGCAGCTGGAACCTCAGAAATCTGATGAAAGGACCAGAAATATCATTTGGGGTTACTCAGCTCTTGGGTAGCATGGAGAAGTTAGATTGATAATTAAAAGCTTTTGGAAGTGATTACTCCTGTAACAGAAACACCTGAACCTGGAAGAATTTTACAAATTACTCAAGATCTTGAGCAGTTACGGAATATAGAAAAAAGGCAAATTATGGGAGATGCTACAGTTAGTCATTACAGCATTACATAGAGAATGCTGCAGCCTAATTACATTAGTTCCGGAACCTTATCAGCATATCTGATTTCTGTATTGATTTCTGGAAGCTAAATGTAATATTTGGTTCAGATGTACATCCAATACCTCAGATTAATGGAATGCTACTGGGCTTGAGTAACAGCCAATATGTAACTAAACTTGACTTAACAAGTGATATTTGCAGATGCTTTTAGCTTTGCAGCAGACTACTGACTTTTCTATACTCCATGAGGTGTGCTAGTTTTAATAGTCCATTTTATTTGTGGTAAGCTCCAGCAGCATTTTCAAGACTGATAGAGAAAGTAATTTATCTTAACAAGAGATGCACAGTTTGATGCAGTGATCTGTATCACCCACTTATCTAAATATTGGTGGAACACCTACAGAAAGTGTACATGTGTCTGGAACTTTTTAGGATGCTCACATTGCCCTACTAACATAGCTAAATGACAAAATGAGATAAAATATACGGGAAATATATTTTTGAAAGGGAAGGAATAAGACTGTGTGATGGGTTTGTCTGGAAATGAGTAAGTTTCTCTTATATCAACCCCTATGTCATTGTGTTTTGGATATGTGGTTAAAACAGTTGTCTTATCTGTTTGTTTTATTGCTAAACAATGTTTTCACAGCCTCAGAGCTTTCTTTTTTTCCCACCTGCCACCCTTAACAAGTAGGCTGGAGATTGGCAAGGAGCTTGAAGGAAACACAGGAAGGACACACCCAGACTAACCAAAGTAATGTATAAATCATGTCCAAAAATAAAATCTGAGGAGAGGGTATTTTGGGGGAGGTAGCCATTGCATGGAAACTGGCTGGGCATCAGTGTCCTTTGAGAGGCAGTGAGGTAATGCCTTTGTATCACTTTTTGGTGTATTTTTTTCTTCCCCTTTTTGCAAGGAGGGAGAGTGAGCAAATGGCTGTGTGGTGCATGGTCACTGGCCAGGGTCAACCCACCACAGACTGATGAAGAAAGGGCTTCCTCAGGTGCTCCATTCTCACCAGTAAGCACAAGTGGTTTTTTTCCTTTTCTCTATCTGAATATTGACAAGTTACAGATTTTTTGTCTTGGCAGGTTTGCTCTGGAATAATGCATTCTGTAAGGTATAGTCATAGCAACTTGTGTGAGTGCAGTAGATGAATCTTTCCACTTTTATTGGACCCTGTGAGTTAAAGGTGTTCAGATCCACTTCTCCTCTTCCATGGAAGAACCATTACATGGTGATAAGCATTGACTGTGTGCTCACACAGAGGACAACTAAAACCTTAAGTACCAACTGCTTGAAGTCTGTTAAGTGACTGAAATTTACCGATTAAGATACTAGAAGATTATCCATAAGGAAAAACCCTTACTTGATGTGTGACACGTACAGGTAAGACCCTAGCAGAGAGACATTGATTAAATGTCACATTATCACATTAATTGGGACCACACATACAATTTAGACTTTTGCTCAACGCAAAGTATTTGGTAAGAGAACCTATGTTAGAAATCTACTCTTACAGATGCAAGTGATAAGAAATGCAGCCTTTCCTTCTGCATCATGGTTCTCAATTATCCTATCATGTTTCCTATAGTCCCAAGCCAGCAGCCCATGCCTGCCCCAGCCTATGACTGCCTGCTTGAGTAATTTTAAGATGCAACTTTTGGAACAACTGAATGTTTCAATCAAGATAAAAACCCAGAAACAACTAAAACCAAAGGCCCCATAACATCCTGTCACTGCAGATAAGCTCCTGGATATGCATATTCTATGCAGCAGTCATGTCAGAAAATGCAAATCAGAGCCAGTTACAATGTGTGACACAGCACAGAAGCATGTGGATTTCACCAGGTCAGGACTAGATGTAGTTTACATGTGTGAATACCCAGCAAAATGGAAAATCAGTCCATGCATCCTTTCAAACAAGAAAACAGTTGTATAACTGCATTAGTGCAGGGCCAAGCCACAGCTAGCATTGCTTTCATAAGCCCAAAATGAAGTAGCATTTGATTCTGCCATCTCTGAGATGACATAGATTCTTGCACATATCTCTGCCAGGCTTTGCCATGGCTGTCGAGTCTCAATCAAACCTTTGAACACAGTCAATTTGTTCAGGGTTGAATTGGCTCTACACTGCACCTAAGAAATCCCTTTCTTTTTCTTTCTATCTGTGGTTTCATTAACAGAGACTGCTGCTCTTTATAAATGCATGGATTTAAAAAAAAAAAATTTAGAACAGTTCAGAACTAAACAGATGACAAAATATGCATATTGAGTTCTGCTATGGGCAAACTCTTGGGACCACACATAAATTACACTAAGCTGGAGCATATGATGGAAAGAATCTGTACACAGCAGACCAGAAAAAAAGATAGTGGGAACCAGCTTTAAAAGTGGATCAGCTCCTCCATTCTATTCCTTGCCTTAACAGAAAGCAGTTCTACTTAATATAAACAACACACACTAATGGCAACCACAGAACAGGCACTGCAATCCACTACTTCCTTGTCTACTGTGCAGGAACTTGTTTATGGAACTACAGCCCCATGTATTTAACCTAACAAATACCTTTATTTTTTAAATTTATGTATATAAAATCTGGGACAGATCCTGTTCCCTACCACTGCTTTTTCTATGGGATCAATGTTTAGACATTAAAGAAGGCAAGTTTGACTTTTTCACCTGTGGCCATGAGAGGTTAAATGAGCTCCAAGCAGCTTGACACCATATAGCTCCTGAATGATGAAAAGGCAGAGAAAAAGAATGGATCTCTCCCTACTGGAGAGACAACAGAGAGACAATGAATGACCCAACTATGGGTCTGTCTCAAACCTGCAGAAAGAAAACAGTTAATGGCTGCTGTTATTCTGTCCACAGGTTAATTAGAGAAATAATGCATGCATTTATTCCTACCTCCTTGAAAAATAATAGCAACTTTTGCATTTATCCTGATATGAATAAGACTAAGTCATTATTGCACTATTACCATTAAAGTTTCATAGAATTTTTCTGCAAGGATAAAAAAAAAATTTTTGAGTTGGGAGTTCCAGTGAGATGTCCCCCTTTTTTACTGTCCAAAGTTTTCCCACTCCTCCTTTTTTTTTTTTTTTTGTGAATTCGATTCACTACATCATTATTATGAAATACACCCATTTGATCATTATCTGTGTCCTTGAGCATGCTTAGTCCTTTTTTTGGTAAAAAATACACATCTGCTTTAAGTCCAAAGTTAGTAGAAATGAAGACATTTTGAAAAGTCTTTGGTCAGATGTTTAATGGTTGCACATATGGTAGGCTTAATAGCTTACATTCAACGTGACTGTGAGAAGTAAATAAACTCCAAGCAATTTCACATAATTTAATTCCTGAAAGAAACTTTGACCTTGATATTCCTTGTTATGTATATAAATAAAAATAAATTAAGATGCTTTGTGCTGAGCTGACTAGGGGATTCTAGAATAGCAATGAAGCTCTACATTGAATCAAGGTGTTCCATAAACCTTTAATTTCCTTGAAAAAACAGTAATTTATTTCATGGTAATCTCCTTTTTGCTGAACAAGTGGTTGCATTTTCTCAGTGGGAAAGTAAACCAGCTGGAGATTTAATGTAAGGAGTAACTCAGCACTGCAAAATACTGTGTATGTAAAAAGATTTGCAGTTTAATTCAGAGGTCAAAAGACATGTTGCTTCCTAATGATATTGGAGAAATAGCTTGGAATGATGCCCCTTCCTTAATTCTGAGCAGTAAAGAACAGACAAATTAAAATGTCAGTATACTGAATTGAAAACTGTTTTATGATAAGACACTTGAGCCAGCAATCAACTTTCCAAATACCACATGAGAAAGTAGATTTACAGTTCCTGATGGGAAGACTAGTGCTAATTTCAGCATTCAACATATCAGTGAGGCAGTGCTGGAATTCAGTGCTCACTTTTATGTCAGACTGGTATTTAAAAACAAAAAAATTCCTAAATTGGGGTAGATATGGCAGAAAAAGCTATTTCAGTTGGGAAGAATTGCGTTTACTTGGTACAAGCACTGATATTTATAGCGTTACTTAGTAAAATGCTGTAAATAATTTCATAACAGTTTAAACAACTGACAGAAAAATATTCTGTTTGAGACTGAAGGAAATAGATAACTATGAATTTAAAAAGAATAACTTTCTCCATGGCATAAGATGATGATGAAACAAGTAATGGTATTTTACCAATTCTGCTGTGAGCCTATAAATTCTGAAGATATGTATGCTGAGCAGATTCCTTTGTTTAGCTCTGAGTTCAATAAGCTTTTTACTTAATAGGAGTTGATTTGGAAAGCAAGTATTTTTGGGGTATAAAATCCAAGAGTGATGGCTCAGTCAATATTTTCATTGGCTAAAAAAATTTAGCAGCTGATTCATAGCTTTATCTTCTACTTTTTAGGATAAACTTGTTCTCCGAGGATGCCTGAATGTGCAGATAGTGGGATGAAAACATTGTTGTAAGGTGATGAATTTTTGTATTGCCGTGATTTCTTAAGTCCTATATTGTGCTAAACTCAAGCAGTTGAAGCTCCCATACTCCTTAACCACAACAACCACTCATCTTGAGAATGGTTTTATCAACTCAAATGTAAATAATGAAAGGAAACAGTGCATTTTTCCTCTGCAAATATGGTTGTTCCTTTCGAACTGCTTTGTCTCGGTTCTCTCAGCAGATTATAGGCATCTAAGTGCCCATAATTTTGTGTCAAAAGTTTCTAGTCTTACTGGTATCCATCTTCAAACTCTATTAACTTTAAAGAGCTAAGGTTTTCCTGTCACACTGCATTATTTTGGTCTCATGGACTTCAGCATTAATGCTTCCACAGCTCTGCACAGTAACAGCTACACTGTGAATGCCAGTATTTAGGAACTCCCACTTTATCACATTTCATTCAATATACTTTCAAATGCTTTCCCTGGGTAGCCTAATGTTTAAAGGGAAAAGCGTCCACTTCGGTCTCACAGCTTGCAGTACTAATGAGTGCTCATGCAACCACACCAATACATGGAGGTAATCTGGTGCACCCCTCTGTATCTGCATTCAGAGGGCAAATATGTGGATGGCAAGAGGAACAGCGACAGAAACAGCTACAACACAAGGTGAAAACATGAAAGTAAGAAATGGAAAAACATGTAATCTCTCATACTCCAACCACAGTGTAACGGGTTGGGTTTAATGAACAAGTTGAGACACCAGTTGTAGCTGGGATTCAGTTCACTAATTTGTTTTTTGTGAGATATAAATTAGGAGGAAAACATGGCAAAACAGGCCTACTCACTTCTAAACAGTATAAAGATAGTTTATTGTTACTAGGTAGAATTAACAGGAAAAAACTACACCAAGAAAGTTGTCAAGGTTTGAAAACAAACCAGTGAAAGACTGCAAGTCAGAAATACAATTTTAATAGGAAGAGGGAAAAAAGGTAGAATAAACGCAATAGTAGGAAAAAAAAAAACCTGACAGAGTCAGAATACAACCTGGCACCCTGTTGGTCGGGGTGTTGGTAGCAGTCCGAATGAGGTGGTCCTGTTGGGAGTAGTGATCCTATAGAGGAGTCTGGTCTCAGAAGGTCCAGCGGTGGCTGTGTGGGTCTCATCCTCTGGGAATCCAGTGGAAAGGCTGCTTGTGGTGTTCGAAATCTCAGCTTATATCCAGGATGGAATGCTTGGATTCCTCCCTCTGGGCGGAGCATCTCTCAATGGGATGATGTAATTTTGTCAGTCATGTGGCAAGGCGTTGATGGGCCATTAACACAATATTGTCCGGAAGGGGTCATCTATGAGTCATGTGG
>VZRO01000764.1:141276-179778 GCA_013397915.1 Daphoenositta chrysoptera
CCCGTCGATGTTGTCAGTTGTTTAACAGCTTCTGTGGTTTGAAATGGTTAAAAATCGGTTTCTCCAGGCCCACAGGGGACCCGGGGAAGTGGGGGAGGGGGAAACCCCTCCTGATTCTCGGGAAGTCACCCGGCTCTTGGCAGCAGCTTCCCGAGAGCTCTTTGCTATGCAGCTTTTGGGGAGGGGAGGGGGGGTGCCCCGATGCATGCCGGGGACCCCTTATCCTGGCATTTGGGGGAGGGGTGCTCAGCCCCGGGCCTTCCAGGCCTGGGCCGGAGCGGTTCCCCTCCCCCGCCCCCGCCCATCCCAGACGCAGCCGCCGGATCAAAGTGGCTTCTTCCGGGTCTTGCCAGCTTTAAATATGCACAATCGCAGAAGCGCTTATTGGATTAGAAAGCTGCCAATTAATTTTCAGCTCCAATCCACGACACACAGACTGCCAGTTCTTCTTTTCTTAGGATAAGGGGCAGCTTCCTAGTAGATTCACCATCCTATTATCAAAACTATCCTATTATCATTCATTCCATATTAGTCCCGCAACTGTCTTCCACTGTCTAGGATAAAAGTGTTTCTATAAGTACAAGCATCATGTACTTACACTATTTAGGATTAACTAATATCAGGAGGAAGGTTTGGCATGCATTTAAAGAAAAACATCTCTTCTACAACCTGGGGTTCTTGCAGGAATATTCTGATCTCTGAACCTCCATGCATAGTTTCTGTTATTTTTCTCTTATTTTTGCAGATGGGATTAGACATGTTTTTCCAAAGGATAGAATTCACAAATCAGTTATTTATTAGTAAATCTATTTAACAGAAGTGTTCCTTTCCAAGACACTGGGATATTTGGGTGTGAAGAGCTTGGAAGAGGGTCTGGCTGTTGTCTGTCTGTTCATATTACAGGTGGATATGTCAAGAACCAACCTAACATTATAAAAATCAAGACCAGAAATAAGACATGTATTTTAAGAGTAAGAATAATTAATCTCTGAAAAAATTTATCTATAGACTACATGTACCCTCGATTCCATGCAGAATTTAAGTCAAGAAAATTTGCTGTTTTTCCAAACTGTGTTAACTGATCCAGACAATGGGTTTGAGATAAAAAATAACTCCCCAATATTCTCTGGTATTCACTAACTCAGAATGAATGTTCTTAGTGACCTCCTCTAGCTATAAAATCTATGGGTGAATGTAGAAAATCACATTTCTTGAGAAAGTACATTAATTTCTCCAATTTTATATGGAACTGGTTTTCATAAAAGCATAATGCTCCTCACCTGAGACTTTCAGTGCAGTATCTTTCATATGCTTTGGAAGACCATGACCAGAACAGAAATATTTGGAGAGTCACCTATCTTCTGTTGTGACTGTATACTTGCAGGTTTTTTGCTGTCACATGTCACCAGCTCAGAGGGAGCTCCTATTTTTTCTTTCCTCCCACATTTGAATATTTCTGTGGGGAAATTAATCAATTTGCTGGCAGAGTAAAAGAGAATAGCATGCTTCTAGCACTAGTAAAGGGAACATAAATAATTTCTGCTGATGACAATGTTTGAATTCACTCTGCAACAATTAGGAATTGACAAAATTCCTTAGGTGGTACTCTCTGGAAACTGCTGGCAACTGCTGACTCTAACAGCAATCCCAGCACCTGCAATTAGGTCAGCTATTTGCAGTGTTCCCCCAGGGAACTTGGCCAGTCAGGTGTTCCAGTGCCTATCTATCACTGCTACCTACTCCAAAAAAACCTCAAGTTTATCTATGCTATATGCTGCTGTATCATTTTTCCTCTACCTCTGTCATCTATTCTGCTTTTTATCAGGGTACTTTTCTGCCTAGCTAGATGCTAATGTAGCCTTTGGCCTCATCTGATCACTATTTGAATGGAACAATCACAATGTCAAAGGAAGAAAGCATTTAAGTCATATTTATAAACAGTAAACTGCAGACATGTTCAGTGTTAGAAGTGTGAATGTCACCCCAAATCTGCAGGGTACCCATTAGATCTCTTCAATAAAAATGTTCATATAGAATACATTTGTAAAAATCTGTTGTTCCTGTGAGGAAATATTCATCTGGGGTAAACACAATTGCTAAAGTCTATTTTCTATTAATTAATGTTCTTTTTCATTGGACGTCCAGTTTCTATGGAAATATAATGTAGTTTTTTTCCTAGGGAAAAGGCTGACTTGGCTTAACAGGTGACTACCATTCTCTGACATTTGAATGAAGTGACACAGACTTCTAGGATTTTGTTTCAAATCTATGCTTAGCAAGACAGACATCATTTTAAGATCTTCTTATTCTTCATTTTCAAAGGTATGGATTTTGGTCTTTCTCAGACTCCTAAGCTCTTACTATGAACCCATGAGATATACACCTTGGTTTTTAAATGTATGTAGCAGGATGGTTTTCTGCTTAAGAAATATAAAACTTTTAAAGTACAAAATGAAGCATTTCTCCAGTACTAATCACTTTATGCCTTACTTCACTATGTTTTATATGCATTTTCTGTTTCTTTTTTTCCCCACATTTTCTCCTTCCTTTTTCTCTCTTTAATGTTAAATAATCTCATTTATGAGTTTACTTTCTTCAGATTTTTGTTTTGTATGATGAGTTATACACTTTTCAACAGTGTCATGATGGAATTGAGATGTAAAGTTAGGAGAGATTAATTCTATTAAAATTCAAGAATCTTTGAATCTGGTATTTTATTTCAGAGTCTGCTCTACTTTGAGCTGAATAATTTTTTATTTTTATTTTCAAAGATGGCCTTATTGAGGCATTCCTGAAAAGCCAGAAGGATAGTGATTGGGCTCTCATTATGAGACTGTGGTAGATTTGACAGAACACTGAAAGGAACAAACACAAATAATCAAACAACAAATGTAAAGTGGTCTCTTGGGGCTTCAAGAAATACATTCACATTCTCTTTAATTTATTCAAGTTGTGTCTTCTTTTTGGGAAAGCATCTTGGAAAGATTCGGCTGGAAGTATGAACAAGCATTACAATTGTGGATGGACAAGAATTAAACTAGTTGCCTCCTTTACTCATCGCCTTCTAACTACAATAAGAAGTGCTTTGGGCAAGAGAGATGCACCCTTAAGTGAGCTAAAAGATGTGAGAAGAAATATCTATTAAATTTCTGAGTAGGTTTTCTACAGACTGGAACTGAAGGCCATTTTCCTTGCTCACAGAATAACACACAATCAATATTAATTAGAAAAAAAAAGAGTTAATAACATTCTTATGATAAGATCAGTACAGAGTAATGAACTGAAGCAACATAAAAGCATTTTTCAGTATAGTGAACTCATACATGACATCAGAATTTTAAAAAAATTGATTAAAAAGTCTCTATTTTTGGAAAGCTAGAGACTAGGCTTCACTTTGTTTTGTCTCTCTGCAAAGTTAGGTACAGCATACTGTGTTGTTTTCTCAGAGAATAAATAATAATGGCACTCTGACTGATGTTTTTTCAATAAGTCTATATTCAGAGAGGAGAAGTCCAGTTGAGTTTTTAGTGCTAATTCCCCATAAAGTACCAAGAATCTCAGTGTTTTACAACATGGCATTATCAGTTCTTTAATCAATATGATCTGTTAGAACACACTGTCATAAAAGGCCTTCTAAAATATAATACAATGAAACATTCTTCACTATGCATTCTTAAACTTTATAATCTGATCATTTTCATCAGTTGTTATGCACTGCACAGCAATGATAATCCTCTTTGTTAGGCAACAGCCTGGATTTGGTGGGAGATGAAAGAAAGGAAAAGACTTTCATTTCTCAAATTATTTTACTTCATTTAATATTAAAGAAGTACTGATTAAACAGTTAACAAATGTAAAACAATTGAAAATATATCATGTTTGAACTTGATTCATCCCATTGAGAGGAGTCTCCTTTTAACAGGATTTTAGCAGACCGTTTCTGTCGCACGCAAGTGTTGAGAATGTGGTGGAGATATATCAATGTTTATATTGATCTGGACTACAAAGTTGTGGGATGAATTGAGTTGCCTTTGTGTACAGCCTATGCCCACTCAGCACAGCTGTGGTCAGTCTGGGTAGCATGCAGTAGTGATTCAAGAGGTCTGGGCTGTTCACCCATCCTGCAAAGAGTACTCGATGCAGCTGCCAGAAATACCATCTTAGAGTGCTTCATCTCAGACTCTAAATTGTTCAGAACATTCAGCCACACCATCCTAAATCAGATTTTTATGTCAGTACTTTTATAGATTACTGCCATATTGCACTTGCAGCAAAACTGACACAGTGCTGCAGATCTGAAATCTTGAGGTGGGATGAAACATATGAATTACTGAATATGAATACTAATAAATGGCTTATAATCTGACCAAACAAGAATACTCATGAAATATCATTCTACTAAATCAGTGTAACGATAAAAATTTTGCTTTTACAGAAGTCATTATTTAAAAGCCAGCACACATCATACAATTTTAGAGATCATATCGTGTTTATCCACCACTCCAGAAAACAACTACTTGCTTGGTTTATTGAATGTCTTGAAAGCATTTGAATAATCAAAGGGAAGAATTATATTGAAATATTTTCAAAAATGGCACTATCTCCTCACCATCAGTAATTTTTATTCATTTGCTTTGTTAGAGTATTGATTCCAGTTTTATTTTTTGGGTGCATATAACTGGATCTGACTTTTTTTTTTTTAATTTAATGACAACAACAAAAAATTGATACTAATATTTCTCAGTAGAAAATATTTTGTATGCAGTTTTCACTTCTTCCAGGATAGCTCTTTTACTCTTTTATAGTGCTTAAGAGAAGCTTCCAAGAAGACTGTATTTTTTAGTTCTTGCACAGTCTGTCTTGACTGGTGAAATTGTGGATTCTTGTACCTATCTGTTTTATCAGACTAAGGGATGTTGACCCCTCAAGCCATAGATGTAATACTGCGGGTCTAACTATTCTGGATTGTGGATTCATAAGACAGTGTCCAGCTTGTATCCTTACTTTGACAGAGCCTCTTCACTCAGTTCTGTCAGTCTTCAGAGATTTATTCAGCACTGGAATTTTATTCTGTACATGTTACAGAGGGATATATAGCTCCTTTAGGATCTAACCCTGTAAGATGTTCCACTTACATTAAAATCTTTGGAGAACACTGCTGAAGTATGTGGAAAGATCAGACTCCTCAGCTGCCCAAGTCCGTACTAATAGAGCTGGTCAGAAATTGAAGTATGTCCACAGAAGCATCATGGCCTTGGAAAACTACAACTTTTGACAGCAAAATGGTCAATAGCTTTCTCTAGTTCTAATGTGTATCTTCCATCAAAAATAGTATCATTATTCTTTTCAGAAAGAATGTGCATTTAACAGAGACACCAGTTAAAGGTTTATTATTCCTTTTTACGCAAAAAATGTCCACTTTGTTATGCCTGCAATTACTCTTACCTATTTACTGTTGTGATGTTGATATTATTGATTAAAACAATGTTCTTAGACTCTCTTTCTCTCTCCACAAATTTTGCCTTATGACACTAGAGAGGAAAAAAAGAGGATTGTTTTCTGTTATATATACTCTTTCGGTATTCTGTTTCTAGAGAAAAATATCCTACCAGTACATTTCTTACTATGGAAAGTTTTTTGTACAAACAGGCACTGGAAAACAAAGACTATTAAGGCAGTCAGGGTATTCTGAGAGAAGGTCCCTGCTGTACTTCTTCATTGAACAAGCTGGAAATTATACCAATTCAGATTTTATCTCAGTCTAATAAAAATAAAGATTGGTCTATAGTTTAATATTGGCTTCAAATTGGAAAACTTTGAGAAATCAAAGGAATCAGGAATGGTGTTATTTAGGCTGAAGGACTTAGAAGACTCAGTATGAAAGCTTTCAAGGCAGAGAGATTTTTTGAAAACTCTTTTGAAGAAATGAGAAAAAAAAAAAACAAACTTACTAAAAAAGACCCCAGATGTAATCTGTTGACAAGTGCATTAGGAATAGTAGCAATGATACAAAATAAAAAAGGTGGGTTGTCTTACACAGAAAATGCAGAGCTTAAGAAGACACTTCAAAAAACAAAATTTGAACTTGAAAATAATGAATACACAATAATAAAGAATTTCAAATGTTTAAAAATAAGAATATAATAAAAGATTAAATTTTAAAGGAAAAATAAGTTTCACTGAAAAGGTAAATAAATATTTTATCTTAGCTTTTGATGAGGAATGTGCTATCAGGAAAGAAAAGAAACCCTGAAGGCTAGAAGTAACTGATCTGTTTATGGTCAGGTGGAAGGGAACTTCAGAATTCAGAACAGTTTGTGCTGAGTGTGATAATAAAATGCAACATGTTTACCACCAGTGAATAATGATTAATAAAGGCACAATAATTTTAAAGAAATAACTCATTACATATTTAATCCGTGTGAAGAAATCATAGACATACCTCCTTGGAAAATTACTGGCTAATTTCAAAAGCTCAGAAATGTAAACTGCAATAGTGGACAGGATGCAGAAAGACAATTTTAGACATGAATATGGGATGCATGAAAGGAGAAATATATATCAAGCTACAGGGAATTGTTTTGTGGAGTTATGCAAGGACTGATTCTGGGATCTTGAGAATATTATCATATAATATCATCACCTGGAAAGTTGGAGAACTGGAGAATAGGAGTATTCTATAGGAAAAACTAGATCTTAGTGGTAAAAATAGGATGACATTTATTGTTATCATAGGATGGCATTTAGTGTTACAAAGTCAAGGTTATTACAATATTTTGTTATTGGCCTCTGCGAGTGAGTGCCTGTCACCTGCAAACAACAAGGCAGGAGAAAAAACCACCTTGTCCTGTCAGTGTGAAATCTGTTTAAAGATCTTCCAAGTTTTACAGGTCTTGTTTACAGGATGACTAATGTATCTCAATGTAATACACCATGAAGAAGCTGTAAAGACTATAAATAATATTATAGTTCTATTAGATATTATAAAACATTACAGTTATTGTATAAGTACCTGCTGAAGCTCCATCTGGAATACCATAAATAAAGCTGGTCACCTATATTCAAGAAAAATTAATTTGTGCCAGTACAGCTGCTGAGGACTGTTGAAATGCTGAAGGGAGAACTAAGCTTGTTTAGTCTAGCAAAATACAGAGCTTGAAAAGACATTGCATCGTTCTCAGTAAATACATACAAAATACAAATACAGGGAGGGAAAACTCACATATAAAGTCATAATAAAATTTGAAAGAAAAAATATATTTTAACAAGAGAAGACTAACTTTGGAAAAGACTTCTAACCATGAGACTGATAAAATTGCAAAATTCTCTATGCAGGAGCCCTCAACCTATTTACAAACTCAGAACTATAATAGCTGCCATAGAGGTGTGCTGTCTAGACTATTGCACAGTTTTCAATTTTACCTCACAAACAGAACACCTCTCAAATTTGGGTACTGTAAAATCAAAATCCTGTACTTCAGATGTTGCATCTTTTGTTTCTTCATGTGCGTCAGAAAGGTAACCATTGAACAGAACCAGAATACTGTTAGTCTCTTGATGTGGACTTGATCAACTGATTTTAGTTTAGGGATGTAGGAACATTTTCTATATAATATTTTGGGACTTCCTCACCAACATAATCCTTTTAAAGGATCTTCTATGGCATGTACAACAAAAACAAAGGCAGGTGACTGTTCTTCTCTTCTGGGGACTCATGGAAGAGGGGATGTGGGAAGGATTGGAACTAGAACTGGCCACTCAGTCCCTAGTGCAGCACATGCCATTTGGTAAAAGTTCCCTCTGTGCCTGGGCTGCTGCAGTTTGGACCAGAGCAGGGAGCGAGGGTGCCATGGCAGAGATTCTGACAACTCCACTTTCTGGCTACGCCCAGTGTATTCTGCTGGGGAGACATAACTACTGCATTCCTACTTACCCAAGTCAATATATCTGACTAAGTGCCGAGTCAAAACTGAAACATACTTCAGTGGTTCACTCTTTCCTACAGTAGCAAAGCTGTAATAATTATGAATATCATTGATGGAAAATTTTATTCACTCACTCTTTTAAGCTGTAGAGTTCATACAGAATTCATTTCAATAATCTTGTCATTCTGCCCTTATAAATAGTATTCATTATACCATATGAGTTTCATACAAGGACTGTCTGAAAAACACATGAACAATACAATTTAATTACAGAAACATAAAAGATATCAGGGGTGATAAATGTATTTTATGACCTTTAAAATGAAGTCAGACAATATTCATATCATTTCTGCTTTTTCATGCCTTGGTAAATATCTTGAGTTTCAGAAAAAAACCCCAAACTATTTTGATGGAAAACTGATTCTTATTCCACATTCATGGGGATTTGCATTGCTGGTGCTGTAAATGATATATCAGTTTTACAGTCACCACACAAGGTGCTAAGATAAAATTTCTCCAGGTCCTGACATACAAAATTATATTAGAATAGACAGAAATTACTCATTTAATGACATATTACAATTCAATAGCATAACTCCAGAATATATTGAATTAGGTGTGATTGAGACCAACAGGAATTAAACCTCTAAAATGCTATCTGCAGGTGATACTCTAATAAATATGCACCATATTGTATATAGAAATATCGAGTTCTTACTTACAGTAGTTTACAATTTTGCCATTAATAGAAATCTTTACAAAAATAATCTCTGCCAAACATTAGAATTCCAAAAATCATCAGTGTGGCTGACTAGGACTGTATAATAAAGGTCATATTGATGCTTTCTTGCATTCCAGAAGTTTATATATTTATTTTTCTTTTTTTTCTTTTTTTTTTTCTCTCCTAAAAAATACACTGCATTCATTTCTTAACAAAATTGGAACTGCAATAGAGAGCTAAATTGTAACGGAGAAGCTTGGGCTGGCTCTGTAATAGCTGGCTTAGAATTAGTCTAGATTTACATCAGAAAAGACAATATGGTGCAGAAATATTTCAATTTTTAGATGCAAGTGCTAATGTTAACATAACGATGATAAGTAATGTAACAACATTACTTATATTAAAATTATTTCTCATATATTTTGACTACTTCTACTTTACTAGCATTATTTCCATTTCAGAAATCTTGGCAGACAGAGTTTTAAAATAAATTTAATGCATTACCTTTTTTCCCCCACAGCAAGACTACTTGCTTTAGTTGACCTGATTACCTTAGTTCAGATATCATATGTCACAGGATATGCAAAGGTAAATAAAAATCTCTCATGATAGCGTACAAGCTAAATTTAGCACTTGGAATGTTGTGTTTCTGATCTGCTGAAATTTAAAAAATATATCTTGGTAATGATACCTTGTTGCAAATGTTAAAATTTTAACTATGTGACAATTTTTAGCTGTGAATGTTAGAGCAAAGATAGCAGGTATGTTCCATGTAACAAACAATACTAGTTTTTCTTTTTTGTCTTTTTCTATTCCTTTTTCAGGCCCAAGGCAAAGGTGTTGGTCCAGCACTGAAAGAAGAGTGAGTACCTCTACTATTATTGCTTAGCTGGTATTATCTGGTTGGATGGCAAAAAACAGGAGAGAAATGTCGTGGTGAGGACTCCTAGCGTGCTCAGGGATTATACCTTCTGTAATTAATTTTTTTCCTTTCTTACCTGGCAGCCACCTTGAGGCAATCAGCCACCAAATGAATGTAACAATTCATACTGCTTGGAAGAGGAGATATCTGAATGACTTGCACAACACACCGAGTAACTGCTGGCATCCAACTGTAATTTTGGTTGTTGATGCTATTTCATTTGCTAAATAAAAGTTGCTCTTCTCTTTTGCATATATTGTGCCTGAGTCAATCAAGACTTACTTTGGCTTCGTTGTGCAAGTCTATATTTACAGCAGACAGAAACCTATGTGTTGATCACTTACTTTATTATCTCATTTTTGTTATGGTGTAAGTGTATTACCTCTTCTCTGTGGATAAGCTCTTCACTCACAAGCTTTCTGAAGCTGTGCTGCAGCAGCTTAATTCTGCTTATAAGCTAGTTCCAGGCTTTAAAATCTACTTCTAAATTGATTTTCACACTGTCATCTGAAGATCTTTCCTTGCTGCCTTCTTCTCCAAAGTCATGGCAAGCATACTTTTCTTTCATGCAAATCACTGCTTCTGATAACACCTACCATCTCTATAGAAAGGAAAATTTCTCTTACCTTGTTCGTGGGATCTGGATACACATCAGTCCTACCTAGCTTTTAATTTAAAGAGCAAAACATTTTACCGCCTCTTCAAAATTAAGAGGTATTCAGTTGGAATAAATATCAAAATGTCCTAAGGTCTGAAATATCACTTCACATGAATACACATTTGAATATTTGATTACATGCTAAATATACTAATCACTGAGAACAGTGTGAAAAATATGATTTTCACTCTACAATTAATCCTGTGTAAATGTACACACTAAGGGAATTAATTACCAATAGAAAAAAATATTCTTATTTCTAGAGTTAAAGAGAAGGGTATGATATTTCTATGTAAAATCTAAGTTTATAATACCTAATGTATGTTGTAACTACCAAAACACTATATATGCAGCATTGTAGAAAAGGGATTTCTGCATTAACTCTGTCTAAGTAAGATTTGATTCATTTATATCCACTGAGGTTTATTCACCCTTCCAAGGAAGGTTAAAGATTCCTCTACAGTGTCAGGCCTGGGCAGTTGGGTCTCTCTTCCTTGCCTCCACCCTGGAACTTGGATCTCTTTCCTCTTGCAGTATTAAAGTTAAAATGATAAACAATTTCACCTATGCAAAAGGCATTCTTTACCATCTGCATCTTCCTTTCTCAGTACACAACCTTCTTCTCTGATGTCTGTGAAAATTATTTTGTGTCAAAGAGTAGAAAGGACTCTTCCATCAGCTATGAGCATATAACTTCAACTTTGAACGTGTTCGTAGGTAGAAAGACTTGGTCAAACACTGCTCTTACTTACAATGCAAATACTCTGGAATCACAGCAGTGAAATAAGTTGAATTATGTCGGTGTCTCCTTTTTAATGTGTTCAGGATAATGATGAAGTTAGTCCCCTTCCTAGACTCTTTGAAAACACATGAAAGCCTGTTCATGATCAGCTTGAACAAATATTTCTTGGCACTTGATAAACAAGGTCCATGCTTTTTTTGGGAGAAATAGGCCAAAAGTAACATAGTATCTATCTGAGGGTAATCGAGTGGAAGAAGAGGAATATCACTTTTGGCCAAAACCAAGAAGCTTGAGGGAAATCTTTATAACCAAAGTTTTAAAAAAATACCTTTTAATCCCAAACGGAGAAGAATAGTGAAGAAAGTCATAATGAAATGCAAGAAATAAATTCCTTAAGAACAGCAGCAGTTAACATGGAAGTTAACAAGGTAGTAGGCTATCTTTCCAACTCACAGGTTATTAAGACTGAAGTAAATACATGTCATAATCAGGATAGGTTTAGACATTTATTTAGATGTGCAATCATAGTAGTCGCCCCAGTTTCCTTATTTTGAAGATGCCAGGGTTGCTTCTTTTCAAGGTGAGTTGGAATAATATGAATTTTTGGGTTTTTTTTCCCCCTAACATTAGCTGTTCTTTAGATTCATTAATATCTTTGGTGTTAGCTCATTATTTTCTTCTCATCTTAACAACATTTTGCTGTTGTTTGTACAAAAATATACATGCTTTGAATATGTATGAACGTATGGTACCTAGCACAATGGCCACCTAACTGGGACACCTGGGGACTAGTAGTATAAAAATAGAGGAGGAAATAGACTTATCCACAGACAAAGTAATCTCTAAAGTGTAGATCCATCAAACTGCAAAATTTTAACTACAAAGTCTCCCTTAGCTATAATTCACATGTTAATTTTTCAAAATGGACAAGTCATTTGTAGGCAGGAGTTTTAGTTTTATGAACTTTTTAAAGTATGGAATTAAATGCAGAACTCACGTTCAGACCAGATTATTTTCCTGGGGTACAGTAGCTATATGCAGGTAGGCACATAACATAAAGTTCTGGTTTTAGACTGGATTTACTTATTGCAGTTATTCCAAAGCCTATAAAAAACCCTACTCTTATTTTTAATGAATAGTTCCAGTCAGTTCCTAATGTTGTTAGTACATCTCATTAATATCAGCTGTCTCCTGCACTCTCTTCCACTTTCAAAATTAATTAAGCTAGTGGCACATTAACTGGAAGGAAGAGGCCATAGCTTTATATATGCAGAAAACAATAAGAGCATAAATCAAGAGGAGTAATCCTAATGTTTTGGAATTGACCTTATGAAGGGGTACTTTGCCAAGTGACAACAGCATCTGTTCAAATGGAAAAAACAAACATAACAAGTGAAAGGGACACATCCATTTCTCTCTCAAATATTGTGGAAATATTGCTCATTGCTTGCAGTCACCTTCCACATCAAGAACCCTCTTTGGTGCCCGTTATCCCATCCATTTTAGCATTAACAGTCAGTTTCCTTTTGCCTTGGAATTTTTCCCACAGCTGGAGAAAGAAGGCTTTCCCCTGCCTGCTGTAAGCTGCTGCAGGACTCCAGCTCTCTGCTCATCCTGCACAGCTACCAGGCTATGAACCCCAGCCCTGCTGAGGCACCCTCTCCCAGGAGGGAAGGAATGGGGGAGCCCTGCAGTCCAAGTGCAAGCTGGAGGGTGTTGGCACCTGAGTTTTCACCAGCCTTTCCTCCTGAAGCCAAGGACCAGCATTCCATTACCCACCTCCAAGGGTCCCTATTGACTTTCCAGATTTATTTCCACATGCAACCTGTACCTAGCCTCCCCCATTATCCCTCAGGAGGATCAAGCTTTCTGATTTGTAATTAAACACTTTGAATGATGTGTCAGACAGATGCTTACCAACCCTTGGGGACTGACTTTGATCACAGATTCTGAATATACTGCTGATTGATATTTAAAGTAATAATTCAAGAGACCTTTTTCCCCAGAAGCTTACATGTCTTTGTAGATCTGTGAGAACTGGTTATGTTCAGTCGGTATCCTTGTGATCTGTCTTTTGTGATTAAGTTTAATTGAGGAGTTAGACAACCATTCTCCTCTTTCCCATGACACAGCCCTCTCTTTTTCTTCCTCTTGGCCCTGTGTCACCTGCCCCGTGTAAAAGCACCTGGATTTCTGCTCAGGGCTAGGCTCCTCCTCAGTTCCTCCATTTCTGAAAGCACTGGTGATATCCACAGAATACACTGGAAAAGAATACCAAGCAGATGTGACAATTTGGAATCTTCATTAGCAGAAAGTATTTGGGAAAGTTATTGTTCTGGTTACCAAGCTAAAAGACTTATTTCAAGACTCCTTCTTTGCTGGGGGTTGCTGAGAGCACCCACTCCGATGTGAGACCTTCAACAGAGTATTCTGCAGTAACACCCATCAGACAAAGGCCTGAGTTACACCTGGGCATTTTTGAGTTTGAATTAATGTAGGAGGCTTAAGGTTTCCTTCCCTTAAAAGGCTTTCTTTTGGAAGACTGGGGCAAGAGTTGATTGAAGCAACTAATAGAGCTTTTGCCAAACACAGCATGTTCTATTGATTCCTCAAAGGTATCAAACGTTTAGGATAAAGAGGGCTGATTTCTGATGCACCTGTATTATTTAGACCTTTTAATGTTGCTTAGCCAGCTTCCACTTTGACAGAGTCATCCCAAAGTGCTTATCACTTTGCTCTGCTAGCAGCCTTTCAGCCCACCGTGTTCCTTCTCTTTAGAAAATGTAAAGGTGTTTGGATTGTGCATGGTTCCTTGTGTGTTCTTTAATATAGCCTTGAGACTAATAAAACTGGGATGCAGCAGATAAAAAACACTTTCTTGTTCCCTTATGATGACACATTATCTTGCAACTGCTTTTAGTGGATCTAATCCTGCAGCCTGTCACCTCCAAAAAGCTACCCGGACTTTTAAGACTGAAATCCTGCTTTTACTTGAGCAAAAACTGAAACAGTGTTAAAAATATCTTAAAACAGAACAACTTGTGAGTAGTTAAGAAAGACAGAATGAAAGGCATCACAAACATGCACCCTAAAGGGCAGCCTCTTTCTTCCAGGTTTTCCCTCAGCCCGGAGGCCCTTCAGAGACTTTCCTGTGCTATGGCCATCCAATCCACATGCAGCCCCATACGATGTTATCTCATTCCAGGAACATCACTTTTTTCCCCTCATCATGTCCCGGAGTTACGTTTGTGCCACCCTTTACTCGTCTCATCACTTTCTCAGTATTTACAATGATTGTGTCTCCCCTGTGAAACACATCCTGCCCTGGGGAAGCTTCCCTTCCCAGCACATTCAGCCAGCATCTGCAGTGTGCCAGGGCAGAGGATGGGACAAATAATTTAAAAATTCCCTTTTTATTCAGGAACTTACACCTAACCCAAGCATCTCTTACTTAAAGGAATCAGGCACAGCAAACAGAAAAAGCAAATGCCATGTATCATGGTCCTAAGAATGAGAAAAAAATAATGAGTGTATAAATATAGATGTTTATGTAAATATAGATGCATTTATACATATATTTTGCACATATCCAAAACTAGATATATTTATATACATACAAATTCAAAAGCGCAAGGAAATAACCGTAGATGGAATAAAATATTTTTGTGATAGGAAACAATAACTTTATTTCTATGTTGAAAATATTTGGGGAAAAAAAATTAGATAGATCCTTATTAAACACTAGTCATAGAACTGAAGGATGAATATGGTGATGCTGATAACTGCCATTCTCTCATATTTCCCAGACCCTTTTTTCTGTATATCCCTCTTGTACCTATGCCCCATGGTGCCTGGCCCAAATTCAGAGTTGCTCTCTGACTTTCCAAATTTTATGAATCTCCAGAGTAGGCTAAGCACCTTATAATACAAAACTCTGGGGTAAGCTAGTTTCAGTTTCACCCGGTGATGCTTTCCTACTTAGATATTCAGTGGTTGAGAAAGACAACAGCACATCAACTTAATTATGGAGCATATTTAATTGAAATTCTTGTTCTGAATAAGATTTTCATGTCTCAAATCCAAACATCCATCTGAGAGATATTTAAAAGGCAGCATTTGCTCAGTATCTGCAGTTAATACAGGCTACTAGGCTCAGAAGACAAAGTCTGTCATACTTGGGGGTATAAATGAAATACCTTAAAGCCATCACGTTCTAGAGTCAGTCTTGATGCATACCCAATACTTACAGGGTCACAGTCAAGGGGAGATACTAAGTGTAACCACCTCAATATACATCACAGTGTTGCAAGAAGGAGTCCTTGTTACAGTATGGGATTAATACCTTTCAAGCAGGGGAGAAAATTGATTTTGTGCCTCCATCAACCAAGATGAATGCTCTAACCAGGCAGGAAGAGAAAGAAATGGGATCTGTATCGCTTTCTTCCAAGTTTTATCAATCTACTCTTTCCTAATTTTTTTTTTTTTTTAGTAGAAGAACCTATCAAATAATTTTAAGTGAATGGGACTATTTTTAAATAATTATTTTATCAAGAAGGAAAATATTTCCTGTGTTACACCAAGGCTCCTACACTGAATATAGGCAGTTAACTGATTTCTCCCTGAAAAGGTTTTCCACCTGTTCTGAAATTTTATGAAATAGGATACTTAAGGCTGACTCGTGTCAGCTTGTTACCCTGTCTTTCAGTCTTAATAGTCTTCATAAACTCCTTTTAACTATTCAGGCAGTCTACAGCAATACACCATTGGAACACAGTAACTCACATAGAACTCACAAAGTTAACACAGTCTGCCAGATAATCTCAGCCATAAAATAATAATGCTACTTCATTAAGAGATAATCCATTCATTTAAAGGTTATGTATTAATGCACTAAATGGTTTTGTATAGAATTCATATTACAATGAAACCTTTGAATTTCTTGCTCTCTAATATTAAGTAATAATGAAATGAGAACAAAGTACCATTTTAAAATTTCCAACTTGAAGTTATGGTTTAGCTGTAATGAGACGTCTCGCAAACTTCTCAAAAGTTTAATTTAATTACTTAAGTAATGAAAAATATGACTTAAGTTTCAAGTAGCATCTATCACAATTACACATATGCACTGACTCCCACTCACCACTAAAATCAGCACATTATGAATGATAACTCCTCATTGAGACATACCAGTAGGAGACATTTGAGGATGAATATGAATGGGAAAGCTTCATTTAAATTAATGAAACACAGTATTTACAGCAGCAAAACTTCTGACCTTAGTATTTCAACTTATTCCATTTTTTTTTGTTCTAATGAATACGAGTGTTTCAAAACACATCCTGTTTTGTAAATAAATGCTGTTTTGTTTGTATGCAGATTGTTGTAAAATATGTTTTTCCCACTAAAAAAAATTGGAACCAACTTCAGTCAACCAGTCAACCAAAATTTTTTGGCTTTATCTAGCATAAGATCTTTGAGCCCAAACAGAAGATTGGAACATTATAATATTGGACAGGGAGCTTTAAGGCTGCAATTCAGTTGTCGCTAACAATACCTTTTACTGTGGAAAAAACAGCAATAATAGTAAATTTCATTTATGAAGTGCTGCTCTCAGAGTTCCAGGGAGTTTTGCATCCCAAGCAAGTAAAAGCAACACAGGAAATAGATCTTTTAAATTCTGCTTTAAAAAGCCAAACCTACAAACAGCTTTCCAAATATAAATAGGAATTTCATTTCATTGTAAAACATACAGTAAAAGCTCAGACACCCACAGTCTTTAAAGTATTTTTAGGATAAAATCATGAATTTGGATATTCTGACCTAAAAATTATACCAATAGGAAAGAGAATAAAAGAAAAATTGAACTAGTACCCAGTATTGCCAGAGTCCTTATAAAAATAAAAAACCAAACGCAAAACTTTAAAATCAAAAACATAATCAAAAGAAGGATACCACTACCATATTTTTATTTTTTCATGTATTTTTCTTATATCTATAATTCTGAAGAAAAATCTTTAACTCAGCAAAGCAATAGACCAGACTATAAATACATATTTTATATGTAAAATATAAATATATAAATAATATAATATAATAATAAAATATAATATATATTTTATATTATATATATATATATTATAAATATATAAATAGATTTGGTTTGCTCTGGCACAGCCTTTTCCCCAGCTGGTCACTCCAACAAGCCAGAAGTAGCTGCCACTGTTATCTTTGCACACCAGAGGCCCTCCACTGTCACCCTGCAACAGATGGAGGAGGATTAGGGTGCTGTTGGGTGGCTGCTGGCAGCACTAGAGGCTCGCTTCTCTCTTGCAGCCCCTGCCACAGCTGTGTTCCTGGCACAAAAAAGCTCTGCTCAGGTGCTGGGGTCTCCAGAACCTCAGCTGGGAACAGGTTGGGTGCCTGTAAAGCAGGGCCCCTCTCGAGTATGGATGATNGAGCCAGCAGTGCCCTGGCAGCCAGGAGGGCCAACCCTGTCCTGGGGGCATCAGGGACAGCATGGCCAGCCGGGCAAGGGAGGGGATTGTCCCTCTCTGCTCTCTGCTGGGGTGGTCTCACCTTGAGTTGTGCATGCACTTTTGGGCACCAGAATATAAAAAAAGACATTAAGCTATTGGAGAGTGTCCAAAGGAGAGCCACCAGGATGATGAAGGGCCTTGAGGGGAAGCCGTGTGAGGAGCGGCTGAGGTCACTTGTTCTGTTCAGCCTGGAGAAGAGGAGACTGAGAGGAAACCTCTTTGCAGTTACAGCTTCCTCATGAGGGGAAGATGAGCAGCCAACACCGATCTGTTGTCTGTGATGACCAGTGACAGGAACCAAAGGAATGGCCTGGACTCGTATCAGGGGAGGTTTAGGTTAGATAGCAGAAAAAGTTTCTTCACCCAGAGGGTGATTGGACACCAGAATGGGTTCCCTGGGGAAGTGGTCACAGCATCAATCCTGACAGAGTTCAAGAAGTGTTTGGATATTTTCAGGAACATGTTGTGACTCTTGGGGGTGGTTCTGTGCAGGGTAAGGAGATAGACTCAATGATCCTTGTGGGTCCCTTTCAACTCAGCATATTCTGTGTTTCTCTGATATCTTATATCCCAGTGGACAATGGAATAAAAAAAAAAGTTTGACTTGTGATTCCAAAGATATGTTGCTCTGGCCCTTGAGAGCAACCATATATTAAGAAAAAAAGTGTTTTCTTTGCTATGATGTGAACAGAATACAGACTTCTTCTGTTGCACCTGTATTTAGATTTCTATGCTGAAAGAACCAGATTTGCTGTGCCATGATCAAATCCTAATCATTAACCAGGTTGTGTGGATAATCTGAAATTTTTTAGCACTATCTGTAGAAAGCAGCTATAATCACGAGGATTTTTCATCATG
This sequence comes from Daphoenositta chrysoptera, assembly GCA_013397915.1. Taxonomy (NCBI): domain Eukaryota; kingdom Metazoa; phylum Chordata; class Aves; order Passeriformes; genus Daphoenositta; species Daphoenositta chrysoptera. The sequence continues at coordinate 159,639 of VZRO01000764.1, forward strand.
TCATCACTTTGTCTTAGTAGTTTTAACTGGATAAATCAATATTTATTTCTAATTGACAAGTTCTATCAGACAATCACTATTTATTAACCACTAAGAAAAATTTATAATGCTGATACGTTGCAGATGAAGAGCTCCAGTATTCTGTTTATTTGGTCTGTATGAAAGTTAAGGAATAAACAAACATTTTTTCAAGCACATCACTGAGTATTGTACTTTTATTCTTTTTCTTTATGAGAATAAAGAGGCAGCAGAGAATGCACCATGACATCAAAGAGAATATACACCAATGAAGCAGGTTTTACTTACTATAACACTTTAGATTAATTATATCTGTTCACAAAGATGTACTTATATAATTGTAGTGGAAGAATCTTGACGTTGAATTGGAAATTGACATATTCAAATGTGGCAATGAAGTAGATCATCTGTTATGTTAATGAAGCAGATTTATAAATGTTGTAATTGCATTAATCAAATGGGCAAAAAATAAAGCCTCCAGCCCCACTCAGTGTCCAAAAAACCCCCAAAACAAAACACAAGTATTCTTCTTCGAGGTGTGCAATCAATTACCAATGATAATTACAAAGGAAGAGAAACCTCATTATTAATGGAACAAGGGAAAGAAATAGAATGCTAAAGCCAAATGCCAAAGGTAAGGCTAACATCAATTCACAGAAGTGCGTCTACATTAAACTATTTCATGTCTACGCTGCTTTAGAGAAGGCTGCAGCATTTGGTAATAAACAAGGCAAAATTTCAGTCACAATTAGTTCAGGCTCCCAAACCTTCACTGTAATACCACCTTCAGTTACCAGTTTATCCTGCTACAATAATTTCTTTACCTCTCCCCATTTCTATATCTTTCAGAAATATATCCAATGTTAAATCATTATTGCTCAAAACTCTGTATATGTGTCTTTCATTTTGCTTAATTTAAAACTTCTGTAGACAGTCCCAGAATTTACTGTCAGTGTTCTAACTGAAATTACATTTTTCTACAGTCATCCTCTACTTCTAAATGAGAAACAGTTTTACATGCTCAGTGCTGAAAGCCATTGTTCATGACATTTGAAACATAAGGTTTGCGGTGTTCTTATAGCTGAGCTCAGGCAAAAAAGTCTTTAGAGTGTGAGTGGTTAATAGAAAAGCTGCAGAATGACACCAGGTGGGACATGAATATAAAAGTGCCTGTTGTCCTTTTAAGTCTGCACTTTACTAAGGCATAGTGAGAAAAGGTCTATCAATTTTCTTTGGCTAAGATCCTGCTTGACAGATAGTGAGCCATGCGCTCTGTGGAGTTGAATCTTACCAGGAGTGACCATGTAACCTCCATGATGAAGCACAAGGAATTCTTCCTGATGTTACAGCCCCTCATTTGGGACTCTGGCCAGACATCTTTAGCCAGGAGCACAGAGACTCTGCGAGTGATGTATACACAACTATAAAGAAGTTTTAGGGAGCAATTTGGCCAAGCATTGTCATGCTCCTGTTCCCTGATACAGCACACCAAGAGCACACGCCACAGCACACAGGTGCCAGACAGGTGGCCTCCAGGGCAGCAGCGTCAGTATCCACATGTGACTGGTCCTGGATGTTGCTGAGCTGCTGTCTCTCATCAGCTGACAGCTCTGACCACTCAACCCAATGACCCCCAGCAAAACTAATTAGCTTCCTTTTTTCTCTTTTGGGCTTTAAATAATTCCTTGCTGTTGTTTTTCCTCTTGCTTTATTAATGATCCTGCCTCAGAAATCCTATTTCTGTAACTTTTACTTTTCTCTATAGGCTGCCTCGTGGTTTTTTCTCCACAGCATGAGTCAAGGTAACACATCTAAGACATGTGGGCTAGACCCTGGATCCTTCATATCCACCCAAGTAAACCCCTGGAACAGAGGGAGCACACAGCAAGGATTTCAGGGAGAGGGTTTCATCAGAAATCCTTGAGTAGATCTGCAGGCACAAAGCTGGCACAGAAGCAATAAGTTTTGTAAACCTCAACAACAATGACTTATATTCCTCACTGCTATAGACTTGTTCATTGATTTAGTACCTACTTGTTCATGTAGGCAATTTTTTTTATTAACAGGCTTCATATTAACTCTGTTTCTCACATATATAGAAAAGAACCAGTTGCAGTGACTGAGATCATGAATGCAGACGGAATGTTTTCACAGCATTTGGATGCTTTACGCTTAAAGTTATTTCCTCTTTTAAAATAATTATTTTCCTAAAATCTGCCTCAGTTTTCTACGAAGTATTAAAAGAGAGCAGTACAAGATTAAAGCTTAATATATTATCCAATTAATAATTAAAAAATAAACATCAACTTTCAAACCCGTGCATATTAAAATAAAAAAGAATAGAACCATCTGTGTTTATAAAAAAAAGTCAATTAGATTGCTTTTTAAAGCAACATGTTTCACAAATTGTGCCTATAGACAGTAAGAAATACTTGTCCCCAAAGATGAAATCAGAAATGCAGAAGTAGCAGAACCTCTGCTGCATTGTACTGTGTTAACAGTGATTTTCATTTCCAAACCAATACAGCAGTTGTTCATTTCTTCATCTGAATAATGAACAAAATGTCCACTGACCTTTTTCTGTAGTTCTCTGCCTGTAATCACAGAGCTAATATTGCATTGTATTGCACTCTGGTTCACGGGGTGGTCAAATGTGACTGCCAATGTAGAAATTCTAAACCATTTTATAAGCATCTCTTTCAAAACATGAGAAACAGTGTTTTATAAGATTAAGCTTTCTGAAACACTAGCACAGGGCTCCTGAGGTGAATAACGGGTGGTTTTATGTGAGTAATGGCACCACTCCACGAACTGCTGAACTCATGTACAAAATGTTCTCCATATGCCTCATTGATATAGACCATTTGATTGCAAATGTGGTCCCTGGTATTAATCAGTAGATTGTTAATCTTAATATCGTCTTGCGTTGTCACTAGACATTTAAATAAGTAAGCAATATAACAGGGAACTTTTTCCACAGATACGCCAGTAAATGTGCATTAGCTGTTTCTGCATGCAGTGAAAGACTGCAATAAATATAGATAGCACAGAAAAACTCATCTGGCAGCATCACAGAAAACGCAGTAGTTTTGTATATAGCCTCCAAAGTTTCTCTATGTAGTCTTAAGAATCCAAAGAAGTCTAATGAGTTTCCACAAGGCCTCTTGCTTTCTCTTATCCTCAGGTTTTATGGTAGAAGAAAGAGGAGTGTGTAAGTAGCTCCAGTAGCTCTAGAGTTTTTGCATTTTTTTTTGCCATATCTTTTATTTTAACAAGTGACTTCCTTGAATAGTGAATTTTAATTTGTATCAGCTAGAAAGAGACAACAGGTATATCACAGTAATAAAGACATAAGGCTAGGATTTGATCTATATTTTAAACAAAAGGTAAATATTTGGGCATGGTATAAATGAACTGATTATTTATTTGTAAAGAATAAGTTTATAAGAAAAAGAATATAAAATGGTCCTGGCACAGAAACAGCATAATAGTAAAATAAACTTCCTGTATTATCTTGTTATTTTTGTTAGATATAACTTTATTTCACCTCAGACTTTGTTGAGTTGCTTGCCTCCAGTCCATTCTTCAACCTGCTTCAGAAGGGGTGAGAGACTGGAGGAGATTGCTGGCTTGAAACACTTCTGGTGCTTGTGTGGGGGAAAGGGCAGGTCAGGTCTTGCTCTGGTGTGGTGATGCTCTGGTCTGCACTCCCCACACTAATGTAGCCCCAGAGTGACCAGATGACCAGAAGGGCCACCTGGGGGAAGGGCCCAGGCAGGCCAAAGGGTATTTAACCTAAGATACAAGGCATCCTTACATCCTGCTGGAATTTTTATCAGCTGAACGTCACTGGAACCAGGAGTAGTAGTTATGCTTGTTCTTTTCTACATCTTTTCTGTCTTTCTTTCTTCTTCTAGTTCTCTCTTTTGGATTTTTTTTTAGTAACCTAAAATTGTACAGTCTTAGAGTTTGCTGATGGGCTAAGTCAATGCTTTGAGAAATGTTTTATGTTGATTGAGTGCTGTTCTAAACCTTTTGCCAAAGTTCTTTGATTTTCTAAAGCTGTGGTAAAGTTTTTTTTTGTGTTTTGACCTCTTGAGAATATCTTGTCAGTATTTCTCCTGTGCATCTAACTCAAGAGTACATGAAAAACCATAAGCCCTTGTAAGCGGCTTGTGGAGTGAGCTTTCTGGGCCCTACAGGAGGTCACTGCACTGACATTGAGAAACCCTTTTTCCCCAGAATTTCCAACCAAAGTTATTTTTTGCAACATGTATATCTACATTTGTTTTGAGTTTTCCCTCTTGAATTTTAAAGATTCTTCCCTGCAGATGGCCTGCTTGTGGAAACTTTCCTATCTGACCATCTAGAAGCCACTTTGGCAGCCACATTCCCATTATCAGAGACTTTGACTGCTGGGATCAAGGCCCTTTCACAGCAGGTGGCTCCAGTGTCCCAACAGGTGCCCTGCTTGTGTCCCTACACAAACTACACTCACATGGTCAGACCAGGTTTCCTCGACCCCAGGATTCCCATAGCAGTCTCAGATGTCTGGATCCATGAAATGCAAGGCAAGCACATGACCCGACCCTACCTCCTCTTGGAATTTCTATCAGTTGAACATTCCTGGAACCAGCAGTGGTAGTTATGTTTGTTTTGTCCTTTGAGGACAAAGGCTCTCTCTTCACCAGGAGACACATGGAGATGACAAGGGGTAACAGGTACAAATTACACTGGGAAGGGTTTCGTCTTGATCTAAGAAAGAAATTTTTACGATATGAACATTTATAAATGAAACTACCTCCCCAGGGATGCGTTCCCATCACTGGAGGTTTTCAAGGTGTCGTCGGACAGGGTGCTAGAAAATCTCATCTGGCCTTCCTTTCCCACGAAAGGTTGGACCAGATGATCTTTTGAGGCTTCTTCCAACCTCAGCTGTTCTATCATTTTGTGGTTCTATGTTAATTTTTGAGAATCCTTTCCGTAATTACCATTCAATAGGACAGCATAAATTTCAACTTTTAATAAATATATAAGTGTTGGAGTTTTGTTTTTTGTTTTTTTAAAAAATCTTATTTGCAACATCTATTCATCATGTCTGGGATATACACATTACTATAACAGGTCTTGCACATCACATCCATTTTCTTTTTTGAGTTCATCAGTGTACCCTCCTTTTCTTTATTTCCTCATCTTGATCATTACAGTCAAAAGTAGAAATCATTAATTTATCTTATCACATTCTCTGTATTCTATAGTAAGATGTGTTTTTTCATGCCAGCTTCAACCCTAAATGACTGATGCATCAATTTGAATAAATTCATTTAAAAAGCTTCCTTTGTTTCATTAGGGAACTGTAGTTATATATTCTTTAAAATACTAACAAAGGGTTTGTCACTCGCTAATCAACTTTGACTTGGAAAAATGTGACTGACCACCACACAAGTTGTCACTTTTTTAATATCTACAAAGACTGGGAATATGAATTTTTCCCCTGTAATTTAATTTACCTCAGCATAAAGGATGATCAGTGAATTCTCCCATGCTCTAGTAAAGGTTCTTCCTCAGCTCCTGTGCTACAACTTGATACCTTTATCCTGCATCTTTCTGTCCTCTACAGCCTCCTCAGATTATCAGTTTTTATTAATAAAGGATCTTGAAATACTTTACATTATCTATGTTCAGCAGATGCCTATAGATTTTGCAATGTAGAATTTGGATTGCATTCCTTGCTTGTTCTTCTTCCCCATGTTTGAAACTTACCAACATCTGCAATTGACTCCCGAGTCAATGGATCATCTCTTCTGTAACACTGATCACATGATATTTCCTATATAATCTAATTGTCTTTTACTCTTTTTCATGAAATAACCACTTTGCTTTCTTTTAGCTCTTTATAATTTGTTTTTGGTCCTTTTTTACCCTGTTCTTTCTGTTGCACTCTTTCCACGTGATCTTTTACTTCTCCAGTCCTCCTTCTGTTCGTCTTGAGAAAGAAATTTAGTGACTCATTTACAGACTCCTGAGTTCAAAAAGATATGCAATCTTATCTTACCTTATCTTACCTTCTATTAGCTTAGCTTAGTTTAGCTTTTAGCCAACATCTCAGGGACCACCAGAAGGCAGCTGAAGGCTAGGAGACCATGAAGACTGCTGAGACACCCATTTTCACTCACTATACTTATTTCTAGGTCAAGTAAGATGTCTTTTCCATCTCAGCAATGCAATTATAGTAGTGAAATTCGCAATATATCAAACTGCCACATTTGTATTCATCTTCAAACTGGAAGGAACTTCTGACATTATCTTGAACACAGAGTTCTATAGCTAATGCCCCAATTTAACAGTTAGCCACCTTTTGTCCTGAATATTTCTGCTTATGTCAAACTAAGCAGTGAGAAGCCAAGGAAAAAATATCAAAAGATCACTGTATACCTCAGTCATGTAAAAATTATTGAGCCATGTACCAAAAATTAATAGATTTGAAGAGTAGATTTTTTAAAAAAGACTAATTTGTTTTGTCATGTTTAAAGCAAGTGGGATCACATCTTTTAGTTCACCTCTTTATTCACTGTAGAAACTTGTTATGTAATGTCAAGTTCTAATTTAATTTTATATGATCCCAGAAGCGAAATCTCTTTGAGAGGCTCTAAGATGGTTGGAAGCAGTGATACTAAGGTATTATAGCAGATATTCCTTGGCTTTTTTTTTTTTCCTGGAAGAGTGAGGCATCTCACAACAATCTACTGTGTCTTCTTAGGAGACTAAACTCCAGAAACGAAAAGAAAAGAAAATAAAGGAAAAAAACCCCAGCAAATAAATTTTTGGCAGATTCATTTTTTCATTTCTGTGAAGTCTCTATGCCTTCATGGAAGTTAGTAGAGTTGAAATAAGATTTTGAACACAAAAACATAGATAAGGGATTCACAGCTCTTTAATTTCATTCCTGAATGATAAGGTTATTAGTGCAAGAGCAGGAAAATCTTGTTAATTTTATGGTGAGGTAATAATTTGCTTTCAGCCTATGCTGTCAGTTTAGGCTACTCTGCATTTTCAAAGTTATGTTTTGCATGGGAAAGAACTGCAAGCTGACACTTTGAAATGTGAACAGTTATTTATCAGGTTCAAAAGGATCAATCTCTTAATTCCACGAGCATTTCTTTGCCTAGACCAGCGGGGACTTGAACAACTACTTGCATTACTTCACAAATCATCCTTAAAAAGGCATTTTTTAAAAACTGTTAACATTATTTTCACTAAACAAAATGGCAGGAAAATAATTTTTGTTCTACTTTCTAATTAAAAATAATTTTCTCAGGCTTTCTGAAAAGATGTGTACCAGATTCATGTTGTTAAATATCAAAGCTCAAGCATTTCATTTAATGTCATTGTAATGGATGTTCTTATTTGAGTTCTAATTGGCCTATAAAAGTCTTCAGTTCTCTAGCTGATGTGTTTACTTTTTGCAACATGCAGAGACTCATTCATTTTCATTGTCTTACAGCCAAGGTTTCTGTTTTCCTTTAGCAGACATCAACAAAATACATTTTAAAAAATCCTGATTTTGAGTAAATTATTTTCTTTTATTGTAACTTATTCTCTGTAGTGTAAAAATGCAACAGCAGTCACCTTGTACTCCACATCACCTGGATGTGTTGTCATATTTGCCAGTATTTATTAATTTTTTCGATTTCTACTTCTGAGTAATCCATATATAAAGTAAGCCCATATGCCATACACAAGATTGGTATATAAAGTCAAAAATTAGCATGTGTACCTTCAAAATACCTTTGTTATAAGTAGATACCATTTTAATATTTCTCTAAACATATCACAATTCTTTTACACAAACTCCAAGTTCTACTTTAAATTTATTAACACTAAGCATATATAATAGAGTAGCCTTCACTCTCTTCTTTAACAAAAAAAGATGAAAGGTAATTTATTACATATCAGAAGAAAAAAAATTTGTGGCTGTAGCCAGGGCTCAGGGAAAGCATGCACTATGCAAAATTTTGCCATGAACAACTTGCGAAAGAGTTTTGTTACCGTGATATTTAGAATTTTATCCTTACTAAATTTTGATAGAGTTATGCTTTAAATCATGAGTGATCTCCAAGCATCTACTCTAGTAGCATTAAAAGCATAAGTATTTAGATATGCTTTATACAATAAAACAACTGCTTGGCATAAGTATCAAGACTAAGGGAATGAAAGTAGTACATTTAATTATTTTCAATTGATTATTTTAAACAAGAAGTAATTTTAAAAAGAACCTGAATGCATTTAGGTACAGTTTAACCAAATGGCAATTTATGCCCTGTAGACCCAATCTGTTATAAATATTCATTATTTCTGTTCTTGTAACAAAAATACAAAAAGGTTTTCCTGTTTGTCACTGCAAAGTTAAAAGACAATGGCACATCCCATAGACACATATGGCAAAAAAAAATGAAGAGGGTTCTTATGTAGGTTTATATTTCTTTGTATGAAATTATTGTCAGAAGACCCAGTGGAGGGTTCAGTTGCTGCCTGTTTGGTTTGGATCCTTTGATGTGGGTAAGGCAATGTTGAGGCCACAGCACAATTTCAGCACCATTGTTCTAAAGAATTTCAGCCTGATATTCACCAATGTTGCCATCCCAGTGCATTTTACAGCTTACCCAATCCTTCTGCCTTTAGTATAAGTTTGTCTGTTCTGTTATGCACAAACAAAACCCCGAGGCAGGGAGGCTTCTGTGGCTACTTAATCTGTTAGCTTTGCTTGAAAGTTAAAACCAAGGGAAATACAGACACATTCACGAGTTTTTTCTTTGCAGGGTTCTTCCACAAAACCTATTTTCAGAAGGGAAAATTTGCCACATATTAATGAGATAGATTTTATTTAGATTTAAACAGCCAAAAATAGCAAATGCCATAGGTTAGCCTTATGCTTAGTGCTCCAGCTGTGGTGTAGCTCATTAAGAAGTCTGCTAGAGGGAATGATAAGAAATTGCTGTTAGGAAACTTATTTTCTAAGGTGATTTTCCCAGCTTTCTCCCAGCACTATTATTAGGAGCTACCATCTATCTTACCTTAACATTTAAGTCATTGACCTACTCTTATTCTCTGTCAGAACTTCTTAATAATTTTAGTTCAAATGGAAAATGAAATAAAAAGCAGGAGGAAATGAAATATCAATATATGACTTTTTTCTTGTAATGAAAAATGAGATAAAATCTAAAGATAAATTAATAGACACAGTACCTAACTTATTGCAGTATCCAAATAAAAATTCTAAAGCATGAAAATGTCTTTTATCAAAAATGCTGAAGTAACTCAAGTCTAGTAAAGCTTGACTTGAGGAGTGAACCATTGGGGCACATATCTTTCAAGGAAGTATTAATTATTCATTTTGCATGTAGATCAACTCAGGAAATCCAAGTATACATGGATGGATTTTGTTACTGACATAATTTTATTGTAGAAAAAGATGACATTTAGTATGATGTTCCAACCAAAGACCTAAAAATCAGCATCGGCATGTAAGCCAAAAGTGTATGTGTCATGCATTTCTGTAACTAAATGGAAGATGTCAGAATATCTGAGCTTAATGATAAAGTGAAAAAATAGACACCTGCATTTGTAGTGTATATTGTAGTGAAAACACCCGAACCAGGATAATATTTGAAATTAAATCTCTGATGTCAAAGAATTTTTGCTGAGTTTTATTTACTGGGGATAGTAAATATTTCTACAGGGTTTATACTCAAGTTCTGTTTATAATTGAATAGAAGTAACAATTTCATCCATAGTTTTAAGTAGCTTTTGTCTACCACAAAAGCCACAAACCAACAGCCAGTTTGTATATCTGAAAGATTACAGAAAAGGAAGTGATGTTTTGAAAGTGTGGGAAAATTGGTAGAGTAGATGAACATCCACCAAATTTTTTAAAAAGTCAAAATATTTCAAAGAAGATATGAAAGCCACAAAAAACCGAAACGACATATAGTCTCAATGAAAAGCTTCAATGAAGAATATATTTATGTGAGAGCAAATACCAATGTTAGCTCAGCAGCAACAGCAATTTTAGCAACAACAGCTCAGCCAGGTACAGACCAAATGTTTATAGAGATTACAAGAGGGAAAAATATCAGCGGGCTAAGTTTAAATTAGAGGGTGATGTATAATTCAGTGTAATATCCATAGGGGCATGTGAACAATTGCTGTTCTGAAAACTCTTCACATCTGGCACAAGATTTCCTGGTCACAAAGGGGAGAGACTACTCTGAGGGCAAGGGCTAGGAATAACGATCCCAGATCACACAGAGAGTCTATTTTGCATGGAAAATTCAGAAATACCCCCAAGACTTCATCCTAAAATGTGCCTGGCTCTTTCATTAATTAAATTAATAAAAACATAGTAAGTATCCCAAGTATACCAACACAGCAGGTGATTTACCCAAGGGCAATGCAGATGTAATTTATTGTAAAGGCACTGTTCTGTTGAATATAAATCTCAGACATGAACAACTGAAAATCTTTCAGTAAGTCACCCCTCTCTCCTCCTTATGCATAATTTTTACATGGGCTTTTCATACAGGAAAAGAATAGGAATAACAGTCAAACAACCTGTAAAGTAGCAAAATATCCTACAGGAAAACTGATGCTGTAAGAGATCAGCAGGGTCAATAAACATACAATGAAACCCGGCTATTACAGACAATGGAAATAGCTACACTGGATTATAGTTATTTTTTTATTGTGCAAGAATTCAACACTAGATATGAAAATCAGAGATTCAGTGTAAAGAACTTTCGAGAAACAGAGAGAGAAAGAATTGGGAGATAGGGATCTGCAGTACTGTAAATACATGTTTCTGTGTCTATATGAAAAAATACGATATTGGGGACAGTATTACATTGGAAAGACAGTGGGGCAGAGAAGATGCCTTAAGTCTAGTCAGATACAGCACCACAGCTACAGAGCTTTAATATCCTACTGATATTTCACTAGAAATTACCTAAGGACTTTTCTGGAGATGGGAAAAGGTTAATCAGGAATGAGGTTATATTACCTCAGGTACAGGACCTGTACCCAAGTTCTGTATTTATGCACCCAGGAGCAGCGTGTTTATGTTGTTTCATTCTATAATTGTATATATGAAGTCTTATATCTGAAGGACAGATCTATCCACTTAGGTTTTTGAAATTATTAAATTATATATTATCTTTTTAGCATATCTGTAGCATAAACTCTAAGCATCCTTGTTGTTACCATTATGAGAATTTTGCATGTCATGGATGTCATGGTTTGTTTTTCTAGTTATACAGGGTATAGACCTTTTTTTTAATTTATTTTGATTTTGTCATAACCAAATTTTGGCAAGGGCAGACAGAACTGTTGGATTCTTTAAGAGCTAGTTTCCTCTTATCTCAATAGTTCACTACCTTCCAATCTTCTTACTCCATATGCTGTAACCTGTTCATATATATAGTGGTTTTCATAAAGATTTTTTTTTTTTTTAAATTCAGGTCCTATTGCTTAGTTATATTCATTTAAAGCAAGCATCTTTCCATTTGGTCCTTGGTCCTAAACCTAGAGATATCAGAAAATGATTGTGTGATTTTTCCTTGCTGAAAACTCTTGAAAAATTATCAGAAAAAAATTCAATTCCATCATTTGCAAACTGACATTCAGAAAAATGTTGCAATTTCCTCTTTTTTGAATAAGGGTTCATATTTTGCAAAAAATTTACCTTAATTTTCACCAAGCTATATGATCAACAATATCTGGGAAAAACAGTTTAATAAAAAATATTCATAAATTACATTTTTCATAAATCATGTTTGATCAACTTATTCTCTTCTACAATAATGTTATACTATAATCTTAATTGCATTGGTTGAGGTTGAAGAGAGAAGATAGGTAGCAATTATTATCATTCCCTTTCTACACTTAACTAAAGACAGACATACAGACAGAAGTAAATTTTGGTCTACTTTTCAGTCTCTCTTTATGTGTTTATACAACATCAAACACCAAAAAAAAACTCCTCCAACTGCGTCCACAAAAACCATAAACTATTTCTGGATGTATGTTGATTTCATTAATATAGAATTCTGCTTTAAATGATGAAATTTTTGTACAAATTCACAAAAGTAATATTACAGTAAATCTCCCCTACATAGCAAAAAACCCCAAACACATGCAAACTAGCCCTTAAAATATTTCTATACTTACCATCACCAGAATAAAAACCACATATATATACACATATATACACACACATATGCATATGAATACATATGCACACACACAAACATGTAATGTACATAATAAATATACTAAAAAAATTCTTCTGCTAGCTATTCTTCTGCTCAGGAACTTGAAAATGCTTTCTGGGAAGACATGATGTCAATTCAATAAGGGCATTGCCAAACAGATGAAATGTTAACTGGTGAAATTTCCCCAAGAGCAAACCCAAAATATTTCCTCTCGTTTTTTTTTGTTTTTTTTTTTTTTTAAGAATCACTTCTAGGCATACTTTAGGTACTTTATCCCCTGAATCTGCTGCAGCAGTAAGGTAGAAAGCTGAAGTGATAAGATTAGCACATGCTTCTTCCCCCTGGCTTGCAAACATTTTGCTGTTTGGTTTCTGACCTCTTAAATGAAAGGTGGAAACTTTCTCATAAAATCCTAGGGATTCAATTTCTCAGAAAGGTTTGGGTTTTTTTTTGGTTTTTTTGTTTTGTTTTTTTTTTTGAGGAGATAGAAGGGATAACTATTACAGTACATCTAAAATAATTTTAAAAGGCCTGAATAGAAAAGCCAACTGCCCTGTAATATAAATATATGACAAATGATATATTAGGAGTCTCGTAGATTCTGACATTTTTGACATACCTTGAAGGTGGATCTTATTGTCATGATTGGAGAGCTTCTTTTTATGGTGATCTCAAGTTGTGAGCTATATACACCGCTGTGTGTGCAATACTGCAGCTTCTTTATTAACAGCATTGATCTATAGCCTTGCTGGCCCATAGACACGCTTCTAAAAATTCGGGGAGTTCAGAGTCACTCTCCACAGTCAAATACAGACAGTCTGATGGGAATGAAGAAGTGTGGCAGCTCAGACCATCTCCCTGGCCAGGGAGTGGGTAGCATTATACTAAAATAACATACATGAGACAAGAACATGGTGTCCCTACTCTGACTCCTTCAAGAATAACTGAAGCGAGGTGTTTGTAGTTGAGAATAAAACAGAGTAATTCTGACCTGCTGAAGCCATTTTTATCATGTTAATTGTCTTTAGCAAGCTCTGGAATAGTATGAATACAAGTTGGCTAACCTCCTCCTAGCTGCATCAGAATGGACTTTTCACTTGGGTGAAGATCTGACTTTTGTTTTAAATGAAATCTGCTAAAGATTAATAACAATTTCTATCTGCTCTTCCCATTTCCTTTCATATATTTTACTGCCACACGATTACTGAATTATTGAATCATATTCTACCCATCATGACACAGATCTCCTCTCAAAGCATTTTCCACAGAAATTATCCCCCACTTTGCATAGGACAAGATACACTTCATTGTCTCAGAATCAGGTCTCAAAATCGCTAAAGAGAACAGTTTCACAAGCTTCACCATATTCTTCTCAGCTGACAGTAATTTCAGAACGCCTCCAGCTCTTTAACTGTTTCATTTATAGCTACAGCAAATGTCAATAAAGTTAATATGAATGGCGGAACATTTTTTGAAAAAGCATTTAAAACTATAGCAAAGAACAGTGCTCACCAGAGTGCCTCGCTGGAATTTTTATTCCCATAAAATTATGTTGCGGCTTCTGTGTTATATGAGGCCACTGTATTGCCTGAAATTAGGTCCCACCTGTGCTGCTGATTGAGCCAAGAAGCCAGCCAGGCCTTTCCACACACAATTTCAAACATTGTCTTTTTTCTGCAGTGCAAAGACTGAGAGATGCACTGAGCTCATCAAGAAAAGAACAAGGAGATTACCAAATAAATTAGTCTTTTGGAATCAATAGTCTGTCACGTGATGACACTTTTTTAGCGTATGTATTGCATCCTATGCATATATTGCATCCTATGTGCTGTTCCATAAGGACCTTAATGGAGCATCGGGTGAAAGCTGTTACCTTTAAATTAGGATTTAAAAATTTTAAGGCCTTGAGGCTATGTTTTCTTTGTTTGTTTATACTGTTATGTAAATGAGTTGGAAACTTTTTATAGAAAAAGTAAAAAGTTATAACAACAATCCAACATGATGGAACCTTTTGGCAGGACCAAGTGGAGCACGGACAGCAGCAGTGATTTAGGGTCATTGTTTCCATTCGAAATGTGCTTTCATCTATTGAAGGTGGTAGTTCATATGAGATGTTTCTTTTCAGGAATTTCATAAAATGAAGTACCATCCTAGAAGAGACAAGCATCAGCTAATAGCAGACTGATACTCATGGTCCCAATCAACAAGTTTTGGAATAGTGATTTAAATCTGGATCATTTAATCAGACTGCTTAGGAGTAAAGGTACACTTTCATCTTTATCACGAAGAATCATTTAAACTATAGAATGAAAAGAAAATTGGCTCTATATAAGAAAATGGGTTTTATTGTCTGATTTTATTCCAGTGAGATGGGCAGAGATCCAAGATTTATGTCTTTCATTGAGTTATTCAGGGAACTGTATGTATTCCAACCATAATCAAGCCAACAACTTAAATTGCTATTGCTCTTTGCTTTGTGGTCACTTCTATTCTCAGTCTCAAGTCCCCATTGCTTTCAGAAGTTTATCAGTGAATCCTATGAGTGGTATGGTCTAGATGCCAGATTTCAAAATATAGCTCTTGTCATCTAATAGGAAAGGTAATGCTTTTTCCCACTTTTGCAATGCAAGGCAAATTGTTTTAAAGAGAGCTCTAAAACTAAGCACATAAAAGCAGCCCTTGCAGACAATAAAGCCTACATGATGAATGTTTATTCCCAGTGCTACTAATGATAAAGATTCTTGGCTTGAATGATAAGTGGGTTTGGTATCTATCACTAGAATGTAAGCAGCTTAGAGGGCAGATTTTAGCTGTAAGGACATGAGTTCTGGAGACCTTCACTCATTAGTTACTGCTTGGTCACAAGGTTAAATCCCATTATGGACAGTCATTCCCTGTTCAGAGTTAATAAAATTAATAGTTAACATCAGTACTAGAAATAAACCTTACATGCAACTATGACAAGCAGTTAACAGAATGAAGAGGGCATAATGGACTGAATTGTTCCATGATATTGGAACAATCACTGGAAGTATGTAAAGTTCATATTCAGTGGGTGACTCTTCAGAAATAATATGATTTGTGAAATAGTTTTAGTTTTTCTGTGGAGAAAAGATATGCAGGTCACTTTAAATTTAGAGGAATCCAAGCAAAATTATTTGATTGGGATTCCTCAGCCGATTCCTGCAATGGTGCAAATCTTCACTGCTGCTCCTTTGAGATAGGGAGAATTTCTAGAATCCAAGAGTTTGGTTCACCAAATCTAAGGTATTAGTAAACTGAAGGACACAATAGAGGTGAAAGTAAAATAGCAATAAGAGAAAAGTGTACGTATGATCTCACCATGCTGCACTGCAAATGAAAGTTCTGACTCATCACTTTGTAATGACTGCAGTAACCTCATGCTAAATGAATTGGTTTTAGGAATCAGCTGGGGAAGAATCAACAGGAATTCAAGCAACTGGCATAAGTAATGATGAGAGGTTTTGTATGAAAGCAAAGTATTCTAAGAAGAATTACTGTTGGTAAGAGATGACAGAGAATATGAACATCATATTACTTTACATTTAGGAATTTGTGACATTTAGTGATATGTTACAAAGTTGGCCTCTTTTGAATAATACTGAAGATCACAGTCTAGGTACCAAGTTGTCAGCCAATATAAATTAGTATAACATTAAACTTTAGTAGGTTGATGTGGGTTCTTACTGACTCTTTCCAGCATGTAAAAATCTGTCTATAAAGGAAAGAATTTAATCCCAATCACAGGGCTGGAGATATCCTACATTTTCATTATGACCATAGAGGAGAATGGGCCTCACTGAGATTTCTAGAAATATATTCTGGTTTTAGTTTTATCTTTCGTGGATAGCAATAATACTTGAATTCTAGTTTTGTTACATTTTGACACCAGAGAACTATTGCATTGGTCAGTTCATATATACAGAAAGAACAAAATGAGCTTCACGTCTGTTTCATGGCAGGAAGGAGGGGAATATTAAACCAAAGAATTTTATACATGGATTTTACATCTGTAGAGACAATTTATAAGATGGTTTTTACACCTTCTTTGTGGTGTGGCCTCTACCAAAGTAAAATCTGCAGTTTCCTTGGAAACAAAATTTCATGCCATTCAAGACTTGGAAGATAAAAAGGATTCTTACTCCTTAGTCATACAGCATTTTGGTTCTGGAGTCAAACATGATCCCTTTGATATGACATGAAAAATCCAAATGGAACAGAAAACTAGATAATGAAAATGAAAGCTGACATCTATGAGAAATCTGAATTAGGTGAAGCTTCATGAAATTTTAATTTTTTTTTTTTGTGATATGCCACATTTAATTTCTTTTTTTAAAGTTATCTGCCACATATTTTCTTCCTTTAATTAAGTAATCAATGGACAAGGGATATGGACAGAGCACAGAAACACATGCTTCATATCTGCTCATACTTATATTCATGTCCTGACTAGAAATTTCATTTGTTATTTGAGCAAATTACCTTACTTCTCATAAAAGGTTTTGAATCCTTTTAACCAGAAGTTTCATTTGGAGGAGGTTGAATGGTTTAAAATTTTTGGAAACATAAAAATAGCTTGTGCTGGCAACCCTGAAAACGTTTTGATGGCAGTAAGAAAAAGTAAAGTCTACATTCTCTAATCCATTAGAACGCAAACTCCATCATTTATTTAACACAAAATTTCCTGGAAATTAATAGAACCTCTCTGAATTCTCCCCTCATCCTGGAGGACTTTGAACACTTTTTTTATCCTTTAAATGTATTGCATAACATCTTGATGTATATTGCTTTCACTGCTTTCCATCGAAGCCATTCCATCTTACATGGAATACTTAAAAAAGCATTGAAAAAGAGAGATAACAACTCCACTATTGACCAGAAACAGCAGATTTTTATGTATTAGATATTTATATAAAGTAGAATTTAAGTCAACATGAAAAAATGAAAATAATCGCATTTCATTCTCCCTTACTAGAAGGAGGGAATACTCCACAGGCTACTGTGATTAGGAACTTGATTGGTAAGATGGAGCTAAGATAAAAGAGAGCATTCATTCTAGGAGACCTCTATAACTAAGATGAAGTGTAGAAAGGAATAAGACCTCTTCCTTAGAAAGGAGTAAGACATACTCCTTAGAAATGGAGAGACATCCTGTAAATTTAGTGTTTCTTTCCATGGTTTCCCTCAAAAAAATTTTTTTTTGTGCTGAACAAAACATATTTTTCAATCTAAAATAAATACTTTTAAATTTTTGATGAAGAAGAAGGTTGTTTTCAGTTCATGCAGTTGCGGATTTTTTTCTTCAGTCCTTCCTCAGAAAATATTGTTCACACTTCTGATTCTGTGCCTCAGCTGCTCATCTTTAATAAGTACTTAACAATACTTCTTTCTTCTGCTGTTTTCCCATCTATTCTATTTAGATGATAACCTTCCAAGAGCAGAACCTATTCCTCATTTAATTAGAGGCATTTATAGCATTCTAGCCTCAGAGATGGCAACTAGACACTATTGTAGCAAATAATGAAAGTTTATCTATGAACAGTGCATTCACATAGAAATTTCACTGGAACAATTGATAACACACAGCAGTACATCAAAATTGCACTGAGTAACTTGAAATGAGGAGACTGTTGGTATGTAGTGTAATTCCTGTCTGGCTCCATCAGGTTTTAGTTGCTCTTCCAAATTATTAAAACTTTTGGGGAATGGACAGACGGGTGTTGGAAGACGATGCTGTAGCAACTATTCGGAGGCATTGTCTGTTACAGCCAGGACAATAGTTTTGTGATTCTGAATAACAAGCCAAGAATCTAAAATGAATTATTTATTAATTATCTGTTTTACTATTAAATTCATGAGAATGCTCAATCATAGGGATTCCTTTTTTCATACTTTTCAGATTTACTGTTGGCTGTTGTTTCTGTTAATTGTTTGTTACCTTTAATAAAGATTTACTCAATCATCATGACTATTACTCATGGTGTATTCCAGGAGAGACACAATCAGCAAAACCTTAAAATACAACTCCTCTCACGCCTGAGAGGACTTGAAGAGACAATAGAC
This sequence comes from Daphoenositta chrysoptera, assembly GCA_013397915.1. NCBI lineage: Eukaryota > Metazoa > Chordata > Aves > Passeriformes > Daphoenositta > Daphoenositta chrysoptera. Next base: position 178,007 of record VZRO01000764.1, read on the forward strand.
ACCTTAATTCAGTTTTCTGAGATTTTAAAGGTTGTTCTATACTCTGAGAGTTCTTCAGCCTCTTGAAAAGAAACATATATTCAGAAGCATTAATAAAATGTACATAACTTTTTTGCTTGAAATTGATGCATTAAGTACATCAAAGAGGAAATGGAAATGTAGCGATTCATATTTTAACCTATTCTAAATTAAACCTAGAACGTGAACTCTTAAGTTTATGAATTATTTTGTAGTAGTGAATACATATTATCAGTAAAGAACTCAGCACATCAAGTTCTAAAGTTCAAGTTCCTGTGACATTAGTGGGTACAGTATTTAATCAAGGCAATAAGCACATGCATGCATCCATACATGGGTGAACATGTCCAGAGTCAATCTCTGTGGGATGATACATGGATGATACAGTCCTTTATTCTTAAATGCAAATTTAAGAAACTGGGCCTGCTCATGTCATAAATGAACAAAGAGAAAGCTTCTAACAGAATTTAGGAAAAAAAGAAAATTCAAAATTTAATGGAACTCCATTAACGATATGAGATAAACTTACTAACACATTTTTTAAAGTCTAAGCAGAAATATATATAATCATGACAAAATAATTACAACGTAGGTTGATATCTGGCTTTCTTTAATATCCAGCTTTTAACTTTACAAAGATAGAGACATCCCAGCAATTCTAGAACTACAAATGGATGAAAATGAGTATTCAAAATGAGAAACTTCAATTTCTGCTGTGGGTGATGCATGAAAGAGTAAAATGATGGAAAGAATTTACTAGCCAAACACCTAGCACATATCTTGAAAGACTTCAAACATTAAGATTGCATTCAAGTCTGCAGTAATCCACTATCTTTATAAAAACCTTCAACCACAGAAGCTCAGCTAAAAAGCATCTGGATCAAACAGGGAACTCAATCCTTCTGACAGTCCCAAACTTTATTTCCATTATAATGAGAAAAGCTGTCACAAACATACTCAGCACATTTTAAATTCAGTGTTTCTGCCTTAATGCCATGATGTAAGATATATAGAGCAAACATGGTTTCAGAAGGCTGTACAAGATACACACTTCTTGAACCCTGGTGCAGAACCACCTGAGATGTTAGGAAGAGCTCACTTTTTTTTTCTCCTGTGCCTCAAGACACACACCATTATTTTAAGGTAAGGCCTTTAAGACCTAGCCTGATTCTTCTCCCTCCTGCTTCGACCAACATGTCTTATTTACAAACAGTTTTTAACACCTTGGTATTTCGATCATGTCCATCAAAAGCCTGGTGTACTTTCTGTCTAAACCTTCTTAGCTGTTGTTTGAGAGAAAGGTGAGGACCTAAGTAAGGTTCTGATTGATCAAAGTAGTTGTTCACAAAAAAAACTTACCAGGCAAAAAACAAAAGCTTCGAGGGAGAAATCTAGTTGAAAAACATATTTAATTACCACCAGTTAGATGAAGAGCAAGCTAACATAGCCCTAATTTGAAAGGTTGCCAAGAAATGAGAAATCAAAATGGAGTGTAATTGAAACAGCACAAAGGGAAATTTAATATTCACTGATCAGACTTTCTCAGTGGATGGGGAAAAAAATGTTTCATTGCAACCACAGCCTTTTATAATATTCTCACAAATCATCTTGTTTATATCTAATAGAGATTACTAAATAATGAATCTAGGTTTGTATCATATCAGAGAGCTCTTGTTGAGGAATACACTTGGTGCCCGTAGCTCGTTGAGCAGCTCCAGGCTGAGCTCTGGGTGCTGAGAGCCCCAGACAAGAGG
>VZRO01000764.1:180051-232679 GCA_013397915.1 Daphoenositta chrysoptera
GAGTGTGACTGCCTGAGTGTGACTGCCAGAGTGTGACCGCCTGAGTGTGACTGCCAGTGTGACTGCCTGAGTGTGACTGTCCGAGTGTGACTGCAGAGTGTGACTGCCTGAGTGTGACTGTCCGAGTGTGACTGCCAGAGTGTGACCGCCTGAGTGTGACTGCCTGAGTGTGACTCCCTGAGTGTGACTGCCTGAGTGTGACCGCCTGAGTGACTCGTGGATGGTCAGACAGGAGGCTTTCCTTAACACTTTCCTGGTTGCCACTAGGAGGTACTCTTACTGTCCTGTTCTTTTCAGTGCAGGTTATAAAAGGGGCTTTCAGACATTTTCTAGAGGTCATTGCAATGCAACATGCACATGAGAAAAAAAACAAGAGTGCTTTCCCATCTGACATATCAAGATTTGCCAATATCGTACAGTTGTTTTTATCCTTTTCCTACAGAACCATGTTGCATTTCAAAAATATTTAATTGTATGTAGCCCTCCAAGGCTTTTATGTAGATTGAGCACTTTTTCCCTTCTCCACCCCTAAAACCAGTATTCCCCTTGCCATCATCATTCATGTTTCTATTCAGTTTATTTTGCATCTTCCTGTGCACTGATTGTTTTACCTGAAACAAAAATCTAAGTAGAATATGTTTATGCAGTTCATTACTTCACTGAGATAAGAACAAAGCGGGCAAACATTTTGGATGGCAATGGTTTTAGATTAGACCTCCAAAATTTATATGCTTTAAAACAAAATGGAAAGGATCAAAAAGCAAAAATTAGAGTGTTTTGATTTTTGCAAGAAGTAGGCCATGAAAGAGACAGAAAAGGGCAGTTTGTGTAACTTCTGTTAGATGAGAGCAACCTGTTGAGTTGAGAGTTCAGGCATGTCTTAGGCATGTTTGGTGTGACCTCATCTACAAAAACAAGAGTGTATATGGATTGTTTGTGCATTTGCCTTTATCCTTAGGCAAGTACAGAATTGCCAGGTGATAGACCAATTTCTGTATCAGCTTAAAAACAGCACCAACAATATCTGGATTGTTTTAGACTGTGAAATCACAGTGGGTCAGAGACTTAAATAAACAAACCCTAGAGTACAAGCAATAGTAGATCAGAATTTCAACGAGACATTTGACAAGGTATGGAGTACTTAAATCCCACATTTGAACAGGAAAAGGCTTGTATGAACTTTGTGCAGTGGCTGAAGCAGGCTCCCAACCAGGCAATTCTCAATTTGTGTACGAGATACTTGAAATACTGCATGCCCAGAGAAGACATGGAAAGCAGTAATAGTTTTTACTTCGGTGCAAAATTAGTCATTAATGTTAACAGCCCATCCCAAATCTAGAAAATATCTACCAAAACCAGAAAGAAAGCAGATATTCTGACGGCTGAATGGGGCAAATGTATGTCCATTTGGGACAGGGGAATTCCAAAGGCTGACAGAGAGCATCACCACAGACACACAGCATCAGCTGGTCCAAGATTGCCAGCTCAAGCACATTATGTCAATACCAGGAACATGCCAGTCAGAACCTATCCAAATGTAGCTGTGCAAGGAGGCTAGAAATCAGGAAGTCACTGACAATCTTTCTTGCCATGACTGTACATCACTGTACAAGAGCATTATTTCAGAGCATGTTCTTGTTCAAGATAATTATATTCAATATTGCTGAATAAAGCAAGGTCAGGGAACAAGCTGAACCATGGGAGCACTGGCTATTCTCTCTTTTTAGTTGTTAACATATTTCTTGACTCCTGACTTATTCAAGACAATAATTTACAAAAGAAATTATGGTCAAGGCAGAGGAAGGTTTCTTTCCTGTTAGACTGGATAATCTTCTGTACTATCCCAGAAGACTCAGTAGCCTCAAGTCTTCTACATAACCTCCCACTGTACTCCACAAAATCTATAGGGTAGGTAAACATCACTTTGTCGTGCTGCAACACAGCTGTCACATTCATATCAGGCACTTTGGACCAAAAATATCCACCCCAGACTAAAGATATGGTAATTCTCCTTTAGGAGCATCACACAGAGCCTATGGAAGGACAGGCAAAATATACCATATATTCAATATATTAATTCAGCCATTCAATACCACTTGCACACAAGACCTGAAGACCTGACAAAGGTCCATGGTCCTCTTTTATTTAAAAGGGCAAATTTATCTTAAAATTTTCAAGATTAACTCCAGCAATGTGCCACAGTAAAACAAACTAGGAAACAGCAATATGGAAGTATAACCTCAAAACAAAATAGAAACCAAACTCCCAATAAAAAACAGCAAAAAATACAAATATGTAGAATGGGATAAGGAAATTCTAATGAATATATAAGCAGGTGAAAATCAACAGATATTAAAAATAAAAATGGGAGGCATTGGGTAAAAATGGGTAAAATCCTAAATAGTATGAACTTAGATTAATTTAATTGTCCTTTAAATAAAATAGAACAAGCAGTAAGAATTGGCTCTAAATGAAAATGAGAGTGAAGTAGAAGTCATTAGCTTAATGCTTGGAATTATTTTATTGGAGTAGTAATCTATCTTTTTACATATGCTTCTTCTTCTACATGTACAGGAAGAACAAATTCTTTGGTTCAGTTTCCAGCTAATTCAGTTCAATAGCAGCTTCATTCAAAGCTGGAAAACCAAGTAAGATCAGGAATAGCTTTTTTTCTCTATTTCTCAGACTATAATAAGGTATGCGGTACTGCGATTTCAGACACTTCTGAAACCTTGAAGGAACTCAGTGACATTTGCCTTAAATTGTTTGAATCAGTTTTTTGTGTGTGTGAGTGTGTGGTCAAAATATAATTTGACATGGTCTTGGGAACCTATTCCTGTCAGATATTATCCTCCTTGTGATTTTTCACTGGATGAATCGATGGTTTTCTGAAGTTCTTCAGGGCCTTTTGAACTCATGCTCACTGAGTAACTGAGAATTTTTTGGTCTGATTTTACACTTGGATGGCAAATTTTGGAAGCATCTCCAAATGTAAAAACATAGGGAGCAGCAGCAGGGATTTCCTGGCCAAAAGCACTGCCGGATTCTCTCTTTGTTTGCTTCCAAACAACACTGACAGGCTGTTGAGTTTTATTTCACCAGGTAATAAATAGTCACTTATATCACCTCAACCCCATGATGCCTTTTTACATTTCCTTTTTCCTTTTCACAAGATGGAAAAGTGGTGATGAGAAGCAGTAGCTGCCTCAAGTTTGAAAAAGAAATATGTCCAGGACCACCACAGCAGCTTCTGAGAGCTCTTAGTTCATCTGAGAGACTAAAGCAAAAGGAGAATGAGTACTGTTATTATTGTGCAATACTTTAAAGTAGCAAAAATCTGAAAAATAGAGACCTCCCTGAGATCTATGAAACCAGAAAGATTATCAGGAAGTTTTGCAGCTTGAGTTCTGGTAGCAAAAGGAAAGAAAGGATCATGATTGATTTGGTGTGAGGCAGTCCTTTTCTTAGATAACAAATTATAAATACATTTTACCACTTCACACAGAAAAGCTGTTGATAATAATGATGATATGGGAGTGAGAGCTTCTCCATGTAGTACAATGCTATTACGTTTCTGGAGCTATGACAGCACTGTGTACACAAAAGTGTGAATTCTGAGGCTATACTCATCTTTCTCCATACTGGTAAGGATATGTGACAAAAGATTCCTCCTAAACCAGACATGGCACAGGTGAGGAAAAGAGGCTGTGTCTCATCCTCACTGACCAACTTCATAATTCTATTTCATAAGATGGTCAGATTGTTAAGGAAACTTTCCTGTCTGTCCCTCGAGGAGCTACTCTGTCAGTCACTCACAGCACCTGAGCTGGGCCTGAGGCCCCTTTGCAGCAGGAGGCTCTGTCACCGAAATCATTGGGAAGAAATTAAACCCTTCAACACCATCTTTTAAGTGTTAGTGAGCCAGGCATTATTTTATTCTGAACAGGGTATGTAGTGAATCATTCCAGCTACACATACACTTTTTAAGACTTTTCACTCATTAATAAATTTTTAGAAAACAAAGAAATTATATTCATCGGTTCTAAGTTATATAATTCTCTTCATGAATTCTTATTCTATCCCCTATTGGTTATTGATTTCTTGCACTTCATGCTAAGTTGGTCCATATTCTTTAATGCTCTTATTGACCTTTCTCAGATGGGGAATCTTCAACTCTCATGCTGTATTGTCTTTATTAATGTCCTCTGTATCTTCTTGTTACTTCAACATCTCCTTGAAGGGCAATAAATTTAAGATCCCAGACATCAAATCTTCAGCCCCCCCAGGCTTTGTTTATTGCAGCTTATCAGGTGTAGTCCAGCAAAACTCAAAGCCTCGGTGATTTAAAGATCAAAACCAACAATAACAGCCCGTGAAAAGAAACCCAGCCACCTACTGGCAAAGTGGACACCCCCTATGACCAACAAACAGTTAAAAAGTTACTTAAAACCATTAATTAGAAAAAACACTTAGGAAAGTTATATAATTTCCAACAGCTCCAGTGACCCTATGGGTGCCCCACTCGGCTCCCTACACACCCCTCACTCGCACAGTCACACCAGCTTTCCTTACCAGCCCCACCCCAGGCTTTCCATAGCAGAGTCTCAGACCTCTGGATCCTTTCAGTAATTTACTCATGGTACAACAGCAGAATAACAGCTGGGGTTGGTGCCTCCAGGGAGGGACCCTGAGCAAAGGAACCCCTGGGCTTTTGTACCCTCACAGTCAAAGCGCGGGAAGTCTGGGGTCTCCCGGCTGAGCCCTCAGCTCCTGCCGTGTCTCTGAGTGCCCGGTCCCCGGGCTGGCACCACAGGTCCCCGTGCCCTTTGCTGGGCAAAGGTTGGTTCCAGTTCACGGCCTCTTGTCTGGGGCTCTCAGCACCCAGAGCTCAGCCTGGAGCTGGCACTGCAGCTGCTCACAGAGCTACCTGCACTGAGTGTATTCCTCAACTGGATTCTCCATATAATTTCCCAGTATCTGCTCTGTCTGTACCTACCTGTGCCTGTGTGGACCCACTGAGGTAATATTCCTGTTGTCACCATTTGTAAAGAAGACGTGTCACATAAAAAATGGAATTATGCCTGATTCATTTAATTCTGAGGCTGTTTGTCCTGCAGGTTTGTAATGCACTGGAGCTGGGATGACCAGCCCTTTGTCAGCATTTGTTGTATATCTGCAGCACGACTCCTCCTGATGAGTAATTCTTTTTATAGAGTTATTTTACAGCACCTTCTGATACCTTTAATAGTAATAAGGTGCCTAGATACCAGCTGTCTAAAAATACCTAAGACGGTCTGAGAGACTGAATAGGCACAAAGAGTGAAGTCACGAAGACAGAACTGAAAAACAAAGTAAAAGATTTGGAAAGTGCTAAAGCAAATCAAGTATTCCAGAAACTACAGTTTGACAAAAAATCTTGAGCAAGAAAGTCTAGAAAGTACATGGAAAAATGAAGAAAACTTATTAAAAGAAAAAAAAACCTATGTTCAACAATGAAGAGTTCCGAATGTAAGTAGAGATGTGGGAAAGTGTTAAAATATGAAGCAGCTGGATGTATATTATAAATGCAGTATGGAGACACTAAAAACATAACAACTATAATCTTTTAGTTCTCTCTTCTTTAGCAGTGTTTAATTCTTTACTGAAATAGAGGCCCAGAACTGGTTGTTTTCTGCAATTTTTGCATTCCTGCATTTGATATGCTGATGCCTGTGGTTCTTATATTCATCAAAGACTGAATATCATGTGCTCTTTTTGATCAATAATAAAGTAATAGCAAGAAACAGAAAAACAGGTACGCATACAATTTAAATTATTTTCAGTCTTCTTTAAAGAGAAGCCATTAGTAGATCAATTGTCATTTGTCATAACATCTATTGTACCTTGTTGTTCTTTATAATAAATGTTTCCACCAGAACATAAAATATACAGTTTACATACATGTACACATGGTCTTTTGATCTGTATTCACAGCCTGTTTGCAAAGACTCCGTAGCTTGATCCTAACGTGCTGTATGCTATCCACACTCTTGGCAGATTGAAATGTATGACTTAATCATATTCATTGTTAAAATGCTCGGGGGCTTCCCAGTGAGCAGGCTGCCTGTGATCTCTGCAGCTGGTGGAACATCTCTTTGGTCAGCAGCTGACTGCTTCTTACCCGCTTGTGGTAAAACTGGCAGACCCACCTCCATTAGCAGGCAAATCTCTAAATGCTGCTTTGCTCATTCGTTAGTTTTACATTGTAATCTTTGACCACAGTTATAACCTTTCTTCTTAACTCTGTATCTGACTGAATATCTGTTTTCACTCTACTGATCCTGCTTGCAAACTCCAGAAAAAAAGCCCCATTCCCTTCTTTTCCTTTGGGTTGCACCAAGTCAAAAACTGGTGTGTAAAGGACATGAGCCATCATTTGACAGTTTTGCTAAGGGGAAAGAGAATGAGGAAGTTAAATATTATACCATTTTGTGTTCTACCCAGGGTTGTTCAAGGATACTATGAAAAGAAACCAAGGAGTTCCTTGATGGAAGAAAATATTGTGCAAAAGCACTGAAAATCGAGATTATCATCTGATGATAAGAAGCCTTCAGACAATTTTGCATCAGTCAGATAGAATTCTGATGTTACAGCATTTAACCAGAAATCTTTTCCTTTCTGGAAATTTTTGCAGATAAGGGAAGACAAGGAGACCTCAGAATGTGATCAAATATAAAAAAATTTGCTTGTAGAAGATAAATAAAATAGGTACGTTTAATTGCACCTATTTACATGCAGAAGCCTGCAGGATAACTTTAAATCCCTGCGTATAATGAACTTCTTAGGGGTCTTGGAAGGTTATAAATCATTCAGAAACAAATTGTAAGCAATGTTTCTCTAAATCAGGGTGCATTTGTCAGCTAATATGCGAAGTTCCACTCTGTTGGCAGCTCTTTAAAGTGATACTTTGTTTACTCTACACCTAGAGATCTTCTAAGAAGAGAGAAAACCTGCAGGTGCAATTTACCATCTACAAGGCACTACATATTTCAGGATTCCCCACAGAAACTTAATTTGGGAATGTGCTGTAAAGGTTTCTCCTAGTGAGACATTGGTATCCCACTGAACTTTAATGATTGCTTGTGGGTTAAAACTAGAGGGGTATATCAACTCTTAGAAAAAAAATTGAATCAACTTATCAAGACTCCTGCAGATAAAAGGCCTCCTACTTATCTCTGATAGACCTGATTGTGCCTTATTGTTTCACAGCTTTAAATATTCCCCTCGTTAATGGTAAGGTAATTATCATTCCACCAACTCTGACAAAGCCACCATTTTTCAAAGTAACATTCCACACAAGACATGGAAAAAAAAAGAGAAAACATTTAGACAAGACTATTAATAAGATGAACTTGCACGTGAATTTTGAGAGCACGAGTCTTACTCACTTTCAGTTCTAGTTTAATTTAGCACCACTACTCTTCAGCAGCAGTTTAACACATCTTAATCAGACCAGAAAAATGCACAATTATTTTTTAAATACTATGTACAGGTATGCCTGATAGACTGGCGGATAAACTATAACCTGAGTAAGTATGAATATATGTATGTATGTACACATCTACACACAAATATATGCACATTGGGAGGTATTTAAAAGACCTGTAGATGTGGCAGCTGGGGACAGGGCTTAGTGGTGGACTTGGCAGCACTAAATTTATATTTAGACTTGATGATTGTAAAGGTCTTTTCCAACTCAAATTACTCTATGATTCTAAGATATGCAGATGACACCATGCTGGGGAGACCAGCTAGTATGCTCATGTGTAGGACTGCCATCCAGAGGGACCCAGGCAGGCTGGAGGAATGGGCCAGTGGCACCCTTACAAAATTCAGTGAGGGCAAAGTCCTGCACCCCTAAAGAAACCACCCCCTCCAACGGCACAGCCTGGGGTGCCGGGCTGGAGCAGCTCTCTGGAAGAGGCTCTGGAGATGCGGGTGGGCAGCACCCAAGCAGCAGAGAGGGTCACCACCCTCCTCATGTGCCTTAGCTTGGGCACACTCAGTCAGTTAAAGGAAGGCATTATCTCCCTCTGTGGAGCACTGGGATGACCTTCAGGACATTTTCCCCAGCTTTGGGCCACCCTGTACAACAAAAGTGCAAATCTAGAGGACAGTGACCGAGCTGGGAAGGACTGGATCACTAAGCCTCTAAGCAGAGGCTGCATGACCAGAGCTTGCTCAGCCTGGAGAATTTTTTCCTAAGTGGGACTTAAGAGTAGTCCCCAGGAAGTTCAGGGATGTCAATGAGAAGATGGAACCAGGGTCTTCATGGTGGTGCATGGATGGGAGACAATGGGTATAAACTGAAATGAGATGTTCAGATTGGATGTAAAGAGGAATGTTTTCCCCATGAGAAAAGTCTGTCAGGTCACCCAGAGAGGTCAGGCGGGTGTGGAGTGTTTCAAGACCAGACTGGGTAAACCACTGAGCAACCTGGACTGATCTCCCACCTGAGTTATGCTGTGATACTATAATGTACTATAAATTTAAGCTCTATATTAGTATTATTACTAGGTATGTTAGAGAAACTAATTGACTAGACTAGATGGGCTATACTAGTAGAATATGGTAAATTATATAGAGAATTTAATTACAAAGACAATGTAGGAAAAGTTCTTAAATTAGCTGCTTCCCCTAGATCACAGTTTCTACAGGTGCTTGAGATTGAGAAGAATTTTATATATTCACATAATTTACTGAAATCAATAGGACTACTCGAAAAGTGAAACTAGGCACTTGAGGGCATATTGCTGGGCTGGGATCCTTTTTTGTGCTCAATTCCACAGAAGCTGTTTCTGAGCAGCAGGATGGAGTTTAATGTTTGCCTACTAAAAAACTGAGTGTAAAATACTAACAAGCGCTATGAAGAGTGCTCACTTCATCAAATGGAGGTATTTTACCTATACAGAAACAGAATTTTTGTACTTGGACTTTTGTACTTGGACTTTTTCATAACCTGATAAAACACATATTAAGAATATTGTATTTGAAATTTTACATGTGGTGTTTTAAGCATCTCTGATAGAAAATCAAAACTGATTTGCTTTGTCTGCATAAGCAAAAGATAATTTCCCTTTTCTTCCAAGAACAATGTCAATAAATAGTCAGCCAAGCAATACTTAGTAGGAAATGGCATAACTTTTTAAATATCCATGCAGATATAAATAGAATAAATTATATATTCTCCAATCTTTTATCTTAGCTGTCACTAAAACATCATAAAAAGGTCTAACAAATAAAAAATTTACTTCAGTACAAGAAAACAAACAACCCTCCAGGTAATCTTATAAGGTGGAATGCTGTTCTGTTCACCTCTGCATTTTCCTTTTCATTACTCTTCTATGATCTAGTTTATATTCCTTACAGTTTATGCCTGATGGCTGAGATAATGGAGCTAGCCAGAAGACAGTTGCAAGAAATGTTTAAAATAACATATATTGGTATGTGTATAAAGTCAATGCCAAATATTATTGTCAGAAAGTATTTTAAAGCAGTAAAAAGCAGGGTATATGGTAAAAACAGATTTAGGGGAAAAACCACCCCATTTTGGTAAATATATTTATATAACTGTGAATATTCTTATGACAAAAGGAAGAAGTCTTGCTCATAGGAATAGTGCTGCATTATTTAATTGGGATTGTTGATAACCAATATGAGCAAGAAGCTGATGGATTATGCTTTTGCTTTACAAAATAAAAAAGGTTTTTTATACATCATATAGATTTTTGTTATGAAAATAAAGAGAAAATTTACTCAGAAATGCAATAAAGTTTTACATTCTATCTTATACCAATCTTATTGATTTAAAAATAATCCAATCTACACATCGTTAAACACAAAAAAAGCTTCCTAGAAGGATAGACTATATGAGATCGTGCCTCATGAAGGCACTGCCTTCTTTGCTACAGGAATCCTTTTTGACATTAAAGTAAATACTAAAACCATAGTTGGTCAGAGATCGGTCTTAGAAGTCTGTTATCTCTGGTTCAGGGAATATATTTAACCTTGAAAATATGAGCATAGGGATCACTTTCAGAAATTATAATATTTTTCAGACTTCTTCATTCAAGCTTTTAGGTATAGCTTGGCAAACTTCTCTTTTTCAAAAGGGAATAAGCAATCCACTTACTTGCAACAAGAATTTAATCAAATTAAAGTTAGATTTGGAATGTCACCTAGACTTTTGTGTGTTATCCCTTTTAAACTGTATTAAACAGCACAAACTTTAAGGATTCCTGTGCTTGGGTTTTTTCTTGATAACTTGTCCCTTAGGATATCACACTTGGGTTGTGTTCCACAGAACACTTACACTTAGCTTGTTCATTTAACTGATCTTGAACTGAAGAGCAGACACAGTGAAGATAGTGTTTCTTCAGCTCCACAAAACCTTGAAAAATCTGAATGTTTTAAAAGAAAATTTAAACTAATCTCTATTTTTTTTTTTTTCCCCCCAGGAATCACTCAGAGACCACATGTAAATGCAGAAATGAAAAGCAGATCCAGCAAAGCCAGTAGATTCGTGGTTGAAGAAGACACCAAGGACAGAAAGAATCAATTCCCCTAACAGTAATGGCAAGCATGTCTGTCTTGGTATAAAATCAGTAATCTGATTTCCCATGACAGGAGTGAAATCTGAACATTCCCTGCCCTTTGAGTAAGGCACAGAGGAGGGGAGCAGAGCTTCTCCAACTGAGCCAGTAATCAATTCATAACACCAGGAAATTCAGTTCTATGCTAAGAACTTGTCAAAGCTGACAAAAATTGGCATCCTGAACAAACGGTTTTTGATAGTTTTGCATAAGTATGTGCTTTCTGCTGGACAATGGTAATTAAATAATTTTTTTTTCTGCTATGTTACAGCACTAATTGTGCTGCTGGGAAAACAGATGTGCATGAGGTATTGTCATGACAACGCGTGTTCTTTGGACTTCTCTGCACTTACAGGGTTTTTGGATGTCCAACATCCTTTACTCTGGTGTGCTTACTTTGTCTATAGATCATGTCAGAGAGAAATCACGTTTGTGGCCACCACTGGCTGTGCTGCAGCTACAACACACAGCTATAGCCAAATGTAACTGATTTTTAAGCATCATGCCATAGCCCTATTGATTTTTATCAGTGGTAGTCCTCATCTCCAATAGTCTCAACACATCCACTGAGTATGTACAATATGACTTTTCAGTCAGCAGCAATGTCCCACTCATGCTCACTATTCCTCTATTGAGAACAGTTAGGAAAAGGGAATATTAGTGTTTTAGGAGTTTCTCATGTAAAGTTTTTGTTTCAATTTCCAGTGAGGTAGAGATTCCCATCCATTTCTCCACTACTCTTACTACAAAATATTTCTTAGGCTGTCTACCTTTTAAATTTTTACCAGACACGCATGATGACCTTTCTGCCAATGAAACCCAGCTACCAGTGGAATTTTAGAGTGTGTATAAAATAATGGATATAAGCACCTCCAAAATTCCTGTTTATTTGAAATAATATTCCTTTTTCCAGAGTCATCTAAGTGTACTGCTAAGTGCTTGAAAACTACAAAGTAATCATCTGTCACCTACCTAACATGCTCTAGTACGCAGTGTAAGGTAAGAAACCAATCTCCCTCAACAGGTGCAAAAGAGCTGCCTGTATTGGGATTGGTTAGCTAATATTTAAAATCTGTTTCAAATCAGAGTTGAGATTGATTATTCATTCAGTAATATATTTTGGGTATTTTTTTCCTCAAAATATTTCCTGCATCCCTGGATAGAGATGGAATAAATGATAAAAAAAAGATTTCATTCTGCAGAAGTTCATGCAGTGTTTTTAGCTAAATATTTGCCAAAAAGAATATTTTTCATTGTTTCCTCTTTCAACTAAACTCACTTTTCCTATCTTTTCAGTCCTTTACCCCTGAGACTTTCCATAGAGCTTGGAAATTCCTTTGCTGTAGCATTTGTTGTCTATTCCAGAAACAGCTTTGCTTTTCCAGAATCTTATTTCAGCCTCTTCATGAAAGGACTGACTCTATCAGAAGCTTCTATTCTTTTGGCTGTCTCCAAATAGGAAGATTTAATTATTCCTTCATTTAACCTAAAAGAGAGTTGATCTAGCATGCTATCATCTTCAGTGAAATGTGATTTTTGATAGATTCAATATGTTATTATCAACACACAATACCACTAAATGCAGTGAGAGAAGAGTATTAAGGGCTCCAATTTTTAGAACTAGAAAGCAGAATAAAATGCTTGGGGCTTTATTATTATTGTTTTTATTATTTTATTGTCTTCTCATAACAGAAGCTATGTAGGTAAGATACTGGCCTTTTGGTACATTTGGTAAAATGGGTACTTATTTTGTATTATAATAATATCAATAAATAACACTATGCAATCCATATATGGATCATAAAATATCACTTTAATTAAAGAACTCATTAAATAACTACAAGATTGATTACATTATCCAAGTGTGCTTTCAATTTTACCAGGAACACAAAGGAGGAGAAGACAGATAAAAATATAAATAACGACATTCTCCTAGAAGGAGTGTCTTCTCTTCCTGTTGGGGTCACAGAGCAAGATATGTCTGTTTCTCAATGTATGTGTGAGGATCTACTCATTTGACAAGGCTATTACTGGTAGACAAGGTTAGATGTTCCCTGTGTGGCAGAGAGCTAGTTCACAGCAATTTCTTTGTGCTTAATAATAGGTGCCAGTTCTTGAGAAATTATTTTTCTTTGTCTTTCATATGACCGATGGCCACATATTTATTCACAGTTTAATACCAAGAGTTTGAAACTCAGACCAGATAGCTCCTCTGGCCACATACTACTGATTCAATCAGGAGAGCATCATTGTTTTGGCTATCGCTGTTGGCATGTAAAATAAACTTCTGGGAAATATTTTGTGGAAAAACTTGGTGTAAATGTGCACTAAAGAATAGCAGGACATGAACACCATGGTCACTAATCCGTGTAAACCTCCTGTACATACAATTCACAAAATTTTTCAGGGTCTGTGTCAACACAATATACCATTTACTTGTCTCTCCACAATGACTGTAAGGTATTTGGAGTGGTAGTATCTTTCACAGAATACAACAATTATGTTGGATTTTTTCAAAATACAGATAAATCTCTAGTTATTCTGGATTTTTTATCCTCATAATGTTTTTTCTAACAAAATAATTGACTTCCTTTCCTTTTTTAATGTTGAGTATGTATTTTACTTTTCAGCTAAAAATTTTGATATTCTATGTGAAAATTTACAACAAAATGGCATTCTGAAAAGTAAACACAGTGACATTTTGAAAATGTTTTATTGGAATCAATTTTTAGAAACAAAGCATTTCACTATCTTCAGTGAACTCCTTCTAGCATAATTTTTTGGCATTTCAAAATTGTTATATTTCAAGATAAATCAAGTATTTCCAAAGAACTCTTTATGGAGCAGGAACCCTGTTTTTCACACGGCTCTGTCTTTTCTCTTTAGAGAAACTTGTGACAGGTTATCCTTCCTGAAAGTTTTCCATCTTTTTCTTCCCTATCTCAGTGTATCTCCATTGAGCAGCAGTTTGCTAAGTGGTGGTCAGAACTGCTGCTTTAGCTTCTGACCACAGAACTTCTAACCTCTGTGAAAGTCTGAAAAATCAGTCTCTTACATAGGTAAGAAGATGGAACATCCTGTTTTATACAAACAAGTAATTTCATGCTCTCAGTGAGTTCCATCATAGTAGATTGGTTCACTTACTCAGTAACGTTGTATGTATGTATATTTCCAGGACTTTAGTTGTTACACAGTTAAAAAGTCCAAGCCTGTAGCTGAGAAATGTGAAGAAGAGGAGCTATTTCAATGGTGTCTATAAAGTTTGAAATTTACTATTGCATTATCTTAATTTATATATTTTACAGATTTTATGTATATATATGTTCTGTATTTTTAAACACTTTAATTGCATTTGCATAATAGTCTGCTAGCAAATGCTTCACAAAGACAGAAATAACTAACCCAAACCAGCACCACCTCCACCAAAAATCTCACTACCAATAGAAAAAAATCTGGCCTTTTCAGGACTTACTCCCACATGAGTTTAACAAGTCTTCACCACTTAGCAGAGCAAAAAGTCACTTCAGAGCAAGTGAGATTGTTATTTGAGTTAATATGCTATATAACACACCTCTAAAGTAGAAATGGTGAATGTTTAGGCTGTAGGTTTGTCCTAGTCAGAATGTAACATTATTTAGAATAGAAGGAGGAGGATATTTTAAGAACTAGCAAGGTTCAATGAACATTAAAATATATCATTTTTAAATTGGTATGTGAGCAAAACCTGTTATTGAAACAACAGGATTTAGAAATTTTTCAATTATATTATATGAATATTATGAATTATTTTTAAACACAGACTTTCCTTTAGCTCAAGGTATTATTAAGCACCAAAATAAATATATTGCTCATATCAAAATAAGGGTTACAAGACATAAAACATTAATAGATCCTATGAGAATATTATTAGCATAAGGCATACTATCAAAATAAAGGAGCATTAGAAAGAAAAATTGTGACCAAAAAATTATATTTGCCACATATTTAGATCTCTTCAGTGTTGACTGTGATGCTTTGGATGAATTACTGCATGTAATATATTCATTTGGCTGGCTTGAATATGGCTTAGAGTCATGGTTTTTGTCATATTTCTTTCCTTATTTCTGATTTTTAAATGGAATTTATATTATCATGTCATTCTGGTTTAGTTGTTTTAAAAAAAGAAAAGCTTAGGAGCAATCTTAAACTTAGTGGACTGTAAGCTGTTCAATTAAAATTCAAACAGTCAAAAAAAACCCCCAAAAGCAAAGTTTGTTTCTATTCCTCTTCTGAAAAAATATTGGGGCATTTTCGATTCTGTAGAAACTGAGGAAGTTAGAGTTTCTTAGAAATATTGATTATTACATATGCAGTGATCCACATCTTTTAACCCTTGTGATCACAAATGGCAGAGAGGCTTAAGCATCCTGAATCCTAGACCAAAGTCACCTCCATAAAACCACGTTGCCTGTCACTCTAATTATGGAAGGTAAGACAAAAAGAAGTATTTTGCTGTTCACAATAATTTGCCTAATAACATTCACTTCACTGAAGCAAGCAAAAAGACAAGGGTCTTAAAGTAATAAACATTAATATCATGCTAAGATAAATACTTCAGAGGCTTCTCCTAGCATTTAATGCCTTTCTTTAAAAAAAAGAGTTTGAATGACTGTGAACTTTGAGCATATTCTGTATATTCAAGCCCACATAATTTACTTTAGATCTTTATAATACAGTGATTTCCTTATGGAGGAGTCACACATGACCGTACTGATAGAGCACTACTTCAGTACATGCTGTCACCTGCCTCTTTTAAACCCAATCCTCTGGTCAAAGGATAAGTGAGTAAAGTAAATGATAGTAAAAGAAACAAAACCCCAAACCAAAACAAAGTCCCATCTGCTCTTACCGTGGAAGACAACCCTTGTTTGCAAACTTCTGCAAGTTTTCCCACCTGGGCTGACTTAGAACTGTGAGCAGATGCATCTTTCATGGGTATCCTAGGTGATGCTGACATGAGTAGGGTTGAGAGAAAATTAAATAGATTTTAAAAGCATGCTTGTTTATTCCATGCTTTCTCATTGTTTGAATTAATTTAACATTTTTGAAAATGCTTTGTATCCTTCAATATAAAGCAGATTCTATTTTCATGCCTCGCACTGCAATCTCTTTAACACATGCTGGGTATCTGTGTCCAGAATGGGCAAAGTCATTGACCCATACTCCTTAGTAACTGATGTTCAAGCTTCTATTGCATTCTTAAAAATGAATGTATTTCAATCCTGACCTTCGTCACTTGTTCTGATCCCAGCCCTGAACCTTTTCCAACCAGAGACCGGCAGTCATAAATAATGTGCTACATTTTGTAATGGTTTTTCACTGTGAAAAGAATATCACATAGGAGTTGAATGAGATCACTGGCTGTATTTCTACTTGTGCTGACAGAAACATGGCTCTCAAATCTGAAAGTGCTTTACAGCCAGCCCACCCAGGTCAAGCACTAACACAGCTGTTACAAATAACGATTCTTCAAATGTAAAGAAAATGAGTAATGGGAAAGTTAAATATTACAACATTTGTTAGCACAAATCATAAAGAAAAGTTCAAAAGAAAGTACCTGGGTAAGCCCTAAGTATGATGATTTTTCTCTACAGTGGGTAGTCTTAAAGAGCCTTGTATTATCTTTATGCTGATTTCTTAAGAAACTGGAAAAACACTCTCTGTTTCCAATGACAACATAAGATGGTGTTGCATGTTTGTGATCTTATAATCAATCAGAATGTTCTAGAGCATACTGCTGTATGAATCATTTAACCCTGATCCAATAATTAATACATAAAAGAATATTTGTATTCTTATACCTGTACATATGCATAAGCATGTGCAGAATTGTGCGCATGCTCATGTATGCACATGCATTTCACGAAAGTGAAATACTGAGTTAATAAGAAACACAGAGACGTTCAACAAATGAATTTGTATGTATTTTCCCTGTATCTACATCTGTTTCAAATTCAGACATACTCACATAACTTTTGAAAGTTTAATAACTGTACCTTTATTCTTAATGAGATGAGTTCAAGACATTTGCTCTTCTTTAACATCAGACTAATTAGAAACCTAGGAAATACACTCTTCAGATAACATTCTGGCTTTTGAATTGAGATTAAGGAACAAAAAGGCTTGAAATTTTCTATAGCCATGAAAATTATGGAATGTATTGTAATCAAGCGGTCTTATCTTAAATGAATCAATGGTGTTGGGCGCTCTAAGGGTGTAGAGGTCTATTAAAACTGACTGGCTTCCACAAACTAACTGAACAATTGAAGTAATTAGCAAACCATATAATTCAGAAGGTCCAGATCAGAGTTTGCATAAATTAGGGCAAGAGAAGTTTCATTACTGCAGATTTATTGTGGCCTCAGGTAGGCCTTATGTGAAACACAGGCAATACAAGGGCTTTACAAAGCTTCATTCATGGAGCTGAGCTCTGCTCAAGAGAGAGGTGCTTTAAATCAGCAGCTTTTGAAGTACCTAACCCATTACAAAAACACATGAATAGATCTAAAAAGTTGCTAGATTCATAGAATTATAGAATCATAGGATTGCTTGGGTTGGAAGGGACCTTAAAAGTCATCTAGTTTGAACCCCCCTTCCATGGAACAGGAGGGACACCTTTCACTAGACTATTCATAATATATAAAACTATTGAAATTTACAAACTGCTATTGACAACTTTCTCTATTTTAGTTAGATTTATCTTCCTGGAAAATCGAAATATTACACCGAGTCCAAGAAGAACATCTTTGATGTCACAAGCTCCAGTTTATGAACACTTCAATACGTGAGAACTACAGGCATCTCTGCAGCCAATTTCTTTCCTACATTTTTGTAAAATCAGCATGATTATCTTTCAAGAAACACAAATTAACTAGAATTTGAGAGTACAAACCTGCTGAGTAAAAAGAAGTTTATTATTTATGACACTGATTTAAATATAAAAGAAAGACCCAGCTTTGTTGCATTAAGCTTAATCTGAAAATGCAGATGATAGGGTTCCCTACTTTACAGCTAGTAACTAGTCCTTCAGATCATCTACGTACTGCTGGCAACACAAGGTCGTACTCCCCAAAAGGTTCTCAATGCTCCCCTCTAATTATCTGCAAAGACTTGCCATTTTTCACAGAACTTCTCCCTAACAGTCTGTAAAAGCTAGTCACTCCTCACGTTCTGTCCTTTTTTCAGATTCTCCCTTTGTTATTTGTTATGTCCAAAAATTTCTGTTCCGTAGTTTCTCATTTTCTGTTCAGGAAACCTCAGGCCAGGATCCCCTGCCTGCGTACTTTAACAATGTTCCCCCATGAAGAGGAAAAATTAGTAAGCCTGTGAACTGCCTGTGGTTATCTAATCTCCCTTAGAAATTTTCGAAAGAGCAATTAAATCTAGTATTCTTCTAAATTTAGCTTCAGGTGACAACATTCCACTTAGGTTATAACATTTTGTACATGCTTTTTACTCTCCCTCAAAAGAAGGAACAAAAACCTCACCTCTTAGCCCCTCAGTTCCTAACATCATTCAGTCTACTGGTAGAAAGTCTGACCTCTAGAAACTCCCAAGCCCCTTCATGTTTTCATCTATCTGATGCAAAATATCTTTATTAGCAAGTGAGCAGAGGCAATTGATTGGAGGCTCCTTCACTACGACATTTATTTTATCTTTCACACCTTATATTTAACTTTGTGTGAAGGCACTCTGTGCTATGGCTTTCTTCAGCTGTGACTCAAGATGAGGGTATCTGTTTAAAACACACAATAACTCATGGTTTCCAGGGGTAGAAAGGGAGCAAGGTCAGCCCCCCACCGTTCCAGCTGATCAGGGACAGGCTCTTCTTCCACTGTCTATTCATCACCATTAAACAGAATTGATTCAACTAACCTTAAATACAACTCTCTACTGTTTCTACACTCATGACACACCACCTAATGGCAAATTGCAAGGGTACACAATTCCCCAAGATAAAGCCAAATGATAACAAGTAGGCACAGCTTCAGAGAATGAGGGGAAAGATTAATATGGGTAAAAAGTAAATACATTAAAATATATGAAAAGAAAAGGAGTGGAGGAGTAAATCCAATCAGATACTAAAAATGTATGAAACAAACCAAAGATTTAGAAGCCTAGAGTAAAGGAGAAAAACACCAGAAACCTTTCCAGTGAGAAAAGAGGAAGAGAAAGCTCATAATATGGGGAATCAAAAGAAGAATCTTGCCAAAATATGACAAAAATATACTGAGCAATAGTTGGCCAGTAAAGAAAGAAAGAAAGATCTTGAGAGAAATTATTTTAGTTGAAAAAACAAGCAGATAGGCCTATTTCCATGGAGAAGAGATTGCAGTTGTTCTCCTAGTCATAAAAGTTTCAATAATGTCTCTTAAAATCTTAATAGAAAATATAGCAGGAAATTAAGCCCTAATTAAGGGATGGAGGGCTGCTTTAATTTACCAGGGCATATTTTTAAAAAGCTTTCTTCTGAACTGAGGGTGGTCAACAATTTTTAAATCTAGATTATAAATGTAGTTGTTTAAGAAGAATTTTGAAACTGAACATTCATTATCCAATTTTTAGAAATCCTTTAAGACATTTTAGTTCACTGAATCTTGAAAATGTTTTTTCTATCAACTTGTTTCAAACTTTCCAGTCAAGTCAGAAGTTAGGTGTCATGATGAAGAGCACAATAGTCATAGTCACGCTTAAACAGCTCTGCTTCTTGTAGGCAAAATGAAAATTTGTCAGACCATACAGTTCTAAAATAAAATAAAATTTTAAGGTAGATTAGGCCTGAGGGATTTAAAATAAAATAGTAATATTTTTTAAAGGACCTGTTGATTAATTCTATTAAAAAATGTAACAGCAAAACTTATTTATCTTACTTTCATGTAAACTTTGTTATGCAAGACAGGGGTTTTTTTTTGTTTTTTCTTTTTATTAAGAAAATCATAAGTGTTTTTAATTTTTGTCTTAGGTCAAATAACCTCTTTTTAGCCTTGAAAAGTATCTTCTTCACTGCTACATTTGCTGACTATTTATGGACAAAATGCCTAAAAGCAACATCCAATTTGAACAGTTAGTTCCTGTAATAGATTTATCTACTGCAGCCAGAAGAAGGGAAGAGTGGGAGATGGTACTCTTTGCTCTTGTGTGAGTCAGAGCTCAATTTTGCAAACTTAGAGACTGGTTTGGTTTAATCCTGCAAGTCGTGTAGCTCCACAATAGTTTTGAAAGGCCTTGTATAGCTTGGGGTGTGTACCAAGGAAGGAATGTGAACCAGGCAGGGATGGGTGGGCAGAGCTGACCAATGCTGGTCTGGCAGAACCTGCGGGTGGCTCTCAAGGCACAGGTGCCTGCCCCAGACTGCAACTCAGACAGGACCTAGGGCAATAAATAAAAGCATATAGCCGTGCATCAAAATTAATTTCTACCTTCCTTCCCATCAGCCCCTCTCAAGTGAAAAGGGAGATAAGCCAGAGACAGACTTTTTATGCTGTGCCACTTAAAAGGTTTATTTGAAGAGGTGTACAGACCTCAGAGGGATTTTGACCAAATCACTGCCCAGCTCATCTGAACTGCCTTCCAGCATGCTTGGCTGGAGGCATCTGCACTTTCCCATGTATACTATTTGTCGACTATAGAGCTAAATAATTAACATTATATATTTAAAATCTTACTTTAAAACTAAGAATCAATGTGGCTCCAGTCCATGATTTGAATTATAAACTGCTCTTGGAACTCAGTAATATTTACTAAGTAAATATATTCTTTAAAGAGCACTTTAGTAGTGTATACACAACCTTATACCATCAGAACAGAGAGTGCATTTAATTGGCAAAATATCAGAGAAAATAGGAAGAGATTTTTTCTTAGATGTGACCCACTATTTTCAATATCTCTAGAACACTGAGGAAATGTTTTTTATTGGAGTGCATGTCATCATCCTAGAAAACAGTAGGATTTTTTTCACAATATTAGGTAGCCAGAGTTTCATATTGAAATCTGAATGTCCAAGAAGACAACAGAGTTTTAGCTCTTACTAAAGCTGATTGAAATTGCAAATAACTAAGTAAACAAAAATATAGCAGAGTTTATAAAATGTTGCCTTTTTATATATCTCATTAATATTATTTATAATAATAAATAAACAGTTCCATTTCAAAATTAAGAAAGTGGAGAAATAAAAAATTTCAGCTGTGTTTGCATTTCATGATTAAAGGTAATAAGGCAATGTGGACATGGTTTACTGAGAAGGGAAGTCATATTTTATTTATAGCAATTCTCTGTTTCTTTAATAAATCATGATTTAAAAAAAACACATACACACACAACTTTATTTATATTTAGGCCTAGCTTCCAGTCTAATTTCTCTGACAGTGGTGCCAAATTATTCTGAAAGCCGTTCTGAAGAGTTAAAACACTGGAGGTAGAGACTCTTTCAGGTTAACTTGACTCCTCCAGGTGGCAGTGAATCTTAGGCATCACGGCTCCTCGGGGCATCATTGAAAACCTAGTCACAAATATACGGGTCATGTGTGAGAACGCGAAAAAACAACATTTTTTTTTCCTTGGCAGACAGCCTACCTGCCTACTGAGCAAAGAAAGTCTAACATTCAAGGAGGGTAAGTCTTTAAGGCTGGGACTCTGGAAGGAGATTATGATGACCTGTCAGTGACCTCATTTTTATTGCCCCAACTCAAAAAATCTACTGGCTTGTAGAAGCCTCTTGCACTGAAACAGAGACAAGCGTGTGAAGCCTTCAGCTGTAGAATCAGAGGGGTACAGGAGGCTGCTGCCACGGAGCCTGCCAAGGAGCCAGCAGCAGCTGCTGCTGCTGCTGCTGCTGCTGCTGCTGCTGCTGCTGCTGCTGCTGCTGCTGGAGAAAATGTTTTCTACAGCTGAGCAGCTGGGGCCCGCCACTGCCATGCAAAGCCTTGAAATAATAGTTTGAAATGGCGAGGGATGTGGCGCTGGGAATTGAGCATTAAAAATTTCTGTTACAAAACACGACAAAAATGTTTAAACAAAAGACAAATGGCCCTGAAAACACTAAGTGCTGTTTTGTTTGAAATAATAGAAATTATAAAAAATTGAGTACATTAAGCGGTTTCCTTAGCTATTTGCAGCAGTAAAGGGTGTGTGGGGGGTTGCTCAGTTCAATCCTAATTATTTTGGCTGTAATGTTCCAATAAACAAAGGCATCTAAAACAGATACTAAATCTTACCTAGTCTTACCTAATCACTTTACCAAGTGATAAACTGAAGCAACTTCTATGATGAAATTAGAAATCCCCCAAACCATCTAAACAAATTCATAGCTAAACAAAAGTTCCGAGGAAGGACGCTCATGCCCAAATTTGGATTCCTGAGGGATTATTCTGACTAACAAAAGTATAACTCAAAGTTTCAAACAAACCCCTCAAGTGGCTCATTATTAGGGTCTAAAATGTGAATATAAGAACTGAACTCTAGACTTAGTTTTACAGGTTTTCTTATTTTGGCTGGGAGGTGCAGCTGCACTCAGGAAATGAAGACGTAAAAATAGCATTGTCTTAGTAAAGGATTTGGCTCATATAAGTAGATATCTCTTCCAGCTCATAATGATTGATTTAATTGATTTTAAAAAAAAAAATCGCACTAAAAGCTTCCCATTTATTTCCATCAAATATGTTCCAGGAAAAATGTGCTATAAGGACATGCACTGGTTTCTATTCTGCGTGAATATGTGTTAACTTAGAGCTATCTGAGATACTACCTCCAGACATGCTGGAAAGTACAGTTTTATTTGTCTTATTGGTTTTGGGGTTACTGGTACTTTTTGCAACAAAACTATGCCCTGACAGCCAGTTTCCCTGGGAGGGATACAGCTGCCAATCATGAGAGTGAAGTCTGTAGGAGCTGAGGATGCCTCGTTCAGCAGCAGCACCCAGGCTTGGCAACTCACTACCAAGGGAGATCAGGATGAACACAAACCTCCCCGGCTTCAGAGCAAAGCAAAAAATTCACTTCCTTAGCTTATTTGTCCTGTCACTTCTCCAAATGAAGGTGAGAAAAAAGAAGAGGAGAATAAGGAAACAAAGGGAATAATGAAAACAAAGAGAATTAAGAGATGGCGGGAAGGTAGTGAATGCTCCACTTCTCCTTAAAACTATCCTCACTGAGAAACTGAAACCATGAAATACTACACACAAACTATTATCAGCCACGAAATTCAAAACTTGTTTGAGAACATTAGAAGGTGTCCAGAAATCATCATTTTAGGCAAAACATAATTTTCTGCAAAGAGACAGATTCCCACACTTTTGTTTTTAACTGTGACATGACAAAACATTCATGGGTTTCAGGACCAGAAGGGACCATCATAACCACTTCATTTATCTGCAGTTTAAAACAGACTCACATCACTTGAAATTCCACCCTGATCAGGTCCATGATTTTGGTTTGATTGGCAGTGTGACCATTAGAAAGACCTTGTGGAATGTATCACAAACTGCAACTAGATATGTGAGATCTGATGTGCTCTCATCTTCTGAGCAGCTGTGGCTTGGAACATTTTTGTGGTCTAGAGGGTGTACTTTTATTTGCATGATCTGAATTTTGTTTCCCATGGGTTTTCATCAGTTATGTACATTTCAACATCTCTTACCTTCTAAGTAGTTTCACAGACTTAATCAAGCACTGTATCATCTTATTAAGGAGAAGTATTTTAATTCTTTTGAAACATTCAAGGTATTTCAAATTCTCTCTTACCTCAAGTGCATGGAGTAATTATCAGATTGGTGCATAAGTAGAAAACCACTTCTATTTTCCAACTGTTGGATATTACACTTTACTCCATTAATGGTCTGTTGATAGAGGGTTTTTCTGGATGTAAAATATAATTCAATAATTAACTAGGTCTCTATCACTTGGATTTCCCTGGCATTGAACAGATGAAATTGCAGTGTCATCTCTCTTGTCTCCTTTACATGGTCCAGTTGTGATAATAATAAAATGAACAATGAAAATATTACTGTCTTGTAACACAATTATTCTAACTGGCATTTAATTTAGAGGATGTTGTGGGGGGTGGTCAGGGAGGCTTCAGCTACAAGAAAAATCAGTATTTATAATTTAGAGGACATCTGCATTTTCACTGAAATCTACACATTCATGCAGAATTGTTTGATCAGTCACTGTTTTCTTGCCATGATCTAAAAAATGGGGTTTTCTTTAAAAATCCTAAATTCAATTGAAAGTCTTAAATTTTCAATTGTTTACTTCACTGGAGAAAGTGACAGTATGTCTTTCACTGATTTTTATGAAGATTAAATATTTAATAATTTAATATATGCAACCATAAAAACAAACACTGTTAATGCAATATTTTGTTTTAATAATGCATTTAATTTGAATATTTCCACATTCTGGAGATAAGAGATCTTGTTTTTCTGACAAGCAAATGTAGATACATATGTATAAATACCTACTTTTAAGGCTGGAACTGAAGACTCAGACAGCATAAAGCTTTTACCTAAGGGATTGCAGTACTGGGAATGATTCTGCATGTCAGAAAGCAATACCAGAAGTGACTCTTTTATTCTGTCAAGTAGACTGTACCAAGGAAGTTTACAGTATGCTGGCTTGGTCAGCCATGGAGACTACACACAAGCTGGATGTGATTTAGATCACATCAGTTGATGTCAATTTACTTTCAGAAAGCAAGGCATCAAATAGGAAGAGTTCCTGCCATTCCTACTTCAGCTGGGTGATCCTTTTCAAGGCAGACTCTGATCTGATCATCCTCCTCTTGCAGGAATGTAAGTAGAATGGTCTGATATGGTATTTTAATTATTAATACTCATTACTCTCTCCCATTTAATGTAGTTGTATGACTATGCAAGTAATATTTGACCCAGTGCTGTGAAATGCACAGTGATTAGATGTTCCAATTGCTGTATCAGAACTTCATTATTCCTATCACCACAAAGATGCAAGAGCAGTCTGGATGAAATATTGATTCATCAATTAATCATCAGTTAAACCTAAGCAATAACTCTCTGTACTGCAGAGAGTAAACATAGCAAAAGAACTTTTATACCTATGCCTGTGATTTTTCAATCTATTTTCCCCTGATCTGACTGTAATTAAATCAAAAAGTCATTCTGAGTGGTAGTATTTTCTTAATGTAGAATGATGTTGTGAATCAAGTTTTTACTTTTTCCATCAGTGAATAGAAATATTTCTTGGGTGCTGGGATCTTACACAACAGCACATAAGTTTAGCAGATTGACATGTGTGCATCTTCCCTACTTCTTATTCATCACACTTTTTCTCCAATTTCCTTTTTATGATTATCTAGAACCTTTACTGAATTAATTTCAGTATTTTTCACTGAAACAGATCAGGGCAAGTAAGTTCCATGATGAAGACAATGGTCTGAGAAATGATTACCTCCTTAAAAGCATAATATAGAGATTATTATCCCACTGCATTCATCACTGGTGCAGCCTTAACTTGAGTACTGTGCGCGGTTCTGGGCCCCACAATTTAAGAAGGATGGGATGGTCCAGAGGAGGGCAACAAAGTTGGTGAAATGGCTGAAAAGCCTGTGCTGTGAGGAAAGGCTGGGGACTTTGGGTTTGTTTAGTTCAGAGAAAATGAGACTGAGGGGGGACCTCATTGCTCTCTACACCTTCCTAAGGAAGGGATAAGGTGGAGAGGGAAGGACTGAGCTCTTCTCTCTGGTATCCACTGATATCCAGTATAGGAATGGTTCAAAGGTTCAAAGTTGCACCAGTGGAGGTTGAGACTGGACATAAGGAAGTATTTCTTTACTAAGAAGGTGTTCAAACACTGGAACAGGCTTCCTATAGAGGTGGTCTATGTCCCAAGGCTGTCAGTGTTTAAGAGGCATTTGGACAGCACACTTAAGAATATGCTTTAGCTTCTGGTCAGCCCTGAAGTGGTCAGGCTCTTGGAATAGATGATATTTGTACATCCCTTTCAACTGAAACAGTCCATCCTGTTCTGTTCTGTTCTGTTCTATTCTATTCCATGAAATCTCAAAGTATTCTATTCTGGTGTGAAGAAAGGTCTCATTCATATTTTATATTTTGCCTCTCCTAATTATGTTTTACATTTAGAAATGGATACTCTGGTTTTCAAAGAAAAGAAAATTTGAAAAAAATCCAAACTGTTGTGCTGCATTGGAAATTAAGTACTATCTCTGCACGTTCCTGAAAATAATCTATATTGTAGTCTTATGTAAATGCTTCTTATGATCATCCCAAGACCATGGCAACAACCTTAATAGTGGTTTGTAATTTATTGTATTTAATAACTATTTCTGTCTTAAAGAGACGTTATTTGAGATGTTAATTCTGCTATTGTTTATCTGAAACAAAGAGCACTCAAATAATACAAAACAATAGTCTACATGAAAGTCCAAGAGCATGACAGTTTCTGCTGGAACAGAAAGTGTTCAGCAGTTAATCCACACTCTGCAGTTAAATTGGCACTATAAAAACAAACAATTCTCTTAGAAAGGAATGGGTACTCAGATCACAGCCTCATTTGAAGTGCACCAACCATTACCTTACAGACTTGTGGGCACACACGTGTGTGTCTCCAGTAAAGTAAGTTCTCAGTGTTTCACTGAGACACTGAACAATTTCAGGTCATGTGCAGTGAGGTGCCTGGCAACCTCTCAGGCTACGGCTGCACTGTGCAGTACAGCCCAGCGGCGGGAGAGGGAACACTGATAGGGACTGATGTGCATAGCACATGCTTTTCAGAATTTTATTTCAGGCTAGCGGTAGCCTGCCCCTGAAGGACTGAATGCCCATCAGTAATTGGAGGGAAGAAAGGTACTCTTGGAATATATTTTCTAGTTTCTCACCACCCAAAGGGGCAAGAGAAAAAACACTTCAGGATTTTCAAAGGAGCCAGCTGGAATGACAATGTTGTTACCATTGTCCACAGGGCACTATATGGAGACACACGGAAAGGCTCTTCAAAAGCACACCCCCAGTCCAAAATAAAAAAGTAATGAAGAAGCACCTGTAGGAGTGTTATTAGGTGCAAACTTTAATCCCTCCTGACAGTTGTAGGGAATGAATTGTGGCCTTCACAGTGTGGGTTAGTGATGTAATTAGATAAAACAGTGGTAGCGTCAGTGGTGCTGTCTGGCTGCCATTTCCTGAGAGAAAACCCACTGTGCACCTTAATGAAGTCTTCTGTACAAGCACTTTGTGTGCTGTTTGGTGCCTGCCGTACTTGCGCTCGAGAATACCTGCCAAAACTGGCTGTTCACAGAATTTAGGCATATGTTTTGTGATCAGATCCTGACAATCAGGCCCTGCAAATTTCCTGCTAAATTGGTTTGGGAGGTTTTCCAGTTGGTGGGCAGGTTCTTCCTGTGGCCTTTAGCAAACCACTGCCCCAAGCAGAGAGAAGGTGTTGTGCCACCTCCTAACCTATGGTCATACAGCCATTTATATGGTGCATATACTCCCAATAAAGAATGGGAACGGGGAATTTGTTTTGTTTTTTTTTTTTTTCCTGAAAATATAATTTTCTTGAACCATTTCAATGGGTGTTGGAATTAGTTCACTTAAACTGCATCAGGAACATGCATTGAATCTGTCATATACCTTCATCAAAACCTTGAAATGAGATAGGTGAGTGTGTAACAGGAACTTTTAGAGCATTTGAAGCTAAGCTTTACTGACTGTAAATAAAAAGAGACAAGCAGGAAGAAAAACGAATAAAAGTAGCATTGAAACAGAAGTAAATCTTCTGTTGTCTTTAAGCCTGGATCTACTGGAGGCAAGCAGAGGAATGCTTGTGTGACCAATATTTCAAAAATGAAACATGTAATTTCCTGATTTTTTTTTCATAATAATCTGAAACCCATTGATCATCACTGAGAAAAATCACAGTGTATCCAGGCAACCCAGAAATCTCATCTTTTGTACTTAACACTGGATAAATATTCAATGGGTTATCAACATACAAAATGCAAATAATTCCTTACTTTAGCTACATTGAACCATAACAGCTTCAGCAAGCTTCTTACTTTTTCACTGCTTGTTGACATTGTAATTGTATTTAAAAGTGCTTTTTCATGGTGGTTTTTTTTTTATTTAACAATTAATTGAGAGTGGTAATCCAAGCATTATCATTGTTATTATTATTTTTTACATTTATGTCAAATCTGTCATGGAAATACCCACAAAAAACCCCAAAAGCGTCACCTTCTCTGGTTTAATTATTCAGGGAAAGCTTCAAAATCATTCCTGACAACTGCATGACACAAAGGGACTGTCTTCAACTATTTTCACATTCTTGTAGCTTTAAAGTTACGTTAGTAAACACTGAAGGTCTCAGAATGAGATCTTGGTTTGTTCTTAGAATTTAAAAATTTTTTGGGAAATATATTTAGCCTAATGAGTCAAATACGATTAATTTCTAGCTATAGAAAGTCCTTTAGTCTTCTGATGTGTTATTTATTCCAGAATTTCATTTTAATTAGTAAGAGCCATGGAATGGGCACAGGGGAATAAATGAGCACAGAACAGCTATTAGGCAGATATAGATCAGCATCTAGACCTCAGCTGCTAGTAGATCACCTTTTCCAAAGGCCTAAAAAACAATAACATCAGCAAGACTCCACTGAAGCTGACTCAGCATTGCTGCCTTAGTGGACAGCAGCAAGCAAAAATGCACATGATTTTATTTTGGTAAATAATGTGTGGTAATACAAATTGGAGATTAGATGTTTTTACCTTTTTTTTCAACTCTTCCTTTTTATCAAACCAAGCATGTAGTTCATTTAGTACCAGCTGAGCTTGTGACTGTGAGCATATATGTAAAAATTATAATGAACAGATTATTTTCCTGCACTACAGATGATTATCCTATGAATCTCTTTATTGTCTATTTTACCTAGCTCAGCAGAATCAGCTCTCCTCAGAACTTCAGCAAATAAAGTCTCAAACAGACTGATCAGGTACACTTTAAGTAGTTATGATTTATGACATTCAGTTGCTAAAGTCAGACATTGTATATTATGTTGTCATTTTGTAGACTCAGGAATCTAAAGTGATACCAATAACTTACGCAGTTCATTTCTTCACTCAATTGGAGATTTCACATCTGGAAGCTTTCATTATCCACAGGCAATGAGGAGATGAGGCTGGTTTAGAAGGCTGCAGACAAATTGGTTGAATTGCTAGTTTTGTTCCAGATAAAATCAAAATCTTTACAGGTAAGGTAAGAAAGCTGGTTTGAAGAGCAGCTGAGCTCAAGCAAAAAGCAAAATAAAGGAAACATGGCTATGTGATACTGCTAGGATAGTCACAGCATGCATTTCTGGATCAACATCTGCCACTGATGGGACCCCCTCTGAGGAAAGTTTGCAGCAGAGTATTTACTTCATCAATATCATTAAGTTTTAGTGATGACTGATGCTGAGAAGAAAAAATACATAGACATGTAAGGAAGTGAAATAGGAAAAAAAGTGGAATTTGGGAAAAATTGTTTTCATGTTATCAAATTAATAAATAATTTCTGACCCATCCTTTTAATAGCATAAATTTACTTTTTCAATATTCATATTCACAGAGATTATATGCATTTATGTTTCAGTAATATGTTATCATTTCACAGCATGATAAAAACAATCTAAAATATAAATACATACCATAAAAACAAGAGGAGATAATGTATTTTTAAAATTCTGTATAAATACCCATGTCAACCTAACCTGCTTAGAAAGGTTCTCTGAATATTATCTCTACAAATTATGACATAAATATAAATATAAGTAAAGTATGAATTTACCAAAAGAAACAATTATTCCTGCCCATAATTTGTGTCTGGCTGAGACTGCACAATTCTACATCATCCAGTCTCAATAATTATCTCCACAAAGATTAAAAAATATGGACCTTTGTTTACCATTAAAGATGTTACTAAAATATACTGTGAATGTTTCCAATAAATGTCACAGTAGAACAGAAGTCTCTCTAGTTTGGAAACTCCCCTATTTCTATAATCAAAAATCACATTGATCTTTGTGGGGAGTGTGAGCATGAATGGTTAGTATATGCAAGAAAATGTAAGAGATATTATCTCTCCCTCCTTCTTTCTATATTCCAAAACTTTTTCTATTCCTGCTTCCTAGGTTACAGTCACTGCTCGGCATAGAAATATTTTGCTCCTCTGTCCCTGATATACAACCACATGCTTGGTGGAATTAAAATACATTTTGTTTGCTTGTACCCTGAGAGCAAACGATCAAGTTACTTTCTGCAATTTCTTGTCATCATCAAAGAAATTTATCGCTCCCCAATCTTCATGAGGGACCTTTAAGTCCACTTGCCGTATTTTTATGTTTCCTTGAAATTATTGACAATGTAAACATGGAGATAACAAGAATAGATTTCATAAGAACCTCCCTTTCTTCCAATGTGCAGGCATACATCTGTGCTTTGGAAGGCATAATCCAACTCAAAAATTCCCTGCTCATCACTTAAATAAAGCTATGTCTAAGGCAGATTGTTACAGCCATTTAGTTAGTCAATCTAACACTAGACAAAAGATCTGCGGAAAGAAAATCCCAAAAATATACAAAAAATTCTTCCTCTCATTAACATGGATGTTGCTTTCTAATCTCTAGGGTTTTTTTTTTTAGTGAATGGAATCTTATCAGGCTAGTTAAATTCATATTATTTCAATATATTCTTATTTATTTAGTAAGTTCAATAGGACAAATACAGGATGTGCTTTTTCAATGGCTTATTTCTCCCCATATTCAAAATAAAACTCAGTGAGGAATAGGATAGGCTTTAGATAATGTGATCAGTAAATTATCTATCAAAACAGATTCTCTTTTAGATGCTTCACAAAATCCCTACTTAAAAGAATTACAAAGCTTTTTGTCTTAAATATTTATTTTTAAAAAATCATAGTTCAAACTGGATGCTTTGTATAGTAGGAAAACTTGCAACTCAGAGTCTTCTTGTAGTTGTAGAAAAGACATTGATGATTCTTAAATTTTAAGGCAGGGAGAAGCTTGGAGAAGCTTTGGGGTACAAAACTTGCAGGCCTTTTGAAATTTCCTGTCTATTGACACATCTTCAATTTGATGAGTACCATTTATTTACAGGAGACAACTTTCCAAAGAGGTATGGTTTTGGACAAAGGTCAGTAAAAGAGAACGCAAATGCCGGCAAGAATCTCTCTTTTATCAAACCCAGTAAACCTCACCAGGTCTCAGAAGTGATGTACAGTGGATTATTCAAGTGAAAGGTTAAAAGGAGTGTAAATACAAAAGAGCTGCACCTCTCTTGGTACAATAACCAAGTTGTTGGCAACCAGCAGTCAACCAGGAGTTTGTAATCTTGAGATTGTTCTCTGGGCATTTCCTTTTACTGATGTTTGATAAACCTATCATACATTAATTTCCTAATTCTTCTTCTAGCCCTTATATTGAGCTCTATCATTCAATGAAAACTGACTATATCATATTTATTTACAATAAGATCTTCCCTTTAATTTCTTTCAAGCTTGTTCTCTAACAATTTTGCTATGAGATACAACTTTACTTGGTTATAGTATTTGTACTCTTTGAGATTTTACATAATCCTGTTATTCACTCCTCCTATCAGCCATCTCGTTTCTAAAGAAAAGAGTATTTTTAATCTCCATATTTCTGATCTGATTTATCTTCTACCTCTGAAACTGCCCTACTTCTGCTGCTTTTTTTTAACAGGAATGATCAGAATTACATCCACAAGACGTAGACTCACCAGACATGTATGATGTCATAATGACAATTTCTGTTCTTTATTACTTTCATAATATTTCCTAAATTCTATTTACCACTTTAACTGCCTCCGAACATTCAGCTGATGCTTTCAAAAATCTACATATAATGACTACAAGATCTTTAGAGCTCATTATTGTGCATCTATAGTAGGTTTATTGTGTTTCTCCCACCAAATGCATTATTTTGCATTCATTGGCATTGAATTTTATCTGCCATTTCATTCCCATTTCCAGAGTTAATATCACAAGATATTCCTGCAGGTCTTCACAGTCAGCTGTAGATTTTAACTCACTGTTCTAAGCATATCTTTTACCCACACCACTGACTCTGTCAAAGGACTCCAGCAGATTTGAGAAGCAAAAATTATGTTGCAAATCACGTTCCCTTTATATAAAGCACATTGACCTTTTCCAATGTATTATAGTTACTTCACTATCTAATAAGCCTATCTTTCTCATAGCATTTATTTATAGTCTCAGTTTTGAAATCAAGCACCTAGAAATATCTGGGTACCTCTTGCTGCCCTTCAGAGAGGCTAATTTGACTGACAGATTGGTTACCAAAGTCAGTATTTCAGCAATTTGATATTTGAATTTCCTAAGTTCTCCTAGTTAAGAAATTGTATTGATGTCTCGCTACAAAGTATTCTTTTGAACTATTCTGACATCTGACACTTTAATATGAGACAGTTGCTCCCTCCTCCTCCTCATTCTTTGTGTATTAGTGAAAAGAATGAATTTAAATTTTATGCTATGGTCTTGACTTTCTCAAAATCAGTCGGTATAATTCAGTTGTCTATTAAACTTTATTTCTGGTTGGATTCCTGCTTCTGATATGTTTGAATAAAACTGGGGGTTTTTCATTTTTATGCAACCAACAACTTGTTCCTTGAAATCACTTTTATTACTAGGGGTTTATATTTAGAAAAATAAATTTGTATTAATGGATTAAAGTTTCTATGTTATTTCATATTTTTCTTCTTCTAGGCTTTAATTTTGGGAAATTTCTTTTCTTTGTCTAAGAGTTTCTTTTACTTTTCTGTTTTAGTAAAATAGGTGCCTTGCTTGATTGCTTACTTCAGTTTTTAAGGGGAATTTTGATAAGCAAAGTGAAGGATAATGTGTAGTGCTAAGTAGTCTTCACTCTGCCATTAGCATTTTACTCTTCTAGTTTTTCCTTCTCATACCTCTAGTTTCTAAACTGCTGCAGAACAGAATGCTTCATGCATGGAGAAAAACCCCAAAAGAACAGGGGCAACATGTAGTGATCCTGCCTATACTCTAAGCATTGTGGGTCTTGGATTTCCTAAACAAAGGTTTTGTATTTATCTTTTGATTTTCTCCACATATTTTTCAAGTACAATTTTAATTCATGTACTGCCTTCTTTTCTATGCTTCAGGCCCTCAGGTACCAGCTTCTACTTCCAAAGCATTTCATTAACAAGTATACAGATGTCTACACAGTTCTATCTTTTATGAACAGCAATTTTTTCAAAAATCAGTGACAGAAATGTTCTGAAGTTTCTGCTAAGGCAATAAGGCTGGGTGATTTGGTAGGATTAAATTTCTATTTATTTATTTATTTGCATAATCCTGGGTAAATGATCGGTATTAAATGAAAGATGTTTGATCTAATGATTGTAGCATATTCAGTTGAGACTGCAATTTACTCAGTACATGTAGATGAACAGAGTTTAAGACCATGTAAAATTGAGATAGTTTAATAGGATTGCCACTGAAAGACCTCTTAACACATCTTTTATTAACTTCAAATATGTGATTATTTTGACCATTGCAATTTTGGGTCCATTAAGAATGTCATAGAAAGATTATGCTAATGAGGACTGCTTTTTAAGCTCTTGATTTCTCTATGAGTCAGCTCATCAGCTTTTTGAGACTAGCGACATTCAACCTTTTGGTCACAGTAGATATTTTTTTTAGGAGCTGAAGAAGGAAAAATGTTTTCAAATTCGGAAGTTTATGAGATTTGCTTTCCTCACTGCAATGATGAATGGGTTAAAAGCCATGCATTTTTCAGCTTTGAAAATTAGTTTTCTTAAATCTACGCCCTGGCACCACCAGGCAGTGTGGGCAGCAGCCAACAGCTGTGGCTCCTGGGGTTACACAGGGGAGAGGGACTCTTCCAGTGTCAGAGGTTTTGTGCACCCCCTTTCCGGGAAGAGGAGGCCAGAAGGAAAAGCAGAAGGAATTCTGGAAATGTGTGTTACTCCTGCTTTGCGTTTGGGTCATTGGAATTGTTTTGATCTGATTTACTTCTCAGCTTGCAGCATTTGGCTTGCAAGCTGCCAAAGCAGAGTTATTAGTAGAGCATGAGAAACTCAGACTTTCTTCTTTACCTTTGGGTTTAAAATCATACATTCTGCTGCTGGGATTCAACTTGCATCAGGAAACGATGGTGTACAGTTTCATCACCAAAAGACACTAAAAACAGTTCTGTGGAGTCTTAACAGAATATTTGAAATGTCTAAAGAACTTCTGTGGGGATCCACAGGCAGAATTAGAGATCCTCTGAGAGCCAGGTTTAAATATTTTATCATCAGAACTATCATTTTATGTAAGGATGATGTGCTCAAAAACTACACAGACATTGTTTTAATGGCATCTTAAGCAAAAGATTGCTTCCATTCTTTCCATAATGCAACTGATCCCACATCTGGGATAAATTCAGTGCTTTTTCCAAGAGAAATCCTCAGTCGTTTCCTAATTCCAGCAAAGGCAGTGTAAGAAGGCAGGCACTGCTACTAGGAGGCATCAGAAAGCACCAGATGGGGGAAGTATGGAGAGAGGAGGGGCTGGATTTCCACCTGTAAACTTGAAGTGGCTGACTGAGCTTGATTATAATTTATCTGAGAAGGGAGGGAATATTTCCCTTTTAGCAAAGCTTCTGGGTTTATTCTCTTTTGTGTTGATAGCCTTTCTTTGGACTTCTGGGGCTGTCACCGAAACTGCGGGAAAAACAAAACGTCTCCAACAACACTTTTAGTGTTAGAGGATGAAGGCATTACTTTATTCTGGCCAGGATGTTGTTGACTAAAGTTATTTAAAAAAAAAAGAAAAACAACAAAACTTATTACCTTTCCCAACAGGGCCTTGACGGTTTTGTTTTGCATTGGTTGGTTTGGGGTTCTTTTTGCAAAGGAAAATGCTTCCTTCAAGCTGTTTGACCACTGCCAAGGGCCTCTGGTTTATTTACTCTTCATTGCAGTGGGTTCTGTTTAGCTCACTGAGTGGTAGCCTCATTCCTGGCAGCTGCTTTAAATCTGCATGACCGGAAAGGTTAGGAGGATAAGAGGGAGTGGAGAGCCTCGTGCTCTTTCAGAGGTAAAATCTATTCAAGTTTTATAGATGTTTTAGGCATGAACGCATTTGGAATATAACTAATTAATCTATTAATATACTTCTGCAATGAACCAAGAAATGTTTATTTTCTACAAGCTATCAGAGCAGTTACTACTTGTGGTCTATTTTGCATATTACAGAAAAAAGGTTATACTAAAAGTTTTACAATTCTGCATTTAACACCTTTTACATTTTTCTTTTCATATTTTAAATGATAAAAAGTATCTAAATGAAAAAAATGTATTTAAATAACTTCCATACAGCATTTTATAGTTTAAACAAAAGAAAAAAAATCTGGTTTTAAAGTACAGAGCCTATACTCAGAGAAGCTTGCAACACTTTGTGATAAAGTCCCTTGCTCCTTGCATCAGGTTCTTTCATACAAGCACCAAGTCTGTGATGCTGCACAAATTCCTAGAGCTCTGCTTTGCAAAGAAAAACCCCTTCAGAGGAAGTACAGAAGAAATCCTCTCTGCTTTTGCCCAGAACAATGAATTTGAACCCATAATATAGTGCATCCTGATGTCTGTTAGGCCTCCTCATCATGACAATTCCTCTGTTTGGCCTGGGAAAAGAGCCTGATAATTTTGCTCTTTTGAACCGGTAAGCATAATAGGTACCTAAATATCTATTAAGTACCTATTATGTACCCATTAGGTAGAATAATAGCCTATCTGAATATGGCCTTAATTGCTTCTGTGTAAATGTTCCAGAAATTTGTGTGCTAACAACAGTAAAGACTTCCTCTGCTGAAAGAAAACCTTTAGCAAAGTCACAGCTTCTTGATAATGGGTCATTATCCATTAACTGTACTCACATAAAAAGACATCTCTTTCGTAAAATGCCCTTACAATGGGACTGCAGCTGAGAGATGATACTTCCTCTAACAAGTGTTGTCTAATCAAACAGAGGCAGCAATTTGCAAAGGCCAGAAAGGCAGCATAGAAATTATTCTGAAGGCCCAAAAGGTGAGTCGGGTGCTGGGAAGGTGCCTGTAAAATAAGGTAGGAAAATCTGACAGATTCTTTGGGCAGGGAAACCTGCAGGAATTGGCCAATTTAGCATAAGAGTTTCCTAAGACAACATAGTCTGAAAAAAGCCTGAAGAGGAAATTGAGAAAAGAGTAGGTCTAATACAGGGGAGTATCCATATTCAGGCCTTTTCCTGTACTACATATAGTCATTCTTCTGTGTTTTCTCTTAATTTTCCTGCTTAATAAAAAGACAAATGAGAGCAAAGTGAAGCCTTTTCACTGGGTATGAAGGAAATGCATTTTCTTTTTATGTGACCAACACTTTTCAAGTCCAAGTCCACCAAACCCTCTCTTTACAGTATCCAAATTCACTTGCAATATTTTGCATGCAGAAGTTGAACTCTTCATTTCTGTACCAACAGAGGAATGGCAGTCAGAAGACCCCAAGCAGGAGCTAAAGGCAAAAGCCAAGGAAACAGAGCCTAAATTTTGCATGTGATTTCCTACACAAAGATGCTGCAGCATTTCTGTATGAGTTTGACACGTACTGTAGGTGAAAGAGGTCCAAAGAGGTTTCCCTTCTCCTCTCAGTTTTCTTCTCTCAGAGATATGGGGACCAAAGGAAAAGTGCTACTATACATGAGGAACAGAGGAGTTATTACAAGTCTGTGATGTAGTATTCCACGGAGTCTTCATGCATTTATTGTTTGGTGTGAACAGAAAGCCATAAGGACATTTGAATGAGATAAAGAGCATTCTGAAATTTCTTGTGTTCAGGTGATAAGGAGTTCTCTGTATCATCATACATGTATTCTCCAGTAGTTTACTTATCATGGCGAATTCCCAGTATTATATCTTGGCTAGGAAATTGATTATTTTCATTTTTCATCTAGAGACTCTAAACAACAAGAACTAATTAAGCATAAAAGTGATGTGAGACTGACAAGCAGAACAATTTCTTTTTTGCTTCTGACCATTATCTAATGTGATTTTCTTCTCTTTCTGAAAAAAATAGAATGATCTTTAATTAAAAATGCCACCAATGTGAATGAGTCTTGATGACAGTGAGGTTAAAGAACATAATTTCTGGCAGCTTTAATCAGAAAGCCACGAGATCATCTTACATGAATAATACAGTCAAAATAACAGACTATGTGCTAGTAATAATGATTTAATGTTTGACACTTGTTTGCTTAATTTTGTTTGTGTTTATGCAGAAAGAACTACTACATCTTTTGCTAATGGCATAAATAAGCACATCATCTTCCAGCTCTTGGTATCTACAATATAATGGAGCCCTAAATGCATTACACTGCTGCTGCCCAACTCTTGGCATGCAGGTTGAATCTATTCCCCAGGTGATTCATCACGTTATAAAGTTTGTTTGCTCTCTGGTCCATAAGCCACACACTGTAATAAAATCTGGCTATAGTTGTCAAAGAAGTTGAAGAGTCCTGTTTTATATCACCCTTAGGCTAGCTAAGTTACAGTGACCATCAGTAAGAATGCAGAGTTACCTCGTCATCAGAAGGACTGAGAAAAAATTCCTAAAGTAGTCAAATGGTTTTCTGATATTTTTGATTCAAACATTATTACATAAAAAGCTAAAACTGAAATTTAAAAAATTCCTTTCCACATGTAAAGAAATTTTTATATTTTTTTAATTTAGGACACTGACTTGCACAGCAGTGCATAAGGAACACACATGGGAGCTTTTCTCTTGACAACATTCCTCTAAGAGGTGAGGAATGACCAGCCAGGGTAGGTAAAGGATGTATTCCATTAAGCCGTCACTTTGGGTTTTTTTACTAGGGGAATAAAATCTAGAAAAATACCAAGATATTAATGCAAATATTTTCATCATCGGGATCTTTTTAAATTAATTTATTCCAGCTGACGAACGTTTGCATTCATTTTTTTTAAAGTTTCCATTTTTATTTTTAAAAATTAATAATTGTATACCTGCCTGTAGTCTAGTATATCTTACTCCTGATTTTAAAAATAAAGGGGTGCAAAACACAATTATTTTCTTTATTCAATAGCTCATCTAATGAAGTGCTGTACTGAAAATTAATTATACAGAACTGAATGCAGCACAGATACAAAATAATCTATGTATTTATAAAGCTTGTTATCTTTAAGAAATTTTTATCAAAGTTATGAGAAACCAGACTTACATCTGATTGTTATCTTGTTGTCTTTCTACAAATGTTGTTGTTTTTATACAAATGTATTTTGAGATAAAAATTGGTATAGATCCTTTCTGAACAGATTTTATAGGTTCTTTTTTTCTCATATGTACTGTTATAGCTCAGACTGAATAAATTATGGGTGAAGCTAGTGAGTAAAATAGTTGCAGAGAGTTCAAGATAAATTTTAAAAACTGTTAAAGTCACATTTCTATCAGGCATTTCAAATCCAGATCCTAGGTTGGGTAATGCTGTGAAACACTGGTCAGAGGCAGAGTAATGGAAGTGGAAACTGAGGGAAGATCTTGAACGTAGCTGCAGTGAATACAGTTTGCATCAATAGGCAAAAAAACCCTTTCAGAATATCACAAACTGAGAGAGGAGAGAGTGCCCTTTAGAAAGGAGACTTAGGAACTCTAAGCAGACAAACTGTCCTAAGGTCTCTGTGTTCAGGAAAACAAATCATATCTATCAGCTAATGGTAATGACTATAAGGGGTAAAAATATCTTAAACCCAAGCAATTCCATCATCTTATTTTTTTGACATCAGCAGATATTTTTTCATTATTTGGGAAAAAGGCCCTAAGGCTTTGTAACTCAGAAACAGAGATTATCTCAGGGGGTTGTTTTTTTTCCCACATCCAAAACTTTATCAGAACAAACAACTTTGAGTCCTGGAAGCCACTTCGCCTCCACGCAAGACCATGGTGGCCAGCATTTCCCACTTCCATGAACCACACAGCTTCTGCTCACTCTGCCTGGTTCCCATTGCCCTGGGCAGTGCTGCAGGACAGTGAGGACACATCCAGGACAGTGAGGACACATCCAGCACATGCTGCCAATGCTGCCAGGGCTTCCCAGGCCAGGGAATGTCCTCTGCTGCCAACTGTTTTGGGAGCTGGAAGCGTATGAATAGGGAACATCACCTACAGGTGAAGGAACAGGCAGCATTAACTGCATGGTGGGTGTGGTAGTGAGTGTTTGCCACACTGCCCAGCACTGAGCTGGAGCCGCAGGTCTGGGAGAGCCCAGCAGCTCTTGGCACGGATCCAGCCAGCCCTGGCTGTGTGAGCAGGAGACGAAGCCTGGGAGATATTTTTCTTGAATAAACGGGAAGGTTTCCATAGAAACGTCTTATTTATTTTAAACAAATTTAAAAGAGAAATTTAACAAACTATAAAATCAAGCTTCTTGAGCCCAATTTCAGCTATTCCTTATTGATTGCAATACAAATGAACATAAAAGCCTGCAGCCTGGAACTGACAGCGAGAGACAGGCTTCTGCCAGCTCCCTTGTTCCTTCCATCAGTGCATAACCTCTATTAGTTGATAGTGGCAGTGACACACACTTTCTAGCACCCTCCATTTTATAAAAGGAGCTTTCTTTAGAGCATCTCATCTAAAGGCTCTTTGTTCATTAATGAAAACACACTTCTTGGACTTAACATGCAATGCAGGCATCACCCTTATTCTGAACATCTCTTACTTTAAATTCAGTTATTTACAAACAAGTAGGGGAGATGCAAAGTGGCCATTTCACTGCTACACTACATTTCCCGGAATACCAAAATGCAGCACTGAGGGTCCGCATCCCTCTACCAGGTGGAGGTAGGGGAGAGAGTATCCCTCTTAGCAAGTGTCTGCTGCAGTGGAGAGGGTATCCAGAGGAAGCTATTAGATAAGCACCTTGGACTCAGTCACACATATGGCTTCTTGCAACAAAAGCATACCAAGGTATCCCTTTGACAATCATTAAGTTTTGCACATACCATTTTAAATCCAGACCCAATTGCCCTCCCCCTCGCTGTTCTTTCAGCAACTTCTTTAATATTCAACATACACTACAAATTGAGCCCTTTGAAATATCCTTATTTTCTTAATACTTCATATTTTCTTTATTCTTAATTTTTCAAGATTTTAATCAATGTTTACTGCATGATAATGATACAAGTTTGTCGGTGAGGAGTAACCACAAAACCTTCCATGTTGTTTTAGAGAAAACCTTGTACACTGGCAATGCCCTGTGTGCTCAAGTAAAGGCATTTCTGCCATTCCACGCCACCCCATTCAAGTCTGTCATGTGTGAGTGGTTTGACTGCTTAAAGAAACGTTGCCAAAAGTACTGGCAGAAACAGGGTTTAGTATGAATTTGGGAAAAAGTGACTTTAGAGTTTGATGGCAAGGTTCACTCCATTACGTAGTACACAGATCAAAGCATACAAAGGATGATCAAATTAGAAGCACTTTGGAACGATTTGCACGGAAGCTGGGAATGCAAAAGGGGATAAGGGTGGAAAGAATATGGATGTAAAGATAAGGGTGCAAAAGGGTCTAGCAGCACTTAATCATTTAAACATTTACAAAGCAATTTGATAGGGTTCACCAAAATTATAACAATGACTTAACTACATATTTTAGATAGTAACTTCCAAATCATAATCAAATCATATTCACACAGTTAAAGCAACATGTACACCTATTTTTTTTTTTTTTTTNCCGTTTTTTTTTTTTTTTTTTTTGTGTAAATGTACCTATAAAATATTCCCTCTCAGGTTCAGTGAAATACTCGCATCCAAGTCCTTAGCAATTCGAAACAGGCAATGGGTTGCAGCTCAAGGAGCATGAAGTGGCAGGGGTATCAGCCCAGGCCTCATCTTCGGAAACAGTTTGTTGATACTGCAGACTTGAGGGTTTGTAAGCTCCAAGACGCCTCCCACTCAGATAGAGATGCTCGTGCAGCCTGCTGCAGTCCAGGAGAGCTTAAAGAGCCTCTCTGATGTTTACAGGGTTGCAAGATTATTAACCTGGGTCACCAGTAAGTTTCCATCCTGGTGACAGCCCAAGTTAATAACCACTGCACTTTTTTTTCCCAAAGTGCAGTGACAATGGTACAGTTTCTCTCAAACTGCAATTCCCAATAGTGCCACTCCATTCAGGCTATGATTCAGGAAAATGTTTTACCAAAGCTAAAAATGATAATTGCTTATCCTTTATTTCCCACCTAGGCTGGGCAACTGATGTTTCTGAGTGTTCCCACCTTTAGCATGCAAGAGCTCCTGGTACATTAGGGAATGCCTCTCAGACCAACTAGTATGGTCAAAGGATGATTTACTGCTCAGCTGGTTTGGCCAAGGCTTATCAAGGAGCTTCTGAGATCATAGAGGAGGCCTGAGGATGAGGGGGGATTGAGATGCAGCACCACAAAGGTTCTACTGTCTTTACCGGCTTCGTATAAAAATGGTTAAGTTTTCACTAAAGACATAATGGACTACTCCATTTCACATGACAGTCACGGTCATACAATCCTCCAGTGACCTAGCAAAAAGGTTGTTCTGCATTTTAGTTTTTCAGAAGAAAATTAAGTAACCCACATGCTCCATAAAAGATGGGCTGCTTTTGATCCTGGAATGACCCAAATACTGGAGGTTAGCACATCTTCCCCTACAGCAGATTTTCTCCTATATATAGGAGCTGCTTTACATCTGCTCTGACAAAAGAGGAGTCCAAATTTGCGTCTTCATGAGTGACACAGCACTCAGTAGGCTGAAAGGGCGGATGGCACAACCTCTCAGCTGCAGAGAGGGAATGAAGGATGGGATCGCCTGTACAGCCAGTTCTTGGTAATTTGGCACTGCTATGCTGCTGCTGCTCTCTTCCCTTCATCTTGTGAAAGGACCCTGAAAATTGGAAATATTCCTACTTTTTGCAAGGATAAAACAAGATACTGGTCAGAACATTTCTTTTTCTTTCACTTAATTTTAAAGCTGGATTTCTACCCTAGAAGTCTGCTGCCAGGTTTCTGATGTGAGAATGGCTAGAAATAACTGAAAGATGGGGTAGCAACAGTGTAAAGGGGGTTCTGGTGGTACATGCTACTTGTGTTCAGGAGGAATTATCTTACCTGTGTATCATGAAAACAGCCAAATAGATTGAACATCTCAGAAAAGAGCAGTGCAATTCAATCTGCTGTTATTCCACTTTTTGTCCTGTGTGAGCTTAAATCTTGATTCCAAGTTATAAAAGACAGAACAGGTTGGAAATCACATATGCTGACTCACTGTGAATTGTTATGAGTAACTTAATAGCTTAGTCATCAAACATAGAGATGCATTTGCAAAAA
This sequence comes from Daphoenositta chrysoptera, assembly GCA_013397915.1. Lineage (NCBI taxonomy): Eukaryota > Metazoa > Chordata > Aves > Passeriformes > Daphoenositta > Daphoenositta chrysoptera. Next base: position 222,165 of record VZRO01000764.1, read on the forward strand.
TATTGAAATCTGGGAAGAGGAATGAAGTGTAACAGAGCATAAATAAAATGCTCTTGTGTTTTTCTGAGATGAAGGTTTTGATTTTCATCTGATATCTGACAATTGTAAGAAAAGTACTGCCTCAAATATTGAAAAATAGTAGTGATACAAAATAATCTTTTCCATTTTAGTTCCACCTAGAAATGAAAAAAGACACCCTGAAAAAGAAATGTTCTCCAACATTTCAGTTATATCTCACATAACAATTTAAACTTATTGAAAGAGATTATAGTTCTGCAAAAAGTAAAAATTATAATAATAAGAATTTCAATATTTTTAGCCATTTGTTTTAAAGTTAAGAATCAGTAGAATGGGGACATACAGTTATGAGCAAAGATCATATTTTCATTGTTAGTTTCTGCCCAGGCTATGCATGAGATCATGTGTTCATAGGCATTCCGTATTACATATAAAAATAACTTCTTTCTACATTTTTGCTCCATCTGTAGTTACATGAAAACAACATAAGCAAATGATCTTCATATGGTTTATCTTTAGATGATTAACATTTATTTTCAACTGGACTTACCTAATAGCATGTTCTGCTGGTGCAAACAGGAAAAATGGTATATTAGGCCACTCGGGCACTGCTGGCTGGACACTGGGTGGGGGGCAGATAAAAGACAGGCTGGATGCTGCTCCTAGAGCCACCTGAGAAGGTCAATGTTTCAGACCAAACCAGCTACAACCACTGATCACCATGACAGAAACACTTAAAGTGGTTCCAGTTAGTGTTTCAGATGGAGGAACTCCTGAAAGCGCTAGGTATTTGAGTTATAAAAGAGGATCATTTCATATTTGTTCATAACACATTTCAGTATGTAGATTTGCATGAAGTCAGAGAGTATTTCAGAACACTTATGTATTACTATTGTTATTATTAGTTTAGTTGTTCTTTAAAAATGGAAAAGTATATTCCTTGGATTTAGAGCACTAAATTTAAATGAGATGCAATGAAAAGAAGTAGCAAAAAAAGAGGAAATAGTAGAGCAGGATGTAAAAAATTTCTGAACAGGTCATTAAAATACATAGTTTAGAAAAATGCAGATCTTGCATAGGGTTTTCTTTGGTGGTTGTTTTTTTTAAAAGTTTTGTTTCCTTAGCACAAAACTTTACTTTGGAAATGTCTCACAATTTTGTTCCCTGCAGCTCCTAACTCCTGCCAATATTCCTCATACAAGGCAGGATTAATCCCTTGGAAAAGAAATGAGAAAAAGTAGGCTAGGATTATGGAAAAATATAAGCAGTAGTATAGAAGTTAGTAGCACAGTTAATACTCTTCATTTCTGGATTTAACTTTCTAGATCAAGCTTTGCGCTGTTTTCTTTTAAAAATGGATGACTACTATGATCAATCTTTGCTGTCAGAGATAACCCCATGCACACACTCTACATATTAGGACCTGAATGAATGACTCATAAAAATCAGATAAAAGAACAGATGCTAATAATTTATTTAAATACAGCCTTCTTGAAAAGGTTAACTTGTCATATCTCATCTTCAATCATAAACCCCCTATTTTTATAATCAGCAATATTGACTATCTGCTTTCCTTTTATTGGATGGGAAAGAACACACAATAAGTATTAAAAATAGCATAAAAATTGAGCCTTTCTCCATTTGTGGAAAATGGTGTCTTGGCAATTATGGTAAAAGTTCTTATCATGTACAAAGGTGCTGTAGTTAAGCCTTTTCTGCCACGTAAAATTCCTTTATTTCCACCTCTTAGTTCAATTCATTCAAACACTGTCCCTCTATAACTACTGTGTGCTGTGAAAAAATTTCTGAGTGTTATTAGAGTTGCCACACATTAAATGCTCTTGAACTGTCCTGGCATCTTACTCACATTTAGTTTATCTCTAAGAAAGATCTTTTGATCATTAAGGTTTTATATCGTTTAAGTACAAAAAGGGGAAAGTCTGAAATAAACGGCGCTACTCAATCCTAACTTGTGTGTGTCGCTTTGCTGGGAGAGCATCCTCTCCCATGCAGTTAGATGTTTGGTACTAGTACGTGGTAATGGTCAGTTCTGCAGCTGCTATGTGCTTATTAGTCCAGAGGTATGTGCCACATACCTCTCTCAGCAGTCATCAACAGTCATTTATTAAGACTGGGTTTGAGGAAACAGAGCCCACAATGAACTATAAAAAACCCTTAGAACCCAGTCATTTTTTGTTGCAGGTTTACTAAACATTAGGTAGCAATGGAGATGGGCATGGCAGGCTTCATCTGTCTTAAGGTGTTCAAGAAATTCTCAGTGTGTGGTTGAGCTTGGGAGGAATAGTGAGACTGCAGAGCATTTCCTCATGAAACTTAAAGACTGATGCCTCACAGAGATTAAGCAAAATGGCTTCTTTCCAGACTTCATTTCTTAGAACAAAAAGTATCTCCTTCCAGCACTAAGACTTGATTATGCCCTCAGATATGCTCAGCACTGAAAAAAGGAATAATTTATGCATTGGAAGGGCTACACATTGCATAGGCATTGCAGCCTCCATGATGAGCTGTTGTTCCTTAGAGATACTTCCAAGAAGTGGTGCATTGTGCCAGTTATGCACGGTTGCTTCTGCACTTAAATATTTCCCCAAATGCAGGATAAGTTTGACCAGATGTAATGTCGTGTTTCTACATTTAATTTTTTTTAAATGCTGTCTTAGATTAACAGAACACTGGTTTTTTTTTTGGTTTTTTTTTTTTTTTTTTTTTTTTTTTACCTTATTTTGTACTTGAAGTGGTAAAAAATATCCAGGATTTCTGGATGTAGTTCTCTGACTGCACCATTTCAGCAAACCCAAAATTCAAGCACTAAGTTTCATCAGTATGCTGGAATACACATCCAATAGTAGCTTAGACCAATAACTTAATATGTTAAAAAAATAAATTATCTACGCACTCTTTGTATTGACTTGAAAGACATGTATGGGAACTCCAGACTGTGTTTGCCCTCTGGCAGGACTACAGGATATGGCCAGCTGCATTGAGTCCAGCAACAAAAATGATTTTTTTTTTGTAATAAGAAACAGAACTAGATTAATATATTCCCTATTACAATTGACATGCTATTATTTACAAGCTGTATTGCTGGTTGAAAGTATTAAAATAGATGTAATAGCATATATGTGCATAAAGATGATATAACAAGAATGTAATATATAAATGTAGTAATTATAGCAGTATAATATAAAAATTTTGTAGCAAGAAGTTATCTGAGTACTGCACCTAACAAAGCCTGTTTTCCATTGGATTTGTCTTACGGTTGACAGACATTTTAACTGAATTAGTCAAAAGTTGCAAGATCATCTCACCCCTAACTAGACAGCAGAGAATGCAATGAGGAAATAAAGGTAACTGCAAAAAAAGGGTTTTGTCAGGTTGTTCCTTGTTACATAGAGAGGATCAGTAAGGGACACTAAGCTTGACTGAGTAGGGTCTGCTCTCATGTCTGATGGCTGCATATTTATGCATAAAGCTTCTTACTGTTTTCCTGCAGATTTCTGGATACGTACTAAAGTACACTGACTTTACCCTGCAGTTGTCCTTTTATTGAAGTTATTAGCACAGTCTTTGCTCTCTCCTGTTTCAAGTTGTATGCTTTTACAAATAGGTGGGAGGATCTATTTAAGACTTCAATTAATGCAGTTTGAAGTTGGTCATTGCGTTCAAAGGTTGCTAACGGGCTCAGAGAGATGTCCATGCACACATATAAACATGCAGCACCTCAAACTGCACAAACCCCTTACCCTCAGAAATCTGACTTACAAATATGTACAGATTGCCAACACACAGCACCCGGGTCTTTCTTGGTATTACTCTGAAATAGCTCTAGATTACATCATAACACTGATATGTTTACATTCAGAGCTGTAAAGTAACATGGTTTTGTGAAAGTATGCTCCTCATTCAGAAATATTATTAATGTTTGTGTATTAAATATTAATGTATACATGTATCTTTGCATGGCTCTTTCCAGATATTAAAAAGAAAAGGTCTCTGTCCTCAAGAGCTTACAGTCTAAATACCATTGTTGTAAAAAGCACTTGCCTCCTGATGAAACTGAACCTACTCTGAAACTATTTCTTTCCTATGGAAATGTCCAGCTTATCTAAGCAGTGCTCTGGAATATGAATGGTTTTTTTCCTACATGAAGTGGGAATTTTTTTTCCTGATTCATAACATTTATTTTATTATAGGAAAGGTTTACAGATATTTCAACCTAATTATATATTTGCATATTTACTCATTAAAGTGCTCACTTTGCCTGCTAGAGATCAACAAATAAATTTGCCAGGAACTTTAGCTTTTCAGGAATCTGTATGTATTAAAAATATGCATCTGGATTAAACATTATTAGAATATCCTAAATTATTTGAGATGCAGAAATATTGTGCTTTGTTGTTCTGGAATTGTGAACAGTGTTTCTTTTTTGACTACCCAAACTGTTGGGCTGCAATTTGGATTACTATGTGATAACACTTTGCAGACTCTTTAATTCATAAACTCACACAGATGGATAAATATGAATCCCTTCATCTTACAATTGTGGAAACATGCAACGAGGAACATGAGTTACTGAATTGTATAAGGTCACAGAGCAGGTCATTAGCAGAGCAAAAGCAAAGCAGTTTTTCTAACGATGTCATCCCTTGGTTGGATTATTCTATGCATAAATTTGATCTGTTGGAGCAATTTGGTAGAAACTGCATTTTTTCATGAAAAAAGATTACCTCACTTTTGTCCTTAGTAAAAACAAATTCTTAATGTCATCACCTTACATTTTCTCTGAACATCATATTGCTTATTGTGTGTTAATTTAATTGGCAAACTAGGCATTATAATAAATTGTTCTAAGTACTATCTTTCCTGTACAATTTCTAACACGTCAGGGAACTGTTAGTTTGGTAGGAGGTATTTGAGTCTCAACTCCTAAGAGTGAACATAATCTAAAATAGTTGTATTAAAAAGTTAAGTTCCCCTCTATCAGCTTTTAAACAGGCCTTATACTGGAATCTTCACATGGAACTTTGTTTAATGTGAAGTTAGTGGTGGAGACTTTGGAAAATGAGAAAGAAACAGCACAGGGATGGAGAAAAAGGGGAAGAGTTATTTAGACTGGGTGGAATGATGACAAAGACAAGCACAAAAGTTTTGGGAAGGAAACAAATGATCTTTCCCAGCCTAATACAAGTCAAACTACTTTATCTCCTAAGACTTTCTTATTATTAATTCAATCTAAATATTGCCTTTATTTCTGCATCTTTCCTACCTGCCTTCAGATTTAATTCACATGTTTCAAAGATCTGTAAATTGTTCTAGGATGAAGAAGGATGGTCTTGGAAAAGTTACATAACCCTAAAGTTATATAGAGCAACATACAGTATAGTGCTGCCACTATATTTGTTTGTATCCATGGTCATAATAATTCCAATTCAATGCAAACTCAGACCATCAATCACAATATATCTTTAAATATACCAATTTTTTCTCATTTTAAAAATATTTCTGCAGTGAATGGAAGAATGGGATGAGTCTTAGATCTTTTTGTTACCAACACATTTATTTGCTCACATGATAATTCTAAACATAACAACTAATGGGAAACATTAGCTCTCTGCTCTGTTTTACTTATTCTAGTGTTAGGATTTTTCTTTATTCTTATCTCTCTTAAGCCCCAGGGCACAGTAATGGTTTTCAGGCCCCTCTGCAGCCTTTGCTAAACCAAAGAAAGTTATCCCTTCTGGCCTGAGAGGGGTTCTGAAGCATGGAAGACAGTTTGGTACCTTCAGCCCAATTGTTTTATGTTACTCAAGACACTCTTCCTGAGAGGGAACTATAATGTAACATACATATACCTGTGTTATCCTGACATTCACTATTAAACAAACAAACAAACAAAAACAAAAAAAAAAAAAAAAAAAAAGGTGTATGTTGGGGAGGAGGATAAAAANTTGTGGAGGAGCATAAAAAAACCATTGTCAGGCATTGTCAGGTATACAGATTTCCCTTACAACCTGGGAAAAATTAAGCCATTATGTTTAAGAATTATATTATTATTCATCTGTTCTCATATTTGATGCTGAATCTATATCACCAGCCTGAAATGATGGGTTTGTGGGTTTAGGAGTTTTGGTGGGTTTGGGTTTCTTTAGAATGGAAAATACCTCTGAAATGTATCAAAAGAGTTGTAGTAGGTTTTGAATTAGTCTTCCATTCTTACTAAGAGTACATTAGGAAAAATTTCCTCTCTATTTTGAAAGGATGAGAAATGAGAAAGAGCAACACCTGTGGCTTCACTATGATAGGTTCCATCATTTTCCATGGTTTCATAATAATTTACAACCCTTTTTTCAGGTGCAAATGTGTAACTCTGGCTTGAGCTCAGCTGTATCTGTATTAAGCTACTGAGTATGCGGTCCCAGATTCAGTCATCTAAGGAACTCCGTGCAGTCAGAAGGAAACAGTCACTCCCCAGATGATCCACACTTTTGTGAAAGAAGTGGTGTTTATCTTCCTGCATGGGCTATCCGAGAGCTTAAAGGAACCCAGTAAGTTATCTGTACCCAGAGAAGACAAACCCACACAAGATGATCTTCTAGGTGACCCTCTCTTGGAAAATCCTCTATTTGAGAAAAAGTGTCTTCCAATGATGAGACAGATGTGCTGATGAGAAGACAAAGCATGCTGTGCCAGGTTGTTTGGGACATCATGGGGCTCACCTCTCCATCTCTGGAAAGAGAAATAAATCATGATAGCTATCTAGCACTCAAACTACTGTGCCTGTTTAAAAAAGCATGAGTCCTTGCTAAAAAGCTCTACCTTCTCATTGCTCCCTGCACAGAGCTGAACTGCACTTGCTAAGTGTTTGGATGTATCACAGGGGGAGCTGCCTGCAATCTCTACATTAGCTTGCTAATACTTTATGATTATAAAAATGCTTTTGCAGGCTTTATTTAGGAAAATATGCTCCCCTGTTGTTTGCATGCAGTCTTAAATGACTGCAGAATTTAATTCTTTTAAGTTTAGGAGGCAACTTTTCCTTATTGGGTAAAATGCTGCTCTGATCTGAGTGACCATTGTGAAGCCTTGCCTATGCTCTCTGTCCTGCTCTTGTATTTCAGAATCCGCTCTGCTAAACAAATGTACAACATAGATCAGGAGAAAGCAGTCTTTCTAGCCCAATAAGAAGAAAAAAATACCAATCTAGAAGACTAATACCAAAAAATAATCTACACTTGACCTTAACCTAATTCTAGTACTTCAAAGTTAAGCACTCAGTTTTTAACTATGCTTATTCTTCAAGGATTCTCCTGCCATACAGACTTTAATTATATCCAGACAACACATTCTTTAATTATATTTGATTTATAATACTTAATTATGCTTACCATGAATGCCTTCCTTACCAGGAAGACTGGGGGACAGGAAAGACATAGGACTAGGCAATGACTGACATTTTCACAGTGGCTTATCAGCAGGAAAAAAATAAACCAAAACAACTGGAAAAATTACCAGATGAATGTAGGAATAGAAGTGAAATAGTAACTAAGGTAGCTGGATTTACACAAATTAACATAATTCCTTCATTGGTCTACCACATGTTGACCTGTTGAATCAAGGGCCTAGGTCAAAGTCACTGCTTGGTGAGTTCGCAGACTTTTGCTTTATTTTTATATAAAAATATATAGTTTTTTATTTCCAGACACTCATCAGCACCAGGTTCAGGCATCATTTTCAGAGCTCAAGCTCTGAGTTGCTTAAAGATTTGCTGGTTCTTTTTTGGATCTAGCCTTTTGGCTTGGTTTCAGTTTCTCCCTATATTAAGTTTGCAAAATTTTGTATTGACACTTATGCAGAACACAGTTGTTAACAGTGTTGAATGAAACAGAAAGCATTCTTTAATGAAAAGAATAATTCCACACCATGTACAACAACTAAGACATAGGACCATGCTTGAATAATGAGGATGAAAACGCCAGCCCTGTCTTGTGAATTAGAGCCCTGCCACGAGAAAAGAGATGCCTTACGAATTATATACAAGATGAAAAACTAAGATATCTGAAGCAACTAGAAGTTTGGTATTAATCAAGTTTGGCGTGCCTGCCTTAGCAACAATAAACCCTCTACTTTTAAAGTCACTTGTTAGGCTATATTAACTATGAGGAGTGAAACATATTTTAAAGTATTATTCAAGCAACTGTCAAAACAAATTTCTTTTGTCTTGTTTACTAAGGAAGTCAGGCTTTTATGAGTGCCCAGTCAATTTTCCTTGTCTCTTCCCTGAACTCTTGACCAACATCAGCCAAATTCAGCAGAGGATTCTCAAATGTATCACATTGCCACAGATTTTGTGCCAATATGAAAACAAATTGAGGAGTTCCAACTCCAAGAAATTCTGTAGTGTAGTAGCAACGAGTCAGCAGAAGATCAGGGTGCTGCAGGTCTTTGGTCTTCTGTTTTTACAAAGTTGCATTTGGAGCAGCTACTTGTTAATCTAATAAGTGCCATGCAAACAGGCATGGATTTAGGGAGAGGTTCAGGAGTCTTCTGGTTACCCAGTGGCACCAGCCAGGGCACCAAGGTGCTCTCATGCTGTGTCCCCTGGTTGGTTTCACACAGTGGGGTAGTCCTTTCCTCTACCCCTCCTGCTTATTGACACATTTTGGGAGACTCTGAATTGCCTTCTAAGAGCCATCTTTCTCCAGCATAGTCTCTTACAGAGGTCTCTCTCTCCAGGTTTCTTATTTGCGGGGGTGGGTGGGGTGGGGTAGGGTGGTGTTTTTCTTTTAGGTGAAAACACTCTCTTAAATTTATATAGGTCCTTCAGAAGCTTTAGTGTCCACTTTGGCAGTCTTTTATTTGGACATGAGCATTTTTGTTTATGTAGGAACGCCAGACCAAGTGTTCAATCTTTACAAATTGCAATTCTAGATTAACGTTAATAACAATATTTACAATGCATTCACAATGAACCTGGAAGTCATGTACAATTTGTGCAAAGAGGAGAAATGTCATTTGCCTGCATCTGCCTCGCATCAGTAGCTCTCCAGAAGATGAGGGCTATATCCAGTCTTCAGAAATAGCTATCACTGGCCATCACCCAGGGCTTAAGCTTATACTAACCTTGAAGTGGTGGAAGCTGCAAACAAATCTATATTGAACTGGAAAGAGAGCGTACACTTTGAGCTATTAGATTTGCCTACTTACGTCAAATTATCAGGACTATCCATCCTATTAAAAACAGTGTATAAAACAGGTGGTAGTACTAGCAAGTGATAATTCTGCATTTGCCATTAATGGAGTTCATAAATAAGGTCCCCAAAAGGCTGGTATCAGGAAGCCAAAAATCACAAATATTTTCTCCAAAACTGCAAGTGACAGATTTACAAAAAAGGACTGTGGTAAAGTCTTGGTGGGGAGGAATATGAATTTTTAAATCTAATTTTGGTTCTCTTTGGTGTGATCTGAGAACTAGAAGACAGTGAATCCTTTGGAAAAGGGGATTAGTAAAAGTAACACCGTGAGAGAGCCTCAGACTTAATCCACGTGCCATCAAAAATGCTGCTCCATCACAGCTGCAGCCCATCAATGATGCACTCAACAGCTGCACAAAACTGCGCACTACAAGCCAATGATTGAGAAGTTCCTACACCACCTTATTAATTTAGACACACCTGCAGATATAAACATATATTCATTTTTATACGGAAAGACACACGAGCATCACACAGAGCAGTTACAAAACAGATGGAAAGCAGTACTGGCTTTTAAACTGGCCACTGTGTCTGCAATTCCAACCCCTCGGGACCGGCGAGAGGAGCCCTCGGGATCGCTGGCAGGGGCCGTGGGAGGCGGAGGGGCCGCGAGGAGCTGGGAGGGCGGCGCTGGGAGCCGGGGCTGCTCGGGGAGGAAACGCTGCTGTTTGAGAGCTGGAGAAATCCCCCCGCGGGAGCCGAGAGGAGGGAAGTCAGTCACCTGGCGGTGAAGGACAGTAAAACAGGGACGGAGAGGGAAATCTCTGTCTCTCTCTCCCTTCTCTTCTGCAAGAGATCCACCTCCTGTTTTCCTACCAACTCTTTCAGCATAACCTTCAAAGAAGACCATACCCTACCGACTTGCATTATATATATGTGTGTATATATACACTACTATTATTTTTTTTCTCAAAGACTATCTTTAGCTGCAATACAATTTTTGAGCCTATGCAGGACTTGGGGGATTTTGTTATCTTGCCAGAGAAATTGTTCATCGCTAATGTCTTGCGCTCACAGGGTGCTAAATTAGCTACCAGACTACTCTGGTAGCATGACGGAGAAAGGCTTTTATCATAGACTGTTCTCTTCAGTTTGAACACATTTGCTTGAAATTTGCTGCATGATGCTGTCCAGGGAAGCAGGATTTTTTTCTCGGGATACAGCGATTCGCCGGTTTCTGAGCTTATTGCAGAAGAAAAAAAATAATCTTTAAACTGAGTGGATTTTT
>VZRO01000764.1:240791-259909 GCA_013397915.1 Daphoenositta chrysoptera
TTGGTAATTTGACTTGGCTAATTCAGAAGTCTCCCTGCTGAGCAGGCTGGCTGTTGTAAATCCCATTCATCACGTAATATATGTGTGAGGAAGGAAGTTGAATGATCTATGCCTCAGTAAATGGGAAAGAGAATTTCAGCTTCATTACAAAAAGACTGGAAGTTTTTCCAAGGAGATTACTTAGCCTTAAAGCCGAAACTTATGGCATCATTTATTACTTGAAATAGTTGAAAATTAGCTCTGAATAAGTACAAACTAGGAGACACTCAGTATAAAAATCCATTCCTCCAAAATGACACAAAATCTTAATCCTCTCAGAAGTTTAGAACAGTTCAGGCAAAAAGAAGAAGACAAAAATTGGGATCAAGATCCATCTGTGGTTTTTTTTTACCTCGAGTCATCACCAGCAGATGGTAAATACTCCGTGGAAATGACTCAGCTGAGTTACTCTAGTTCATGGGTTTCCTAAGGCATCTACCCTTAGTGCTAACCTCTAATACTCTTTGTCAGAACCTCAGTTCCCTCTGAAGGTTCTGACACGTACCAGCACACAGTACCTATGCATTTAGATACAGTACCTGATCTGTCAATATTGGTAATAATTGTCTTCCCTTTTATTTCTTCTGAAACAATAGGATTTAGTCCTAGCTCAAGACTGCCTAGCTGTGTCAAGCTTTATAGGTTGTTGCAGAAATAGCTAGCAACAAGCTGGTATTGACTGTCACTTCCTGTAGGACTCGGGTTGACATCTACTATTTCAGATACACATCAGTTTAGAAATACTCTGTGCCATTTCCCACCGATTCCTGCAGCTGAGCAGACATGAGATGAATGCAAAAACTGTCCATCGTATAGACTCATGTTCCCACTTAATCTTCATGCAGAGAAAATTATTCTTCCATTTCATCAATGTTTTATTAGATTTTACTGAAAAGCTGGCAGAAGAATATAATTCTTCAGAGGACTAACAAGGTACTTAGTGTGTGTTGTTTTCCCAACACTGGCATTGACATTGTCATTTCTGTAAGTATATACTGTTTCAGGGGAGTGAGTTACTATTTTTAGAATTGACCTCATACCTTTCTTCGTTTCTCCCCCAACTCACTAGGTACAAGTATGTGATTGGAAAATGATCTGTTTTTTCAGAAGAGACCTCTCCTTATTTAAGCTCCCTGTTTGGTTCAGTATTATTTTAGATGAGGTAGATAACATTGACTGTTCATGCAAATATGTCATCTACTCAGTCTAGCGAGACCACTTATGATATTGCTTAATAAAATTACGAGATTGTGAGTAGTGTCTCTGTGTCTCATGATGAAATTTCCATCATACTGCTGACAGGCATAAAACAGAAGGCACCCTTTGCTGAGGTGCTGTCTATCCGATTGAACTTGAACTTTGCAAGCCTTGATCAATGAGTGAATGTACCTAGTAGGCAGAAAATTGCAGCATGATGAGCAGGGCGAAGAGGGACCATTAGGAGAGCTCTGCTGAAGCCTAGCACGTGATATGTCAAGAGTTATAGATTATATTGAGTAAAATTTATTTTGGTTTTGGGCATATGCTGCTGCATCAGACTACAACGCTTTATTTTGTAATAGACATGCAGAGCTTGCCAATGTGGTTTTAGAATAGCCAAGTGGAATGTAAAGATTTGAAGCTGAAAGGGAAGGCTGAGGGGTGCAATAACAAATGACAGCACAGTGATGGTGTGCTGAGGTGGTGACCAACTGATTCAAAAGGGTTGCATGACTCTCTGCACTGTTGCTGGTGCCTCATGGACATATCTTAATTATTCACAGGTTATCACTATATCTTGCCATTTTTAAGACATAGCATAATCCTGTGTTTTGTGCTAATATTACTGTTTAATAAGTAATGTGGCTGTGGCATATGCAACATTTAAAGCATGTGAGAAAAAAAAAGTAAAATTTATTTTTTGAGGTGCTAGAAAACTCAAATTACTTACTCAGAAAATTTGTTGGAAGCCAGTGTCTGGGGACATGGGCCTGCACAAGAGGTGACTGGGCCAGAAAAATCTGAGAACCTTTGAAAGCAGATGAAATTACTGTCCCAATAGAATATTACCACTGAATTGGTATGCAATGTGTTTTATGGCTTACTTGCAGTTGACAAGGCATCTTTGTGTGTGGACTCATTTCCATTTTAAACTATGGATTTCTTTAATAATTGATAACAATGCCAAAATATCCCATAGCATTGATACGCACTTCATGCATCTTGTGACTCCTCCCAGATAAAGCCAGTAGCATGAAGAAGGGAACAGGAGAGATAACAAGATGCAAATCTGCTGGAAGAAGCCAATAGCACAATGTGAGCCAAATGAAGGTGCCTTCCACTCTCTTACCCAAGTCAGTTCAGCACAGTTCTGTGCTCTTCTCTCACCCTCGTTTGACCTGCCAGCCAGTTGCACAGATTGACTGGACAATTCTTCCAGCAGCAATAAAGTGCCATAAATTTTAATTTTAGGGGACCCAAACACTTTCAAACAAGATCCAAAGTAAAATACAGGTGACTCAGCAGTGGTGCAGAGGTAGTAAGCTCTGTTGGAAGGGCTGGCAGTGGCAGCTGATACCTGGAGCATCTTAAGTTGGATCATCCCTCACAAAATAGAATGGTTGTAACAGTGTTAAGTGCCTGTTCTGCGTATGACATTTTCCAGATATGTGTATGCTGGGTTGCCATTATTGATATTATTCCAGAATTTGGCCCAAGAATCATAGCATAAGTGCAGATGTTTGGATCACAATACACAAATTGCCTGCTTGCTGCAGACAGTTATGATGGTGGTTTTATTTCTTGCTTTCATTTTATTTACCTTAATTTTTTTTCTTCAAATCTTGTAAACTGAAAAAAATGGTGAAATTTTCACTATGAAAATACTGTTTTCTACATGAGGAAGTTAAATACTTATTTCCAGTTCATATAAACCTCACTTACCCTTACCTTGCAATGATTTAGTGTTCACTCGTATGTATTTTTACCCCAGTAACATAGAAAGAATTGTTTTTTACAAAATGAATTATCTGAAACAGATTTTAATGTAACCTTAGAGCATAAAACAAGATAAAACAAGAAAACAGAGTTAAACTTTTAAACCAATCAATTTTATTCTGAACACAGCAATTGCTTCTGCTGTTAGCAGGAATAAAGTTTACTGCTGTTGGAAACTTGTAAAAAGTCAGATGTGTTCCTGTAAAATGCCTTGTCAACCTCAAGTAAACCAGACCACACATTTCAAAAACCAAATCTCTCCTTACTTTAGTGTCTATAAGTTTTGTGTTCTAAACACCTGCTCAGAAGTAGTTACAAGAATGTGAATTGAACAAAGAGAAGGAAATTATATATTCCTAAATGGCAAAGAAATCCTGCTTATTGACCTTCTGAACTGCCTCAGCCAGAATACACAGGATTAGTTGTTTATCTAATGGGTAGCCAAGGCATGCCTATATCCAATGATGAAGTAAGATCAATATGGATCTATGGTCTTTGTAATTATTACATCTGAATAAAACTAATCCTTGGATCAGTACAAGTTGTATCACAATTAAGTCTTAATGACAGATACAATCCCAGCTTTTTATTGAAAAAAATACCTTCTGTAAATCTTTCAAGAGAAGAGAAGACAGGAGGAGGAATAATTTTTTTGCTCAATTATTCTGTTTTCATCTAGAGCCAATTAAAATAACTAAATTTTTTTTAAATCTACCTTTAAAAAACATACCTTTTGAAATAGAGGTAAAATTGTAATGCATCCCTCATGTAACAGTCTGTATCAGCATCAGTTTGATGGGTAGTTTGCTTCTATTGGTTCCTTCGGAAAAAAACAAAACAAACGAAAACCTCAAAGCTGTAAACTTTCACAGTCCAGGGCTAAGGATGAGAGGGTAGTGCTGTTTACCAGGATAAATCAGGTGCTACTAACAAAATTTCAATACCAAAGGGTAATAATATCATCATCAGTAGCTCTTGAAAGAAACCTGGCTCCCTAAAGGCAACTTAATTTTAAACACTGAGACAAGTCAATCAGTATACACCTAAAAATATGCATTGAGGGATGCAGTTTGCATTCATTAGAAGCTAGTTTTTTTTCTTTCTAACCTGTGAGATCTTGAATTCTTTTGTTTGTTTATTCAGGAGTGTAGGCACAGGTGCATTACTTTGTAGGGTATGGGTCTGCTTGTTGCTGGTTACTGGGTACAGGAAGAGAGTTTCTAGGGGAAGTACAGGACACAGAGAAATAGCCTTCTACCCAAAACTCTGTGCTTTCTGTCCTAGTGTTAAAACATCTTTCTCACAAGACTGTTTGTCTGGGCATAGGGGGATTGTTGATGATCTGGAAATGTAAATGGCAGCTCAGCCAATGTCCATTGACTGCAGCCTGAGAGGTTAGAAGGTGGGCCCATTTCCCATTTTTACATTTTTCAGTATCAGAACTGATAGCCTGTAGCATATTAAGTGGCTAAGGACACAGTGGAAAGCAAAATACTGAGATGTCAGTAAAGCTGTCTCAGTGGTTTTGGGAACACTATCCAGGATCGTGACTAAGTGGATGTTTCTAAATCTGACCAAACGTCAACAATTTTGGCAAGGCTGTATCAAGGACAAAAAAATGCATGGAATTTAACTTTTGTGGGTTTTTTTTTGTTTTGTTTTTTTTGGTTTTTTTTAAATTAAAATGCCTTTTATGAGCTTCAAGTGTATTTTTGTGTTCATGGTGCAGGGAGGAAACTACATTCATTTGACCCTCTGTTACACCTTGTGCTTTGAATATGCTCTGATTAGATTTATTATGTAAATATCCATATAAGCTGGTAGAGAAAGTATATCTGTTCATGATCACAGGGTAAATTACGAAAAGTATTGTTTCCTAGACATCTATTTTGACTGTCAACCTCAGAAAGAAAATAACTCTTGTCCTTTTAAGTCCCATGGAAGGATATGATTTATGGATGATAGTATAGTTACCCATTGACTCCTGGAAAGAAATACAGCAAACCTGATTTTAGATGTGATTTAGAACATAATGAATACAGGGAAGTTACAGTTTTATCAAGGGCATTGGTCTCAAAACCTTTCTGAACAGTTGTCTTGAAATGTCACTAGCTAGGCCAAATAATTAATACTGCAGCAAAGTATCAGTGAAAAAAAATTGTTGGTGAAAAAATAGCGTATCACAGCATCATAGAATAGTTCAGATTGGAAGGGACCTTTAAAAGTCATCTAGTCCAACCCCTCTGCAAAGAACAAGAACATCTTCAACTGGACTGGGCTGTTCCGGGCCCCATTGAACCTGACCTTGAATGTTTCCAGGGATGGGGCAACTAACACCTCTCTGGGCAACCTGTTCTAGTGTTTCACCATCCTCTTTGTAAAAAACTTTTTCCTCATACATTGCATCATGTTTTTAAGAAATTTAAAATTTGCTTCTGGGAAAGACCTTTGTATCCTCTCTTCTCTAGAAAGGCAAGATCTGCTTGAGACATTTGCTTTATCTGCACAATTGGAGGGAATAGCACTTTCTGTTTTCCAAATACATAACCAGAAAAATACTTTGCTTAAATAGCTTGCAGTTGATATGGATAAAGAGGACAAAACATAATTAGTATACTACAGGATTTTGATTCTGTTTTGGTTTTTTTCCATTGCTTTTTTGTACCTTACCTCTTCTGATTTAGCTTTGCGGTCCTTCAGTAGTTTTCTGAAAAACTTATCTAAATAAAAGATATTTGCTGGGCAATCTGTTGATTTAAGGTACTATACTAGCTGAACCAAAGCCATCTTCCTCTTTAAATTCTCCTTTCCTCTAATTACAATTATTCAGTCCTCTTCTAAGTAATAACGTATTAAAAAGTTTCTATCTGTACCTATAGGGCCATATGTGTGTACAGCTTTTATAGGACTGTATTTTTCATTTTTTGTAATTTCAAGTTTTTAAACTTCTTTTTGACAACAGTGCTATAAAAGTTGTGCTATTTTAGTTATAGACTCCCTTCGTTGGCATCTGATTTCATAAGTCCTCATCAGAACAGTGTCATTAATTTCAGTAAAAGAGGAAATATTTGCTGATATTTTCAAGGCCTAAAAAGATGTGCCCTGTATTGTGATATGCTTTTAACAGAAGAAATAGTCACAGAAAAAGGTGGGAAAAATTTTCCTATGTCATGAGCAGTGAGATCAGTACCAGATATATGCTCACGGACCTTGTTGCTGTCTAGAGGCTTCTTACGTGCTCCCTCATTGATGGCAGCAGAAGTTCAATCAACACACAGAACCAGGGCAGTGTGTGGGTCTAATTCCTGCACTGTGTGTGTGTGAGACCATGGGCATTTTGTAGCCCAGAGGAAAGCAACAAAGATAATTGGCATCAAAATTCAAAGGTCTCAAAAATAATGGGCAAGGACACCTCAGTTTTTAGTAACTGCCATAGCCAGTAGTCACAATGAGCATATTGTGATTTAATCTTTTCTCGGCTAGTATGTTCCTGAAGAGGCAGGGGCTTGGCTACCTACCCACCTCCTGCTGAGCAGCAGTGCCAGGGACAGACCGACCCACGCTCCAGGAGAGGTGTTGGAGGGCAGTGCTGGCTCTGCTGCAGCCACCTCTCCCAGTGCTGCGGTGCCGGGGTTTCTCCAGCTGGCTCTGCTGGGAGACACTCCCTTTCTACATTGTAAAAGCAGCTCTGCTGACAAGACAGTGAGGTCTCAGGCCATATTAGTTTCCCTTATGATATCTGTAAAGAAAGGCAGTCCCTGTTGCTGCGTTTCATTTGGCTTGAGTCCCCCGAAGCATTTTCCTTCTCAGAAGACTAAACTTCAGCTCAGCTTCAACACAGAAAATCAAGCCCAGGCATATATTTTACAGCTCATAAGTAATTATAGTGGATGGAAGAAAAGGTAGGCTAGTCTTCAAAATAAGGGGCAGTGTTACAGCTTTTGCAGCCATGTAATCAAAAATATTCTTTCCTTTTTTGCACTGAGCCTCTTGCAGTCTGTAATACACCGAAAAGACATTTTACGTTTCCTTTTTCCCCCTCAGTTTCCAGCAAGGAAAACAAGTGCTCTGCTTCAGCAAGTGAATCCACCCATGCTTGTGATAACACACAGGCTGTGAGTGAGAATTATACCAATAATTACTGTTTAGAAGTGCTCTGCATGCAGATGCCACAATAGGGCATTGAGAATGTATCACATAGTTATGGGAGACACAATAGGAATCTTTCTGTCAGTGAAATAATTATATTTTAACCACGTTGGAACCAAATAATCTAGCTAGCTCTAAGTCTCTATTCACGTGTAAAAAGATTATTTATGCATTGTAATGCACCCTTGTTCAAATAATTGTGCTGGAATATTCTGTGAAGTTTTTGAACCGCTCTGTAATAGCCATACTGTTGGGTGACAGCAGTATCATTAGTAACCTGCATAAGTATTTCTAACCATGTGCAAATTCATCTGTTATTCCATTGTAATTTATCCCAGTGTTTTCACCTTCTATATATTTCAAGAGAAATGATCTTTATTTGAAACGCTTCTCCAGCCCCAGCAGCTCCATGCACGGGTTAGATGACCGTGTGTTGGTGTAGGAGAGAAGTGACACCGTGTGCTGTTGAAGGCCCAGCTCTGCAGGAGAGTGCTGGAAGACAGAGGGGTTCAGAGGAGAGCCCCAACACGGGGAGGATTGCTCTGCAAGCTCTGTTTGTCTGGCGAGGCACAGTGCTGGGTAAGGCAACTGGAGGCAGCTCTCAAACATCTCTTGTGCCCATCTGAAATACTTTTAATGAGGTCCTTTAGCAAAGGTTCTTAAAACCTTTAAGCAGAAAAATCCTCTTGTAAACAGTAACTGAATAAAAGAGAGGACATATATTCTTCTCCAGGGATGGAAATTGATGGAAATATCCCTAAATACTTATCTTGTCTTTATGTGGTGTCTCCAAGTATCCTCCTACAATGACCCATTATTTGTCTGATCTGCTGCAGCTGTTTTTGTGGTCATAAATAAACAAACAACATTGCTTCTAGTGCCTGCATGAGTATATTGAAGCAGGAACATCATCAAAAATACCCCCTAGTGAAAATCTGAATAAGCTTGGCCTGTTTAATTTAACAAACAAACAAACAAACAAAAAAAAATGAGACGTGATAGAATGCAGGGCAACTTCAGCATATTAAAGGACTTCATTATAGTGGGGAAGGGCATAATAATAGGTGCACAGGGCATGTGCATATCCCCATCAGGCAAACAAATTTATAAAAGGGAGCATGATTAGCTGCTGGAGTAAACTTACCAGAAAAGAGATGAATTGGCAGTCCCTTGATGCTTAAAGGTTGAGACTGAATGCCTTTCAAGATGATATGCCTAAGGCAGTCATAAATTATGCTTTAGTCTAATTTATGTTACCAGCTTAATGTGAGTAAATAAGGCAAATGGGTGAAATAAACCTGTGACATTGAGAATAATCCAATTGTTCCTTAAGACATTAAATATCTGGAAAAATGGAGTAATCTCAAAGTCTCTGACTAAATCATTAACAACATGAAGCAATGTTTGCAAGTGCCATAAGCACATTTCCAGATGGGCTGCAGAGATTTTTTAGTATGTACATGCAGAGATTAATTTTCTTTTTATTTTGACATGGGTTTTGTGGAAAAGATATACTGCATTTCTGAAGGTAGTTTAGCCATGCCAAAATGAGATGCATGTGTGTGCTATAACGCCTTTGAGAGGTGCATATGTATAGTATCCAAATTGAAGTCATGGCTTGAATTTCGTTGCATTTGTTGTGAGGATCAACTTCTTCCTGACTTTTCAGAAAAATTTAGTTGTACAAAGATTTAAAAAATAGATTTGTAGGATATTCCTTAGTCAAAAAGGCTTAGCATCTTTTGTTTGGAAAATCAGCCCTCCTGCCCTTCTAGAAGCTAATAGAAAGTATTTTCAAATGGTAATAGTATTCTAGGCAGAAATCCAGAGCATTTTATTTGCTGCCTGAGACTATAATGTAGGAGTTGTAATATATTCCCTAATTAAAAATACCATGCACAGTAGTGATTTTATTATTTATTTATTATCTGGACCATTGAAGTAATCTGAAGGAAAGCAGCATTCTCAGGGGCACAAGTAAAGAGGTTGCCTTTCTATTTTTCCAGCAAAAGGGACAATATTTTTTGTTTGAAAAATAAGGGCTTCCCATAACTTGCTACACAATTAGTTAGATAGTTAGATTTGTTAGATTTTAGCTAAATAAAGGTTATATTTCTTGTCTGAAGGAACATTCAGGATTACTTTTGTGACCTTTATGTTTTGTGGTATATGGATAATACTTCATAAATATAAACAAATAGGAGATTGAGAAGCAAAAAAAAAAAAAAAATGGAGATTGGAAAAGAATGTGTAAAATCTCACAATCCTTAACTGTGACACTAAAGCTAATTTTCAATAATTTGAAAGAAATTGGAAGACATAAAGCTTGAAAATCAGAAGGAGTTGCTCTCTCGTTATTTTCTTGTTGCACTAAGCTTACAAGTATAGGCTTTTAGCTCACATATATTTTAAGTTTCTGTCCATGTCAGAGACAAGTGGAGTGAAGTTGTTACAGATTCTGGCTGCAGAGATTTGGCTGTGAAGCAGCAGACCCAGGTGAAGTCTGCAGGTCCCCAATTCAGTCCCAAAGTCATAAATTGACACAATCTTCTAAATGACAGAATACACGGCTGAATACTATATAGTATAGAATATATAGTGTTTAAAATCCACTATATACTTTATAACAATTTGTCCTCCTTTTCAGTTGTGTAATGGGGTTTGATGCATGATGTTGATCAGTTCATTCCTTAAGCATCTACGCCTACCAATGCTACTGATTCTGCTCTTCTGAACTTTCAGATGCTATCTATATTTCTATAAAGAACAAAGGTTTATTTCTTCTAAACTTTATTAGACCTGCTTTACATTTTTCAGCCTTTAACCAGATCATAGATTTTGAATTTTTGTGGCTTTTTGACTACACATCTTCTAAATCTTTTGTACCTCTGCTCTTCAAAACCTTGAAATAAAGAAATCAGAAATCTCTTTACATAGTACAAATATGCAGTCCATTTTTTATTTTCTTAGTGAATTTTTATAGAGTAGTACTGGATATTCAGGACAAATAGTTTGGAAAACTAAAGCCTGAACCCTAGAACTGAGTAATGCTGCAGAGACAACTGAGTGGTCACTTTCCTTTTTTAGATTTCCAGATGCTGAAGCTCCTTTACTGGAATTAAAATAAAACATCAAGCATGTATATGCTCTCAGATGTCTTTATTTTAGAAAATCCCATTATTTGTATTGCAAAAATTTCCTGTCAGTTCATTTTACTGTATATTTTTCTTGTACCATAGGTAATGTTATTTACTTCATGCTACTACTTCATAGGTCTACATTACAAAAATAAATATCATTATTTTTATAATATAATCAAATTAATAATGATGTGTATATACCTGAGCTCTAATTTTGTCTATCTGAAACCAATTCATGTTCCAAACTAATTCTTCCAGACTGTTTAACTCATGGCATGGCATTTTATTCAACAAATTCAGCATAAAATATACGGATTATGTAGACAAAGCTCAAAGGTGAACTCAGTATTCCACTCTCCTGACAAAACTTGCTTATTTATCTTAAAATTCTGAGCTGTTATACTTCAGTAATTCTCTCTTACACGACGGAATATATCTAGAGTATTACGCAGCATTTCTAAATTTTCTATGGAACACAGAAATTACATAGCCTTTTTATTTGCTGAGTGCTGTCTCCCAAAGAAGTAATATGATACAGAGAAAAGATAGCCTGGAGCCCAGTGTATGGTTATGGTCTATAAGCACTTTGGTTTTTCTCAGCAGGAGTTTGCTAATTCCCGTATTGATTGGTGTTCACATATCATCACTTTGCCATTGGGAATTCAGTTACTCCATTCAAGCACAATTTCAGGAAGATTATCTCACCATACTTTCGGTTGGCACAGGGTACTTTTCCTTTCCTTGAAAAAAGAAAGTAAGCCCATGCAATACGGGAATAGAAATGCTGGTTGTAAAAGGTTACACAGATACATGTGTACCAAAACGTTTTACAGTTTGTGGGCTAATAAAATTAAATAAGAAACTCATGTACATATCTCGTAAATCCATTACTACATACAGCTTTACCTTCAGAGAAAACCAGATTAAGCCGTTTGTTGTTGTCTAACACTAGGTCATAAACAGCAATTTTTTCCCTTCATGATAAAGCAGCTTAATCCATTAATCCTCACGAAAAATGTAAATGTTTATATTAGTCAATTAGAACAAGGCTTTGTTGTGCTCTTATTCTCTTTCTCTTTCAATATATACCTGATTTATTGTTCAATAAATTTTGTCTTTTACATTTTTTCTTTCTACAATGTAACTTCACTGCTTGAAAATCCAGATGTATGTTCTAATTGTTACTAGGAAAAACCAATTTTATTTTGGCTGTAAATTTTAAGCAAGTGTTACTACTTTCAAATCTGAATTTCTGTCTACTTTGGATTTTTCTAATGGAATAGCTAATATTATTGATTGAGTTATTGATTGAAAAAATGCAGTTCCTTACCCTAGCAGCCAAAATACACAAGTAATTGCAATGTCACCTGCATTAGCCTCCCCAAAATGCAAAACTGTGGTGGAAACTAATACCTTGGTGTGGGAAAGTGAAAAATTCTTGCATAATTCTTATTAAACCAAGAGAAGCCAGGGACAATCATCTCAAAATGGGTTAAGATGATGTATTCTTTTATATCAAGTGAAAAGGGTGGGAGGCATATCTGCAACTACTTTGGAGGAGATGTTTAAGATCTAAAACAATCTTTTTAATTGGTGATTTGGTCTGAAAAGCAGGATGCAGTTCAAGCAGGACAAATGGAAATTATTGCACTTCAGTAAGAATAATCAGCTGAGCAGTGAAAGATAGAAACTGCCTAGCTAGCCAAAAGTTGTGGAAAAAAAATTGAGATGTTTTATTGCAGGCAACACCAGTTGTCAAATTCATGTTGTTGTAAGGGGAAAAAAAACCAACCTGGTATCCTGGTTTGGTTACTGCACTTAAAATAAAATATTGGCCAGCTGAAGAGATTGCAGAGAAAAGCATGGAGAATGATCAGAGGTCCAGAAAACATGACCTGAGGAGGAAGGAAATAATCTGCTTCCTTCATCCAATGACATGAAGAAATGAGCTAATGTTGGAACAAGGGATTTACAGACATTAAGACATATTTTCAAAGATCTGGGGCAGATTGAAGAGAGCAGTTGTGGAGTATTCAACAATAGATGTTTTTATTGAATGGCCTACACAAAAGCCTGTGAGGGTGATTTTGGCACAGTTGATTCTGACTTAGGAGGAAGAAACAGACAAAAATCTTACAAGATACTTCCAGTTCAATTTTGTGTGGTTAGTAAATGTGGGTATTCCAGCACGGAATTACATAAAATAAAGAGTAATCTTAAAAAAAAAAAAAAAAAATGCAGCAAAGAAAACCAGCTACTTTTAATTATTTGCACGTTTGCACGTTTTTTAGTTTATAGGAAGTTTTAATTTTTTCTTAAATTATGACCCACTTGACTAGTTTCACTTCACCTTTCGTACACTCTAGTTCAGCCTATACTTTCCCAGTTAAACTGACATAAAAAGTTACCACACATTTTTCCTACACATCCCCTTCTGAACTAACCGAAGAAATCTATAAAGGTATTACTTGATCTTTCCTTGCATCTCTGCTTAAAAATTATCCAGCCTCTGAAACTTACCCAGTCTTCAGTATGTTACATCCTTGAATTTTGTTAGAAAAATTGTTATTTTGTTGTTTCCATGGAGAGAACCCTTTCCCCCCTGCCCTTTCTGCATTTATTACTTGCAGCTCAACAATACATCTTTAGATGCATCAAGAATCTGAAAATGCTTTCAAAATACTCTCTCAGGCCAAGTGCCAATGTTCCAGCAGGAATGCCCACTAGCTTTTATCAATATTGCTATAAAATCCAAGTCTCAGCTCACTTGAGTTTGTCTCTGTCAGCTGATTTATGTCTCTAGTCAAAATGTATTGAAAGCATAAAATAGAGCTGAATGGCCTGCAAAAAAAGTGGTGTAAAATTGAATTGCTGAACATAGGAAAAGATTTCTAATCTTACAGTCTCTTTCAGACGGCATTATTTCTACATTTTATTCTTCATTGGCCATGTTTTTAACCTCCTTAGGTCTTTTTGCCACTTTAGAAAGAAAACTGTTTCCTTTGCAAGATTACCTTGGGAAATTAAATTTTCATATACTTTACTACAATTGACTCAAATAGTGCTTAGATTTTAGATTGTGTATAATTTTCTATTGGGAAAATTCTAGAGAAATGAAACAAATGAAGGGAATTTACATTCATCAACCTCTCTGATTCAGTACTGGCATCTAAATAACCCTCTCTGGTTCTTTACCTTATTCTGTTCTCCCAAAGGAATTTAGTTTTTCTTTCCTTACACTACACCCCAGCATCTTTGAAATTGGAATTGCAGCCCAGTTCTGTCTCTGCCATTCAAAACCACACCCACCTCACATTTTCCCTATTTTGTACATCATCTGTGTCCCCATGTGCTCAGGCAGGAAAGGATGTCCTAGAACTAAGTCCAAAAACTGTCTCTCATGCATGTCAGCATCTTCCATGCTTGCTCTTCTCTTCACATGTTTTGTCCCAGGTACAACTCCTACTCAGCTATGATAAATCTCCAGGCAGAGGAAATATACTTGTCCAGTATGCTTATATAGAACATGACTTTTAGAAGCCCATTTCTGGAAGAAAAGGTGGAGAGGAGTAATTAAAAAAATGGGTCACAGGGTTGCTGATGCAGAGTAGGACTTCCGTGTTCTATCACACATGCTGAATGTCTTTAGGTGGAAGCCAGAGATGCTTTGCTTCCCAAGCCAGTGGGAGTATGGTATCAAGGAAGGAAAGGGAGAGGACACTTTCTATAATACAGTTCCGTTTTTATGGACGTCATGAATAAAAATATTCACAAGACTGAATTTCTCATTCATGGCCTCTGTTTTCCACAGATGGATGAAAAGTGGATAATTATAAGTGAGGAAGACAGAAGGCCTGGTGCTGTAAGAACCATTGCTGTGAGTCATGTGCCTGGAGCACATTTCTTTATGACAACTTTGTATATCTTACCCTGTCCATGAGGTTATTCATTCCACAGCAGTAATCAGCAGCACATTGGGTCAGTGGTGTTCTGAATATATTCTTTCCTAGTACAGAAGAAGATGATATCATCAGGGACATAACTTTCTTTGACTTTGGAGACTGCTTTAACTGGTGATAAATATTGGACTTCCATTTCAGACATACAGAAAGAATGAGAGATTGGAGAATGTTTCTGATAGAGCATCAACCTTTACTTACTAAGTTCTTTCTGTGAAAGGGAACTAATCAGCAGGCCCATTATCACAAGCAATCTTTCCCCTTTTGCTACCTAAGTGTAATTTGCCAGCTGGTTGAAAACTTGATCATCTGCTAGAAATTTATTTGTTTTAATGTTGTTGGGCTCTTCAAAACTTTTTTTTTTAAACAGACTGACATATTTCTTTCAAGAGTGACAGATATTGAACTAGATTTTTGGGGCATGTACCCAAGTTCAAAAAATACCCAATTCCCAGCCCATAAAAAATATTTTTCTCCTCTACTGGGAAAGGACCTACTGCTCTTGGTTTATGGTCTCTTTATAATTTTATCTCCAAGCTTGTCTCAGTCAAAAGCATTACCCTGGTTTCTGGCCCCATGTATTGGCTTTGTGTGGCAAGATTTTGGTAGCAGGGCATCTACAGGGGTGGCTTCTGTGAGAAGCTGGTAGAAACTTCCTCTGTATCTGGTGGAGCCAATTGCAGCTGGCTCCAGGATGGACCCAGCTGTTGGCCAAGCCCAAGCCCAGCAGTCACACCCGTAGCACCTCTGGGATAATGTATTTAAGAAGGCGGGGAAAAGCTGTGCAGCAGCAGCAGCAGGCAGAGAGAGGAGTGAGAATATGTGACAGCAGCAGCTCGGCAGACAGCAAGGGCAGTGCAGGAGAGGGAGGAGGTGCTCCAGGAGCAGAGGTTCCCCTGCAGCCCTGGTGCAGACCATGACGATGCAGCTGTGCCCCTGCAGCTCCTGGAGGCCCCAGTGGAGCAGAGACCCCTGTGCAGCCCATGGGGAACCCCATGCTGGAGCGTGCCACTGGCTGAAGGAGGCTGGGAGCCCTGGGAAGTCTGCGGGAGCATGTTTGCTGTCAGGACTTGTGACCTTATGGAGGACCCACATTAGAGTAGTCAGTGCCTGAAGGATTGAAGCCTGTGGAGAACTTTGTGGAGGACTGTCTCCTGTGGGAGAGACATGTTGGAAAAGCGGGGGTGTGAGGAGGCCTCCCTCTGAGGAGGAAGGAGCAACAGGGGTGTGTGATGAACTGACTGTAGCTCCCATTCCCCACCCCTCTGCCCTGCTGGGGGAAAGAGGTAGAAAGTTCGGGAGTGAAGTTAAGCCCAGGAAGAAGTAAGGGGTAGGGGAAAGGTGTTTTAAAATATAGGTTTTGTTTCTTATTACCCTACTCTTACTTTGGTTGGTGATAAACTAAACTAATTTCCCTAAGTCAAGTCTGTTTTGCCCACGATGGTAGCTGTTGAGTCATCTCTCCCTGCAGTTATTTCAACCCATGAACCTTTCATTATATTTTCTCTCCCCTGCCCAGCTGAGGAGGAGAGTGATAGAGCAGCTTTGATGGGCACCTGGCGTGCAGGTGACCCACCACACCCCAAACCCATGAGTTTGATTGAGGCATCAGTACTGACTCTGGAATACTAATCAGTAGAACAACTCTTTTAAAGAGGTAATGAGCTTTTGTTTCATTCTGTTCAATCTATATTATTCAGTTGTAGATTCAAAAAATAACTTGCAAGATATAATTTTGCTAGACATAATTTTGGAAAAATCTTTATTGAAACAATTTAAAAATCAGAATTTTTGATAATGTTGCTGTTTCTGGTGAGATTTTGGAACAAGATGAATCGAAACAAAGCAAACTCTAGAGTGCACTGCATTCTTCCACTAAGGATTTTTAAAACCCAAGTATAATTCCTTGCATGCAACACACCCATTTCTTGCGATGTCAAAGCCTATGTCAAAGTTTTTGAAATTATTCTCACAGTTTACTATATTTTTATGTTTCTTCTTGAGTATTTTCATGTAATTCAGTAACACTAGGCAAATGACAGTGACAAAGATTATTTCACAAATGGTGCATCTTGCTTCTCTTGCTATTTTTTTGTTTTGCTGTTTTCCCCATATTTAGACCCTAGACTGGTCATTGAGAAAGACACATCGACAGAGCTCCACTTTTGAAGTTCTTTTTCTCTCTGGAAGAACATATACATCTTTTTGCCAAGGCAGATCTTGACGGACATTCACTCTTGGCTCATTGGTCAATCTGGAGCAGCAGAAGCTGCACATGACCGGGCAGCTGCAGGGCAGGCACACTTGAGCAACAGTGAACAGTTTGACTTTAGTGTCAAACAGTTCATTTACTGTATAACTCAAGAAAGCGAGTGGAGTATATGCCTGAATAACCACGGAGTCAAAACTTTGTAAAAGTGTAAAAGTCACATTTATTGGGATAAACGTGAAAAGACAGCAAATTTTAGAGTTAAAATAACTTCCAGAAATAAAATAGCTTCTAGTGATTACTCTACACATTGCACTTGAAGAAATTTATTTTCCCTAACTTAGGAAAAAAAAAGATTTTAGCTTTTGTTTAGTTGTGTAGTCAAATATTAATTAATCTAATGTATAATTTATAGGAAAAAAACAGAAGGAAAGAGATAAAATTAAATAGGTTGAAATATATACATAATATGTTTCTTGTGGAAAGAGATGAAAAAGGCTGTTTTCCCCACTATTGGGGGTAGAATAAGATTATCTTATCCAGGAAGAAAAAATTTAGTCAATGATATTTGCATTACAATTAGCAAAAAAAAAAGATTTGCAACAAATAAAATGCTTCAACCAGCTTGCTCTGCATTAGATTCTTCAATGGTAAGGTAAAATTAGGAAGCTGCAGAATAGTGTGAATTCCTTAGTATCCATCTCTTCATGCTTAGCGTATATTAAATGCCAAGTTAATCAAAATTGTCTTCTCTGCTGTTCTTTAAAGAAGGTACTTTTAGTTCATCACCTTATTTTAAGCCTGTAAGTATACTTAGAAAAATGACTAGAAACCTTTTAGCTAGACTACTTGCATGTTTTACATTACTGGCAATTTGGCAATTGACTTCAATTATAATTCTTGTTACAATTTTCAGTGAAGAATATAATCTGTTAATGTTGCTTGCCTAATGTTACTGAAAGCTCAACTGTGTTTTTTTCAGTCTGTTCAGTCACTGGTGAGACATTTCATTATGGTGTCTTTTGTTGGATTCAGAACTGAAAGTGACTGACATGAAATGGCAGAATTTTTTTTATAAAAGATGTTAAGAGCTCGTACTTCTGTTTTTGAAAGTGAGTCCAAAAGTATCAAAAAACTTACTGGATGTTCACTTAGAACTAAAAATTCTATGACTGCAATACCCCAAGTCCTAAGGAGCTCAACATTTAAGGCTTTAACTTGTTCTCAGTGAACTTCTTTCTATGGGAACAATGCTGATAAATTGGTTTACTCCTTTGAACTATTTCATGTGTGGTAAAACTTATGTAAGTTTTTATTTTACCAAGTTCTAGTTCTTCTGTCACAGGGAGGAAAAAAGGACATTCCTCCTCCCTGTCCCTTTTATCGTAGCTGGCAATTCATTTTATATAATCAGTTGTTACATTTTACTCTGAAGAGGAGCAGCAGGAAGTGTGATCAAAACTTTACATAAAATTGTTTCTTTTCAAATTACAAAAGAGCTCTTCAAAAGGCTTCAGTAGGAAAAGAAAGTACAAATGTACTTGTTAATTGGTTGTGGTAGAAATGAGTGCCTAATTTCTAATTTTAATATGTGTCACTTTAGCTTCTAACCTTTGCTTCTTGTTTCATTTTCTCAGCTAGATTAAAGAGGTTTTTACTATCTAGTTTTTTCTCTCTGTGACGATACTTTCATAGAGTAATCAAGTTATTCCTCATACTTTTTGTTAAAAGAAACAGCTTGAGCTCTTTAAATCTTTAAAATAGATTCTTAGGTGTTAAAATTTTATTTGTGTTTTTCTTTCAACACATTTCCTTATCCTTCAGAATCTATTTTGAGAAAGGAGCACTAGACTATTGAGATCTCTCTGATGAGCTGAAAACATACACTGCAAGGTCTACCTCAGAGTATATATTAATATGAAAATATATTTTTTTATACATATATGTGTGAGTGTGTGTGTGTAGGTGTGTTTGTGTGTCTAGTCAAAGGTTTTATTAGTCGTTTTTTTGTTGGCATTTCATGGATGACTTGACTTCCTGAGCATATTTTCATTTTTGGCCAGAGCACTAGTCCATTCTTCTCTCAGTTTAGTCTGTATTAAATTTGTATTTTTTGTTCCTAGGTATGCATGTGAATTCTGTATTAGTTAAATTCATACAGTCCATAGAGGCTCTGTCCCAGGCTGACACCTCTGGAGGTGACACCGCGCAGCTGTGTGGTACAATATACACCATTTATCCCTGGGCAGCATTCATTTCCTTGGTTGTGCAGACCAGGAGACTCACATGGCATCTTCTAGTGGAGTACTGTTGCAATGCGGTTTAAACCCAGAACAGCAAAGAAAACTAAGTCTCTGTGCATAAACCAGAAAGAACTGAGAAGGTTCAAAATATACCCAAAAATGAGATTAAAACCAAACGAGGTTAGATGTTGGTGCCAAAAAATTGATGAATTTTATTTAATAGTAAAAGAGGCAAAGAGAAGGAAAGAGAAAAAAAAGAAAGAAAGAGATAGAGAAATAAATGTGCTTTGGGGGGTGGGGGGACAGGGAGAGAGTGGCAGGGGTTAGGTGGAAGCTATCACCCTTCCGAGGGTCCCAATGACGTCTCGTTGCTCCCCTCCATCTGATCTTCTGGAGGTGAGGG
>VZRO01000764.1:260265-349481 GCA_013397915.1 Daphoenositta chrysoptera
CCCCTCACCAGAGGCTCTTCCAACACACCCCAAAGCCCTTCCCTCACCCTTTGGGGTGAGGGTCTGTGTGAGCCTGGCAGCTGACAGCCCTGGGGTGATCTCCACTCCTGAGGTGTTAAGCTTGTTCCTTGTGAATGTCTCCAGCCCTCAGCTGTTACTTTGTCTTATCTTCATCAGCGAGCAGTGTTGGGCCTCTCGGAGCCCCATTCAGGGTGTGGTAGTCTTCTCTGCAGCTTTTGTAATACAGTTTTAAAAGTCCTTCATTGGAATGTTTAAACTATAATATTTGTATAATCATAAACTATAATATTTCAGTCTCTGACAGGTACCAAGTCTTGACAACAGGGAAGATGGAAAGTATCAATGGCTTGACTTCTCTAATAATTAATGTAAACCTATGGTTCTTTTCGGTTTGTAAACCTATGGTTCTTTTCGGTTTTTACTTCCATGGGGAGCTTCTGAATCCATAATTTTAGTAAATTGTCTCTTTGTGGATTGTTACTGGCAGATGGTACAAAAGATCTTAGAGAATCCAAACTTTTATGAACGCTTCAGAAAAAATGACAAAAGCATAAACCTCAGCAGTAAGAAAACTGGATTGCTACTATTTTGGAATCTGGCCCTCAGCAAAATAATGCACAAAAGCACATGGAAAAGCACGGTAAATATGAGTTTCAACTACTCAGTGATGCACATATAATTGATCTGATTTTTAAAGTACCTCTATATTTTTCATAGTATTCCTAAAATTATGAATAAATTATGAAAACTGTCACTGTGCATAATACATTCACATGATGACTGTAAATCCTTAAACCGTAACACCACAGTTATCATCTACCTTGTCACATTTACTGTAATATATTCAGCTTGGTTTGTGATTATATGTAGGTTCTAGCTATGGAGACCTTTTGGATTTATGAAGACAAAATGTAGCTACTGAAATACTGTGTAAAATTTGAAGTTCAAATATTGAGGGTTCTCTGTTTTCTTGCCTTGTACAGATTTCAGCAATAATATGACATATTTAATAATAGCATTTAATAACTGTACGGTATGGTCCCTGCAGTCCTGTGTAGCTCTTTATGAGCCAAGAAAATATGTAAGACATTAAGTGAGTGAATCTTTCCTAACTGAATACCATTGCTATAGGGCTTACATATTAAAACACATTAAACACATTGAAATTAATGAAATAATGTCTGTGTCCAGTGGGTGCTGTATTAAGATTCTGTTTAGGGACATAGAGAGGTAGATTTACAGAAACTGTGAAAGAACAATCAGCTTAGATAAATTAGGATTAAATACCAGATTGATAGCCACAGGAATAATTCCTGTGCTTTTTACCATGTCAGAAGAACTCTATGTTCCTGCTAGTTTAATTTTGATTTTACAGTCTGTCTCCTGATTTTTGGCATAAAGCAGATAAAGAGATTTCCTCCAAAAAAATTGGTCTGGTTTTGTCAGGACAACACAGGAACTGTAGAACATGTTGCATATTCTAGTATGTGTGCTGATGACATCTGTGGCTGAGCTGTAAGCAGTGTTTCCCTTCACTCCTAAGAGAGCTGAAAAAATAAATATGCAAACTTTATATTGAAGTTTTGGTGGAAATGCAACAGGTGGAGGAGATCCTCAAAAGGAAAGCAGTATTTTCATCCTTTCTTCTTTTTTTTTTTTTTTTTTTTTTTTTTTTTTTTTTTTTTTTTTTTTTTACATAGCGAGTAAGGCAAAAGAGGTTGGAAGGGGCCTCAGAAGAGGTTGGAAGCAGTTCTGCAGCCCAAATTTATGAAAGGAGGTCAGACAAGGTTAGTCAGATCTTTACTCTGAGTCAGTTTGTGCTCAGTCTCCCTGGGAAACCCGCTCCCCTTCTAGACTGTCCTCACAGTGAAAAAGTTTTTCTTATATCCAATTAGATGAGCTTTGGGTGTTGTTTTGTTGTTTCTTAGTGTGTGTTACTCAGTCCATATACTTAAAACTATTTTTTTTTCAGGTGTTGTTTTTCAGGAAAATGTAGGTATGAGTACAGTTCATGTCAGAATACAGAGTCCTGGGACTTCAGTATATAGGACACTCTTTCTGCAAATATTTGTATTTAAATTTCACAAGTCTGCTGAGTAATCCGGTTTCCCCGTGGCAGAAATAGCAGAAGTAAAGACCTTAGCGTGTTGTAAATAACTTTTTTTTTAAACTTTGCCAGGATTTGGAAGTGGTTTTTGACACAAATTAGTACATTTAAAGATTTACTTGTTGTATGTCTCATGTAGAAAAGGTTCAGACAAAAACCCCTAGATCTTCTCTAAGGAGATTGCCCAACTGCACTGGAGATAGCGTTGTCTGTTTTTTGTGAAAGAGCAATTGCATAGGTGAGCTTTGCTGATCATCGAACTTAAACACTATTCCTGAAGCAAGGAAGCACACAAAAGAAACTAGAACATGGAACTAAAATGAGTAATTGCTAAGGATATAAAAAGACAATTCGCTACGACAAACACTCAGGTCGTTCACTCAGGACATTCAAAACATTAATACATAGTAGGCCATGTGCATTAACTGGCTGTGTTTTTGTGAACGTGGGCTATCTATTTTCCATTTCATTCAAAAGGCTACTGGCCTGGTCACTGTGCTGTGCTGTCTTTTCAGTGCACTGCTACAGTACTTGGAACATGGTAGGTGATATTCCTAAGTCAGTGTAGGAGCTAAGTGTGGTTTCCTACAAAATGCCTGCAACTGTGTGTATGAGCTGGAATTCACCTATGGACCTCTGAAACCACGTGCAAACAACTCAGTCAGTAGGTGCAGTGCCCATCTGATTTAAACATTGACTGATTTAATGGTTTTGCTTGTTTCAGCTTTCGTAGGCCTAATTATGCAACAATGCATAGTTGCATTTTCATCCTAATTATATGCTGGCGCAGTGATTTCTGATGATTTAACTGCCAATTGCTAACCAGTGGCATAGGACTGCTCATTAAAGAAAGTATTCTCAAATGGATTGTTCTTTGAATTTTTCATTGGAAGTTTAGAAATTCCAGGATCAAATAGTATAATCCCTGTTTTTCTTTGTATTGCCTGCTGTCTGGATCTTACTTGAATAAAAAATAAAGCTAAAGAACCATTTCCTTAGTGTGATGTACTGGTGTGAAAGAGTGCAATTTTCAGTGTTAAGCTCAGTGGCAGAACCTGTTTTTCTAGAAATTTTCTGACTCAACATAATTTCAATTAGTATTTAATATGTGGTTTTATGTCTGTGACATAGTGCAATTACTAGACATTAGAATTCATGACCTACAGAATTTGTCAGGATATCTGAGTGATTGAAGTAAAATCTCCTATGTACACACAACTAGAATTAGTGAATTTAAGGTCCTACCTTCACTTATGAATGGATGAATATTTAATAGACCTTTCTTGGCTTTAATTTCATATCAAATCACAATGTTTGGGCTTTGTCCTTTAGGCTTCCTAGGCTTCTTCTTGGAAGACATAACATCATGTGGCTTTTTTGACTTTAGCACTCCTTCTTTGTGTAATCTGACTTTCCAAGGGTCTGACTGCAAGAGTTTCACCAGCTCTAAAGATGCACTTGAATTTGAGTATTTCTACCAGACATCTGGACCTGAACTTCTACTAGATTTAGTACTTAGAACTAAAAATAGTCTAATGAGTTTAAATATGCATAGACCCCAGTAAAAGTGAATAAAACTGTTTGCAGTAGAGAACACCGTGTCAGCCAGCAATCTGCAGGATTGGGTACTGACACAGAGTTTACTGTTTTCCACTTTTAATGACTTCTGATGCAATCAGATAGGAGAAAAGAGTTTAAACAGTGATTTTGTACTCTGTAGTTCCAGCAGTCAAAAGCCACTGGTACTGAAGTGGATTCAACCTAGTGTCCATAAGCAAAAAGACTTTCTGAGAGATTGAGCATCATAGATAAGAAATCAAAAGTTTACCATCAAATATTTAACTCTTTAATAGAGCATTGTTGTTGTTTTTTTGTTTGGTTGGTTTTAACAGAAGAACCAAAAGAGGTTCCCTTGGCAAGAGGTGAGTGTTGGGAGAATTTCCATAGTACTGGGCAACAATCTGCCTTTCTGTGGTTAGCACTGCAGGGCTGCTCTTTGGTTTTAGCTGACTGTCCTCTCTAGTTACACCTTTTGTAGGTGGTGCTTTCATATTGTCACTGTAGACACAGATAGATGCATGTTGAAGACTGTAGTATACAGTGCACAACAGAAAACAGTAAAGGACATATTTGTGACCTGAAAAACTGGGATATAATGATGACTTGGACAAAATTTGATTGTTTGTGATTTTTTACACCAGATAAGAGGCCAGAATTTTTAGTTGAATATAATTTTTCTGTTTTGCTCTTCACTAGGTTGGCAGTTGTTATCCCTTTGAAAATACTTATTTCTGAGAAAGCACTGCAGTTCAATATCATGAGTATAGACACTGATTTTCTTTCTTTTAAAAGAGAAACCTCACGAGCTTCAGTTACTTCATAGTTCTTAACATGATGTCCCTAAAAGTCAGTAATAGCTGTGACTGACATTCTTTTTAGGTGTATAGTCATGTCAGTAAACAGGGTGCACTCATTCCTGCAATCCTTCCAGGTTATTCAGTGAAAAATGTTTTGGGAGGTGGGGTGTTTTCAGTTAGATTTTTATTCCTTGTAGTATGTAAATTCTGACATTTTATTTTGAAACTCTGTATATTATCTTAGTTAACATGCTGCCCCATAAGCATGTGTTTGCTTTATTAATAATTGCATTTTCATACTTGTAACAAAATAATAGAATTTCTTAGTATAAAAGGTAAAGCAAATTACAGCATAAGAAGGCCCAGCTGAATCACAGCAATTGACCATCCAGCTTAGTGTTCTCCAGCTGAGAATAAGGAGAAGTGCTTCTTGGGGAATAGCACTCTTCCTTCCTTTTTTTTTTTTTAATTTTTTTTTGTGTCCCAGAACTGATTTTTCAGGGACATTGGCAGGTAAGATATTCCTTGTCTTTTAACTTCTCTTTATGTGCCCTGTGAGGGTTGGGTTTTTTTTCAATTTGATTTGATGTGGGTTATTTTGGGGTTGGTTTGTTTGTTTGTTTTGGGGTTTTTTTGCAGTGTATTTTTTAATTTACTGGTACAGTTTGCCTCCACAATCTTGAGATACAGCAACAAGTTATAAAGAGTACAGTTGTCTCTTTATGGTATTTTATTTTACCTGCTTTAATGTAGTCTCTTGCTAGCTTTATTGAGTGGTTCTTAATTCTAGTGTTGGTCATTTAGTGAGTAATAGTTTTGCAGTCATTCACTGCATTCAGAAAATTTTGAAGTGTAATCATGTTCCTTTTGTGTTGTACTCTCCAAATTAAGGAGTCAGCCTTCTTAATCTTTCATTGTAGGGCAGCTGCTGCAAGCCTTTAATCTTTGTAGTTGCCGTTGTCTGTACTTTGTTGAGCCCCCTCTACTTTGGAGTGTAACTTAACTGAGACGTGGAGTTGCATGTGCTGCTCTACTGCTCTCAATAAGATGTTGTTAAGGTAGTGGTTTTTTTTTTTTTTTTTTTTTGGGGGGGTGGGGTGGGATGGCTTATAAATGTATTCTCTGACTTATTCTTAATACCTTTCCTGAGGGTACCCAGTGCTGAAGTTGTTTCACTTTGAGTCCAGCTGTATGTTGAGCTGGTGACATCAGAGAAACAACAATGATGACTCTAGGAAGTGTTCCATATGTTGTCACATACAGTCCTGGATTTTTGATAGAGGTTTTAGATTATTGTTTCTATGCATTTAGGAGCTTGAAAATTCCTCTTTTGTCTTTTAGCATGCTCACTTTCACAGAATTCCTTAGCTTGTTTTTGACCACAAGTTTTAGGTCTTTTGATGCAGTCTTTTGTTTGAAATCTTATATCTGTGAACACAGGTGACTGCTTTTATGTGATACTGATCTTCCTGGCCAAAACCTTATTGAGAGCAAGAAATGCTTTTAGGCTGACGATGATGCACATAATGAGGCTCCATGTCTGTGTATAAGTAAAATGCACATAGGCAGGATACAGCTTGCTTTCCAGTTTTTTAATACTGCAGTATGTCTGCAGCCAAGACATGTTTGTCAGTTTTTAAGTTAAATATTTTGGCAGATCGTTGGTGGATGATCATGAAGTGCTAATGTTATGAACTGATTCATAAGTGAACTGATTCTGATAGAGCAGATAAAACAGTCTAAGTTATTACTCTTGTCATTATTAGTGCTTACTTTGGTAGCTCCCACAATACTCCTGGTGCTGCTTGTAAAGATGGGAATACTTGTTCCTTGCTCCAAAGAGATTGCAAGAAGTGCAAATGACAGATGAAAGTTGGGGGTATACTATAAACAGCTTAAAATTAAAATCAGCAGCGTGTCAGATTGTGATCATAAGGAAAGCAAAACATGGAGAAAAAGAATTTAATAAAAAGATAAGAAAAAGGAATTTGGAAATGTAAATAGATAAAATTTATATTCCATAAATCTAATGGTAACTTCTCTACTCGTGCATAAGCCTCCCTGAAGAGGAAAAGTTCATTAATAAAAAAACACATTCAAAGAGATAATTTTCTTTTAATAGTCTAAAATGATCACTGAATTCAAGCTAAATTTCTAAATCTAAACTGGCCTCAAAGGACTGGAGGAAACTTCTGGAATTAGACCAGACTTTTATCGAAGACAGTTTGCACTATTTCAATACTTGGAAGCATGTTGCCAAAGGGTAGTTTCTAATTTTCTTTTAAGAACCTTAAAAACAGACTTCCATGCAACAATACCCTACACTTTATGCAAGTTTCCACAGACCATCACCTTGAAAATTACACTCCCACTATTTCTGCATTTGTTTTCAAACTTACCTTAAATTCCTCTTCTCTTGTGCTTATATGAAGTAAAATACATGGAATTAAATTATTTTCACTTGTCTGTAGTCATCCAAAGCGAAAGCATCTAGTTTGATCTCACCCTCCATTATCTGCTTTTGATACATAAAGGTCTATTGCCATTCTAATGTCCTGGAGCTCCTAGAATGTCTCCTTATAGGAGAGTGCAGACTTTTGTGGTGTCCCTGTCATATTTGACAGCTTTTTACAAAGAGCTGAAAAGGCAGCTTGCATTTGGGCACCTGTCATAATTCCCTCCCCCAGACAGCTAAGAATTAATTTCTCTTGAACATAAAGTTAACCAAATAAAAATATTTTGAAAATAATTCTTGTAGTTTCAGACATTTTCTTCTTTGTTTTGGCGTTTTTGCTATGTACAGGAAACAAAATATCCTTGTGCTTTTTGCCTTGTGTGGTTATAATACATATCATCAGTGAATTTTTTTTTATGGATCTGTTTAAAATCCTACAGTTAGTAGCATTTTATGAATTACTAAATGATAATTATAATCCATAAAAAGATACACTGATACAAGCTCTTTTTGACATGATGTATGCTGGATACCTAGATATATAAAAGACATACCTTTTTCCTGAGTTCTGCTTTTTAAAGGCATATTTACTACAAGTTTGCTTGCATATTATCTGATGAATCAGTTTTATGGTGTCACGAACTTAACGCTATTCCCTGAAAGCTCATAAATAAAATTAGACCAAGATACAATTAATTTTTACTTAAGTATATATATGATCTTAATTGCACAAAAATTGCTTTTCCCACACACCAAAAATTTAATCGCTCTTACCACTTCCAAAATAACAAATAATGTAAGCTTGGTATCAAAGTATTGGTTATCTATTTGATGATTATTATAAAGTTCAATAAAAGCAATATAGCTTTCCTCAGATGTTCAATTAAGATTTCTTAAAAGATTTATAAAATAGCTCTAGTTAATCAGAACATTTTTTGGAATTGTTGGTAGCCTTTGTTTTAAAAATGGACCAGACAAAAGCCTTCTATTTGGAGTGCATGATATGTGCTGGGCATCAGTGGATTTTAAAATGTTATTTAAGCACCCATATAGATATCTGGGGTTTTTTTTGGTTGTTTCTGTAGAAAGGAAGGAAATGTATTACTGTTCCCATTAACTACAGCATAAAAAAACAGTGAAAGAAAAAAATCAGAAATGAAAAGGCTTAGCACATTCCAGTGTAAGTAAAGGCTATAGCCTTTTTGTCAAAGGAAGGTTGTAGAAAGGAGGCAAATCAGAACTGATAAAAAAATATTATGGGAATAGGACAGGAAGGTTGGGAGGAAAAGCACAGATCGGCTATTCTGAGTAGATGCATCCCAGGATCTAACGGATGGTGACCACACACCTGTAATGATTTATGAAAGTCATGGAGAACTGAGAACTTGCCACTGAGATGGGATAAATACATTGCTGATAGAAGGCATTATCCTGAAAATTGCAGCACTGTGGAAGAATCCTAACTTTAAGTCTTGGTAGTATACAGAAACAGATGCTGCTTCTGCAAGCTCTCAAGGCTTACTGAGTGATAGACTAAGGAAAGAATGAAGAATATCAGGCACATGTAATTTCTAAATCAACTAATAAATAACAGACAAAGGTAAAGTAGGAGTACAGGAAGCTTAGTATATGTAAAATCAAATGCAGTATTTGTGACAGTAAAAATTAATAACATAGTGGTTTGCAAAGTCTTGTTGACAAATTAATGGAAGTTGACTTGAATAACACAGAGGCTGAAAACTTTCCAAAAGACTGAACGTAAATAAAAGATAATGATAAGCAGCAGTATATTGAGTTGGGATGTGAAGGGCAAGAAGTGTGTAGTGAGATGTCACAGAGATCAATTTTATGTCTGAACTAATTTAACATTTTCATTAGTGATTAGCAAATGATATAGCCAGCATGTTAATGAGTCTCTTCAGATAAAGATGTACTAAAAAGCAGCACAGACCAATGAAGTTAGTTCAGAGATCTAGAGAGGTTAAAAAACATGAGGAAGCTCTTTGATCCAAGAGGCCACAAACTGGAATATGTAGTGAAAAATCACTAAGACATATATAATTGAGGACTGGTTTTTTACACTATAAGCACACGTATTGTTGGGATAACAAGAAAATAACTGTGTGCAGATGCTGATCATTAGGTGCCGTACATCTGCAAATAGATCTGTGTGCCAGGCAAGAGGAAGAAGGCAAATGCCTTGGTTTCCCCTCTTTAGTGTTTGCACATGATGTAGGTTGGCATTTCCACAGTTACTACCATGTCCACAATGGCTAGTTCTTTGCTTTTTTGGCATCATCTATACTTCATATTTTCCAGTCACCTACAGACAGTAACTGGTAAACTGGTATAACCAATATAAGCAATAAAATAAAAGAATGATCTGTTATTTGAGTCAATTTATGTGGACTTTCGTGCTCCTACAGGAAATACTTCTCCAAGGAGTGAATCACAAATTCACATTTATCAGCAATTTTTCATAAGAAAAAAAGATTTGAATGCACACCTGGGATAAAGAGTTTGAATGCTGCTTTGAAATTTTTACTTTAATATTTAGTTCCTTTGCTGGTTATCTGATTAATTTTGATTAATGTTCCAAGTCCAGCCTGCAACAAACGACCAGTATGTCTTTCATGTGACTTCTGTTGCAACTTTTGTTTGCTTTTTGCATGGCATGACTGCTTAATGCCATGTTTTGTCCTGGGGGCCAGGATTTTCTAGAACAATTTGCAGTACAAGCTGAAAGTTACCTTCTGGGTGACTGGATCTTTCCTTTTCTCCTGACTTAGTTTCCCACTTATGAACCCATAGTGACTTGGATTAGCAGTGGATCTGAGGGCTACAGAAGCTGCTATGCAGAAAGTGAGGAAATAAAATATAGGTGGAGGTATAAAAAATAGATCTACTTTTACTTAAGGTTGTAAATGCTTATCTTATTGCACAATGGAGTTTCATCATTTGAAATCTCAAGGCAGTGAACCATGAGCTGGAGCACAGTTGAGCTGGGTGGCTTTCCCACATCACTCAGTAGTCATGATGGAAAGAACTTTCCTGTTCATACATTGATTTCCAGGCTTACCCTGAAGAATGACATGATGATATTAGCTGAAAAGAAAAATTGCAAAACAATTGACAATAACCACACTTGTCTGGAGTGCTTGCAAATTCAACATTTGATTTCCACTCTTCTTTTTGACTTTGAATGTTCCATTCTTAAACTGAGAAGGTTAAAGTTTCTGTAGAAACTTTATTCTATGCAATGGAAACATGATAGGTTTTTCTCACATGAATGGATCTCAGAAGGGATGCTGCACTGTATGTGCTGGATCTCAGTAATATGTACTTATGCTGAACAAAATATAATACAGAATTACTGGGTCTCATAACCTGTTTTTCCCCGTATCCTTTAGACACTAGTCAGATGGAGTATGAGAGGGTAACTTGGACACAGCTTATGTGACCTTCCTTGTTGTTATATGTCAGAATGATAACTTTCTTTGAGAGCTGAAGTGAAATACAATCAATCCTTTAATTAAAACTTTCTCAATTTTGCTTAAATTTTGTACATAACTTTCCAGATGCTGCTGGTTATAGAATAAACCTGTGTCTACAGTGTTCCTTTCAGTAGCTGTGTAATAATTTAATGTATAGATTGTGTTGTCATGCACAACATTCATTTTAATCTTTAATGTATTTGAATGTATATGCCTGGATTTTCAAATGCAGATACTTAAAACTATAGGAAATATAATAAATCTCTGTTTAGGCACATACTGATTTACAGATGTACTTTTTTGTGCATTTCAGAACTTGTGAACACGCCCAGCACAGATGGGAGTTATGGGAGTTGAGAAATTTTATCTACCTCATTGATGATTGGTACCTAGGTATAAGATATACTAATGTTTGGGTTTTGACATTCTTATGTTTTCCTTCGTACAAATATTATCTTTATTGATATTATAAGACAAAAAACAAACAAACAAAAAAACAAACAAACAAAAAAACCCAAAAAAACCAAAAAAAACCTCAGCGTTGGAGGAAAAAAAGGAGGACCAGCCTTAATCTAAAAAATGCCTGAAAATTATAGGATTAGAGATCCGTTTTCTATTCTCAGGTAATAAACATATTCACAGAGACATTTCCGATAAATGATGGGAAAACAATCTTTGCAAAATTATACAGCTAGGTACTTTCTTATTAAGCTATTTGGCTGATGCTCTTTAGTCTGTGTAGCTTGCACTATAAAGCTTGCAATTCAAGAAATCTTTTCATTTTCAGACAAGGGATATAGAATGCAAAACACTTCAGCAGAGAGTGTTTGAGACACCGGGTCACGAATCAGTCCTCAGTACTGTTCCATGGGTAAATTGGAGTAGCATCGGACATCCAGAAGAGGGCACTTGTGGCTCTCCAGTCTGTCTGCTCAACCCAAAACTGTCTGCACTACAAACTTCTTGTGACTGGGGGGGAAAGGCTTGAGAGACTTTTATCTGAAATGAGCCAAAGTACTAATAAGCAATTAAGGGTTACGCATGGCATCAGTTGGAAGATTTGCTTGCAGGTTTCTGCTATCAATGGGCATATTTATCACACAAGCTGCTATCAGAAAAGAACAACACCTTTCAAGTGCTTTCAGAACTGCAGCTGGTGGCTGCAGAAAGGCACCCTTGAACCACAAGGACTAGGGCAATTTTCTGCTAAAAGTTCAGCCCAACCTATTAGACCTGATAAGTATATAGAAAGTGACACTGGGCATGTGGGGGCAAGAAAAGTTCTATTTCTACATTTGTTGTAAAGGAAAGGAAAAGAAAAAAAGTTGATGGAATGGTGTACTTGATGCAATATAATCCAGTATTTGAGGTCTCACATGAAAAATAAACTACAAAAAATTTTATTTGACTGTTAAAGTTTTTAAACTACAGCTAATTATGCCTTTGAAATCAAAGTAGGTGTTTGAGTATGATAGATGGACATGATGTTTGTGGATCACATAGCATTTTAAACCATGACACCCAAGTTCTAGTATATGGACAGAGCAGTCAAATTTGCTTTTGAAGAGTCAGGTTAGGAGGACTGAGACACTTTAACTTCTATGCCTAATAGATGAGACATAAAACATGATAACTTCTGGGGGGGATTATCAATGTCTATGAAGTTAGAGTGATAAAACTTAATCTGAACTTTTTCCTCATACAAGTACATTTGGTAGCAGAACAAATATTCTGAAAGTGCCTATGTTGCAAAAAATCATAGTATTTAGTACACAAAATTAAATTATTTTAATAGTAATTTTCAGTTAAATGGATTTTTTTTTTTTTAATTAGGAAAGTCCCCATGAAAAATTACAACTGAACTGACTGAGACCCTGTGTTACTGTGCAAAAAACCTGACCTCCAGTAAGCCCCTCTTCCAAGGGGGCTGAAGCTTTCTAACCATGTTTTCCTTCACTGTTTTGCTGGAACTAACAGGACTGACTTCTGAGATATGTAAGCTTGTGTCATGTTGCACATGCAGCATTCTGAAGGCTAGAGTTTAATGGTCTCGTGGGCTCGAGAAAAACATTTTTTAAAACTTAATTACAATGCCAAAAATGTGTTTGTTTTACATACTTTGTTAAACTTCAGTGGAGTAGGTGTAGTGACAAATCTTGAGAGGTAGAAAAAAATCATTCCAACATCT
Organism: Daphoenositta chrysoptera; assembly: GCA_013397915.1. NCBI lineage: Eukaryota > Metazoa > Chordata > Aves > Passeriformes > Daphoenositta > Daphoenositta chrysoptera. The sequence goes on from VZRO01000764.1 coordinate 272,888, forward strand.
ATTGACGCCATTTAGTTTCCAATAAATGAATGTCTTTTACAATTACATCAGTTAAAACTTCTCTTTTTTGCTGGTGGTAGAGTGCCAGGTGAATGAGTGTGTGTGTGCGTGCGTGCTCTCTCTGTTGGGAGGATGAGGAGGGGTGTGTGGCAGTGGCATCTCTTCGTTTTTTTTTAATAGGTACTTATTGCAAATTAGTCTTGCTGAATGATTGAATTGTATACATTTTTAGCAACTCTCCCTCCAGTTGCTATAGCAATGCTGCAGCTATGGTGATGTGTGAGTAAAGCATTGGCTTTTGGGAAAAGATTGCTAGAATAGCTGATGTGGTTTCAATAAAAGGGACAAGCTATCTGACATAATTCTTTTGGCCTGAAAATCTGTTTTTTGTATTGAGCAATATTAGTTGAGAGAAGTCTCTTTTTCCTATAAATCTCGCCTTGTTTAGTTTTTCCTGTGAGATTTCAACACATCATACTAATTGAATAATACTAGATACAATTTGTAAAGCACTATCATCAACTTCATTCCAGTTATCCCTCTATATCGTATTTCTCACCAGTGCCCTCTTGAGTTCTTATTAAGTGAAATTTGATGAGCTGTGATGATTGCAGGGTCACCTTCCTGATTCAGAAAGAAGCTGCTGAGCAACAATATTCTACAAAGGATTACAGAACTAATCCCCTAATTTCTGTCCCAAAGACTGTGTTGCTTATCTGTTCAGGGTGGCATGAATGAAAAAAGAAAAATGGCATTTTTTATTAACATATCTGTACAGTACCTGTGGCTGAGATGATCCTAAATTTAGACTGTCATATTCTTACCGCTGACTGAAAAATAGATAATGAAAAGAAAATAGCTGCATGCATCCTCAGGAAATGAGAGACCTGGAAGATACATGACTGATGTAAATGTCTACTCCATTTAAGGGGTCAGAACTGTTCTGTAGTACATCAGATGAGGTTTGTCATTCCCAAATTCAAATCTGTGTGTTGAAGAGTACACACCAAAATTGCAAAAAAAAAAAGGCTTTATGGAAAATTTTGAGTGCACCTCTTCTCTGAGATGGTAAGGATGAGGAATCAAGGAGTGTTAAAGTCAGGGGAGGATGTCCATGCATATTAGTAATGTGTTACAGTTGTGAAAACCCATGAAGGCCCAGACTTGTACCTGCTTTTAAAAAAAAAAAAAAAAGTCAAATGCATTTAAAAGTGCCAGGTGAATGCCCATTATCATGAATGTAGTTAATTTTCTTGTGTTAAAACCAACAGGGTTGCTCATGTTTAGTGTCTGTAGGTCCGGTAACACTTTATAAAGAACAGTCAGAGAACTATTACAATATTGGTTATGCATTCTTTCTTGGTGTAGGCAGAAAGATATCAAATGGTTCCACTTCATGTTGAATACAAAGACTATGGTTGTAACTGGTATAAATGTTTCAAGTTCTTCTGTCATTACAAGGAAGAAAACAAGAAAAATAGAAAGTGTTAGGATAATTTTGGATAGGAAGTATGGTTCTAACCAAAGTCTCATTTATTTTTCTCCATGTTTTCAGAGACATTAATTATTGAGGGACTCCTGACTGAATCTAGAATAAGATTGAATCTGTCCTTGGTCCATCATGTATATGATGAACAGAGCTGGTACTAATTAATATGTCCCACAGCTCTATTTTCTTTGGCTCGCTAGAAGTATTTTTTCTCCTGGAAAGTTGTCGGATTTCTTTTTCAGCATGGAAACTTGTAATGGTTGTTGCTAAAGATGGCAAAATTAAGTATTTGCATTTTTTTGAGGGCTCTGGAGGACCATTTTTAAAGATTGTAAAGACAGCAGAAAAATACTTAATGAAGGGTCTAATGTACAACACAACATTCATTCGAAGTCATATGTAGTACTAAAGAACTCAGAAAATTACTTTAGGCTATCGGAGCCTGATGAGAGAACAGATAATTTCACTAATTAAACCCTATTATTGGTAGGAGTGAATAAGGAATGTTGAGGAAGCATACCTCATGATAATAAGGAGACTAGACAGAGGCTGCCATAAGCACTGATGCATCTGACTTCTGTCATCCAAAACAGGCACACACAACATATCACCTAGGTCATTGTCAATTGCTCAAAAATATAAATTATCATGTTTTGGTATAATAACCAGCCTCATTCTCTAAAACTTTCTCCAATTCTCCTGTCAACTAACAGGCATTTAATTCTACTAGAGGGTGCTGGAAGGTATGGGATGGCTAGCAGAAGTTTTGTAGCCAGCTGGGTCATTATCTCTAAAGTATGCAGAAAATGCTTCATTCGCAAAACAAGTATCAAGATGCAGAGAAACAATTTTATTATACAGCTATAATAATGTACTATAACCTATTCAGTTAAGTAAATGTTTTCTTAACTGGTGCAAACTGTATCCTCTCAACTCAAACGGATTTTATTTATTCTTTAGTATCCCTTTGGCATATTTATTCAATGAATGTGATCTACTTAACAGCAAAACTGATGTGCATAAGGAGGTCTTTGTTGGTTTTATCTCTTTTGCAGTCTGTCATTATTCACTGCCATCTCCAATAAATTTATTCTTCCATCACATATGCACCCCAGGCACTTACTGTAGGTTTCCTTCTTCCACCAGTACCATACTGCTTCCTGTCTTAATTTGACTTCAGTCTCTTTCCACTAGCTTTGTTCTCTCTGCTTGTCTCTCTTAATACAAAACACATCATGATTTCCTATAATCTGAGAACTCTGAATCTTAATTACTCCATATGTTTCTCCCTGTATTTATTCTCTTTCAGTGCTTCCTGCTTTGCTTCTGTGAATTTCATTATTTGCCTTTCAATCTGGCTTTAGACTTAATTCTAACAGGAGCATGGTAGTAAGTGCTTACTAGAAATACTATTGAATAAACAGCCCAATTTACTGTCAGCACTTCTTATCTGGTGGTTTTGGTTCTGATAATAATTCAGCAATTACCTCTGAGCAACCAGTTCACTCCTCCTGTGCTTCTCTTCTCAATTCTTCAATTATTTTGTCTAGCTTCTGTTAATAGAGTGATTTGGAGAAAATTACTTGCATAGAGTTAGTGAAAATGGAATCATGCAAGTGCAGAATGTTAGAGGTTGCAAGGGGCCTCTGAAACACTTTTATTCCCACACCCTGCTTAAAGCCAGGCCAATCATCTCACTTTGTTCAGCTGAGTTTTGAATACATCCAAAGACACAAATTGTATAGACTCTCTGGGCAACCAGTCTCAGTGTTTGATTGTTTCTCTAAGTGTTTTTACCTCTAAGGATTTGGTATTGCTGCTGAGTTTGTGCTGTTCTATTGTTCAGGGGTCCTCTCTTTGGAATCTAATATTCTTCATTGCTAGAAAGAAACTTTATACTTGAACTGAAGTTTGCCACTCAAAAAAATTCTTTTTGTCTGAGAAATTAAATAAAAATTATTCTTAAGTTTAGAAAGTGGTTTTCATATGAAAAATTTCTAAGCCCATTATTAATAAATTAAAAGAAAAAATAATATAAAACTGTCCTGATTGTTTTGTCCACTGGATAGTAATTCAATGTGTTTTTTCACAAACACACCAGGAAAGCTGAAGCACATTATTGCTATTGTATCAAGTATATGTGTTGTTTTGGGTATTCAGCAACTGTTTTTGTTGACACCAAAGTGCATAATATGACAGCTGCATTTTCGACTGTTGAATCACAAATTCTCTGACTTCTAATCATTATTCATTATTATTATGATATATTGCATATATCATCAATACTGATTTAGGTGCCAAAGTACCTCTCAGAATAAAATCAAGACCCCAAAGGAATATGGAAGAATACTGGACGCTTGAATATGACTGCATTTTATCACAGCTGATAAAATTGCCTGTAAATTAACCAGTCATAACTAAAATAACATATGCAATCTATAACTGCAACCGTGCACAATGGGATATGCTCAGTGTAAGTGCTGCTGTAAGTACTATTGCGAAACTCCCAGTTCTGTAACCCTGGGGAAATAGAGGGGTACTGCCATTGCATTGTTACTGTTATATGACTAAGATTCTGTTTCCTACCTATGCCTGTTTAAATACAGCCTTCAGAACTGAAAACTGAGTTATAATCAAGAGTTTTTTAGGGCCGATCAGTATACATATGCAGTTTTGAAATATTAAGGGGCAAAGATAATCTGCTTGAATAGTCAAATTTTCTAGGCCAGGATATCCCCATATCTCCTTATTTCAGTCTGAAATGGTATTAGTTTGACTTGCTTTTAAATTCAAAATAAAGCTAGAAATTTCCTTTGGATTAATTATTTTCTTTCCAGTATCTCTTAATCCTACCTTTCTCCTTGATCAGTTTTTAAAGATTGAGTGATTAATCCTACCTGTCCCAAGAACAGAGCTAAGAAGTGAGACTATTTTTGATAGTTGCCACACTTCCCAGAGTAGGTAAACCTGTGTCAGAAGCAAGACAATTTTGAATCAGTTTGTGAAGCGGTAGTGTTTTTCTCCACTTCAGTTTGTTTTTGATTTATGTCTTGAGGCAAATCTGAGCATTAATAGAGTTACTTCCATGCCTTCATTTGTCTATTCTGTGCTTCCCTTTTTGATTTGAGTGATGATCTTGGTAAATATTCAGAGCATTCAGCTGTCTGTCTGCCATCTGCTTCTTGCCAGAGAGTTGCTTGTCTGTGCCTGCCACATAGGAAGGGCTTTTCCTCAAAATCTGTCAATTGATGCTGACATTTTAAGTTTATAAGAGGCTCGCCCCAATACCTTGGTCTTTGAAATCTGTCTCAGATTCATGTACACACAGTTTAATGAAATTTACAAAGTTATTAAAAAAAAATCCTCTCTATTCTTATTAGTTAGCTTTATCTGGAGTTACTTTTAAAACTAGGCAAAATAAATGTTACAACTCACCAGGTTTCTAACAAAATAAAAGAAATCTTCGATTATAGAGGTGGCAGGTAGAAAATATTGTCAACAAAAGCAACCATAAAGAGCTTAACAACTACAAACTATATTTAAGAGCTGTTAATTTTCATCTTAGCACTTCTCTTCCAAGAATCTCAAGGAAGGTTTCGGCTTTGAAAGCTACAGAAAATAGCATGCCCATTGCTCTTAGACTGTCTGACACTGTTATATCAAAGTAGTCTGAATGTCTAGCATGTTACTCCTCTGTTTCACAGTTCTGAGTATCTTTTATCCTTTTTTGCTCCAGATAAAATGTGCTCTGCCTTTTCTTCTGAAGCTTAAGAAATGTAATTGACTTTTTCTTACTGAAGTTCTTGATTTCTATGCCTTCATTAAAGTTCTTTTTGGCAGCTTCTGTTTTCTTCTGACTTACTTCTGTTACCAATAAAGGCCCTTTGCCTTTAGGAAACAACTGTGGAATAACTGAAGACCACTGAGGTTTTATAAAGAATGAATTTGAAGATAGCACCTCAGTCACTACTTTAATTTGGTTTTGTGTTGCCCTAGAGGAAACAATAAATTTTAATAAATCCCCTTCAGGCCAAATAAATATGCCTAATAAATTACTTTCAGGCCATACGCTGGGCTTTGGAGATCTTCCAGAGGAGATCTTCCAGTCTGTTTTGACTCTCTCCATTTGGTGTGCCAGAGCTGTTGAGGCACCATGTCAGTATAGCTGCAGGCAGATACTGCAGGAGTTGGGTAAAAGTTGTCCATAGATAAATGCTTTGGATGTGCTTATAGTAGTGTTCATATAATAAATATATGGCAATATGTTATGCCGTGGCTTCAGCTTTACTGTGTGTTTCCTACTGTGATCTTCTGTATTCTTACTCCTTTGGAAAACAAAGGAGACCATGCTGCTGATTAAATCAATACCAAAGCTGAAAAATCTTGAACTGTCAGTAGAGCATTTTGGTTTTAAAAGCCCATGCTTCTTTTTCTGTATACAGCTTATAGGCATAAATATTCAGAATTTCTAACCTGATTGTGTCAAAGATACTTTAACTAACATAAAAACAGGAAAAAGATGAGATGGAGTTGAGTCAGGAGAAAACTTAACCCATAAAAAACCACTCCACCTGCTCAGTAAGAATGACACCTGCCTCCTTAAAACAGTCTTTTAAAATATTAACAGAAACCCTTCTACAGTCACTTGCACATCCGATGGAATGGAAGGAAGGGCAGCTTTAGGCAGGGTTAGGACCCCAAATCTCGCAGATTTCACATTCTGAACGAGTGGTGCAATATGCAGTTGACAGTCTGGTTTATCACTGCAGAACAATGAAGCAAAATATAATTGATTTTTCTTATGCTCATCCTTGTCCAAGAAACAGAACTGGGAAAAAAGGATCCCAAAAGAACATATTCCTATAGATGTGAGCTGTGTATATAATAAATTTGAAGTAGCATTTTTATGCCTTGCCTAATTACTTAACTTGAGTTATGCTTCAGTAACTTTAGAACAGCTATTTAACTGTTTTTAGTTTAATTGCCAGGAGTAGAATTTAAATCTCACTCACTTCACTACCAGCATTCATCACAGTCAATTTATATAGAATTATTATTTGTGAAAGAACAAGAACTGTTTTTTTTCTGTCTTTTTTCCCCATGCAGTTCACTTAGGTACCTTGGATAGCGCTAATCTGGAGTTCCTTGGCAAACTGTTAATTATCTCAGTTTTATTATTCTATTAACTATCTTAATTTTAATGTAAAAAGATTTAAAAACTAAGTAGATTTAGAAATAGTTAATTCTTCCTTTGACTCTAAAGTACTGGAAGGTATAAGTTCTATTGTATCTGTATGGGATCACAAAGAGAAATGCTGAGATAGCCACTGCTAAAAACCTAAGAGTTCAGCCTTTCCTTTGCTCTGCCTCCTGACTCTTGAATGTGTAACCGTATAACTTTGAAGTTATACTTAAATAATTCTCAGTGGATTTGCAACAGTGGTTGTTGTGTTAAGTTATACTTAAGTACTTCTCAGTGATTGTTTGTTTTAAATGTATGGGAGAAGGCTGGGAATAAAGGTGTCAGTGTGTGTATGTGTACATGTGAGTATATATAGTTGTATGTAGAAAGTACAAAGTAACTGAGCAGCAGTGAAACAGCCCCTTTCAAAATCTTCTGGAGGTCTGAGTGATTTATGTTTAATGACCAAAATTTTGTGAAAAATGTGTGGTTTGTACTCTGAGCTCTCATCCAACATTCTTTTCACCTTTCCTCAGCAATCTGTAATGGAAGAATGGGCTGAGCAATGCTTAGGTAGCTGCACCCAGTTTTGGGAGATTTTTTGTTTGGTTGGTAATTTTTTGAGGTGGTGATGTTTGTTTGTTTGTTCCCATTTGAACTCATTTAACTTGGTTCTCAAAAAGTGAGTTGAATTGGTTGCCCAATGTCAAAACAGGAAATGGATTTTTTTTATTTTTTTGTTCTCTGGAAAATATACAAATAAATGTGCTAGCCTTTAAAAAATGTGCAAATAAAGCGTGCCCATAATTTTCTGTGAAAATTAGCAGAATTGCTCTCTGAAAATTATATTTCTGCAACACAGGGCCTCATCTTCTTTGTAGGTGTTACAAGTTGACATACACATCTCTTCCAGATTTTTAGCTTCCTGGGAATCAATAGTGGATATGTAATGCACGATTTGTTTAATTACACAGGTATTAAAAAAAAAAAAAAAGTAGGAAAAGGCCACATGTATTGGAGCAAATTAGTATAATTTTCAGATTTTCTTCTTGAAAACACAATGATTTTGGAGCAAGGCCAGACAGGTATATATCCACTGCATGTCTTAAAATACGATGGACAGATCATTCAAGTATGTAAGTTCATTCATGTACTTCTGCAGACTTGTTGTTTTCAGGAGAAAAATGTGTATTTAGTAAACCAAATAGATCATTGATCTTATTTCACTCTTATTAGGCTTAGAATCCAAACATTTTGAGTAATCAATAGTGTTATTTTTAGAATATTAAATGCAAAGCCTTACAGATATTTGAGCATCTCAGGCTTCAAATTACACACATATATTATATGATATATGAAAATTACAATCCAGACTTTCCCAAAACTTTACATGTGAATCTCTCCCACAGTGTAGGGAGGTAGAGATGTGAGATTTGTGCTTTCTTTATTATAAATTTACTTATATATCACAGTCAGAGATAACTGTGGTAACTTCCTTAATCTGTAATGCACTTATTTTCTTTCATAATCTTTTGTTAGGGAACTTGCATAGGAAAGGAAAGAACAGTGTTGCTGTGGAGATATAAAGGCTACTGGAGAGTGAGGAAGGAGATTGCAGTAGACAGGGAGGAAAAACTGATTAAACTGAAGAGTAGGAAAAGAGGTGTTTTGTTGGTTTTGTTGTTGTTGTTGTTTGTTTGTTTGTTGGTTTTTGTGGATTGTATTTCTATAAGGCTGAAATGGGAAAGGTCTGACAAGGACCCAAAAGGAGACACATTACCAGTGACAGACATTTAAGAATGAATTTGAGCTGGAATCATAAGCTAATACTGACCTACTTTTTTATGTGTGTAAATATTCTGTGAGCAAATGAAATGGAATTTTCTCTGTATGTCACTTTTAAAAACATTTACTGGTTTTTATTTAAATCGTTTGTTATCTTAGACCTGTTTCCCACATAAAAAAGCTCATAAAGTCACAACTGGTGTTCTTCTCAGGCAGTTTTCAAATTTGGGAGTAGAAAACATCTTACTGTGCTTCTAAAAAATAAACCCTCCCCCACAGAACAAATAGGAAAATGCATTTCAAAAAGAATGCAATAGGACATAATTTCAGTGTAACTTGCTAGTGGTGTGCTCTCCAGTCAAAAGCACTTCATGGTAAATTATTGCTTTACATTATGGAAAACCCATGTGAAGAGAAGATTACAGATTTCACATCAGGAGGTACCTGACTTAATTGGAATCACATACTTGTCTCAGCAGTGAAAATAGATATGAAATGCTTAAAAAGCATGGACTTCCAGGTCTGATTCACCCTACAAATCTTCGACTTTCTCATGTAGACATAACTTCAAGAACTGAGGCAGGCAAGGGCAAAGAAAAGCCTTGTGAGACAAATTTGGGTGATGGCAAGAAGAAATAATATGAGAGAACTAGAGACAGAGATGAGGTGAGATAGATAAATGGTGGCAGTCTTGCTTGGAAAAGCTGAAGCACATTGAGAGAACTGTGTCTTGTGAATGCTGAGAGAGCTGTGAGGTCTCGAGCAGACCCTGGGAAAAATGAGGATGAAATGGGGAGACTGGTTCTGACTGCTCTGGAGAGGGACTACCAATGGAAAATTTGAAAGCTTTTCTGTTCTTTGGAGGCTATCATTGAAGGCTGTCAGTGAATGTTGCTTGCTCCACCTCCTGTGCTAGTCCGTGATGATATCTTGCCATTTCTAGAGAACAGCTTTGAAATAGATTTTAATGCTTCAGTTCTGGTGCCAAGCTCTGCGGGCATCTCAAAAAATGCTATAGATGGAACATTATTTTAATTTCTGAATTGAAAACTGGGCAAATTTTGCTCTGATAATTTTGTTTATGGAATCTTTCACATCTTAAGCAGCTGGTTTTGCAGGCGTAGTCTTTGTCTAAGGTTTTGTGTGTTAGTCTATGTCAGTATGAATGTGTGAAACTCTTGCTTGGTTGAAGTTAATGGAAGTTTGCTGGAATTTCATTTGGATTCTCATGCTGCTCCAAATGTGCTGTGCCTTTTAAAAGTAATTTTTTTTTTTTTTTTTTTAAATCCAAGGCTAATATCTACCCAGTAAGTAACTTCACCTGTTGGATTTGTTCATTGCCATAGGCTCTCACCAAAATGACAAGTTATATCAAAATTTTAATCCAGTAGCTCAGGAAACTTCCATATGAGGCCTCTGACACTGTAACAACACATCTGTGCATGGATCTGGCCAGCATGTGTCTACATTGCTCATTAAAACCGCTATTTAAATGACAAACAGAGCCACTTAATAGGGTCTTAGATAATCTCCACCTGTTACAGTGGAATCATTCTGCAACCATTGAAATTTTTTAGCCATCAAAAAGGGAAAATGTGTAATTTTCTTCTCTCTGGGGTCTTTTCTGTGACAGCAATTAAAGACTTTCTATTAACTACATGTTAAGTATACCTACTTTTCTATCTAACTGATATGGATATTAGCCAGAATGTTACACTAATAGCTCTGCAGAAATATTCAGGTCTTGAGTTTTCAGGTTAAACTTTCTGCAGTTGTACTTTTTAACTACCTTTGTCTTGCTTTTTGATACAAATATTAATTACATATTAATTACATATTTCCAAATTCATTTAGCTCCGAAAACAAAACAAGCAAACATTGACTTGCATCCCCAAGACTGAAAATCTAACCTAAGATTAAGATGTCTAAAGCAAGTCCAGAATCGTGGAAACTTATTTTGCATAATGTTTCTTTTAGCAATTTAGCATGGCTTTAGCATGGCTTTAATTGCAGAAAAAAATACACCTGTATGTTGTATTTTCCATCTTAAATGTCAATTTTTTAATTTACATTCAAATATATTCTCTCTGCATATATACATGTATAAATGAATGTATAGATTCCATCATTACAGCATCTTCTATTATATTAATTTATAATTAAGAGATTTTTCTTTAGCTTTTAACTGCATAGAGGCTGGTTTTTGAGATCAGTTAGGAGAGAGTCACCTGGCAGCAGAATAAATCATATTCTCCTGAGACATTATGAGACTGTTCATTCCTATTTTCAGGTCCAAGTTTTCAAACCCAGGGACTGGAAGTTCAGTTTACTCTGTGGCTGGAAAGAAGCCCTACTCTGTCCTGTGAGTAGACGAGTGTTTCATCTTTCTGTGGGACACTTTCATTGTAAGAGAGAGCTTGTATCTTTTTAAAGAACTTTAGCAGTTATGAGGTCACTTGATTTATAAAGGTCATGCTCTCTCCTTTGTGTTGCACATGGTAGAAGTGGAGAAGGGAAAAAAAAAAAAAGAAATTTTGCAGAGACTTAAGCTCTTATCAACTTCAGTGGTTTTTTTATGTGGGTCATCCCATGTTCCCCCTGCTTCCTTTTTAGTATTCTCAGTGTATGTGTTACCATCTTTTTTTGTTGAAGGAAGAGAAAGATGAGACCATAAAGATAACACTTAAAAGTAACATCAGTCAGGTAAAGAGAGAAACTTCATTGCAGTCCTTTTTAAGAAGAGAAGTGAATATATTCTGTTTGAGTGCATTATTTCTTTGTAATGCTTTCTAAGCTATATTGTTTATATAGGCAGAATCTGGACACACTAAAAACCTGAAAATATTTCCTCCACTGGCTGTCCATAATATCTTCACATTTTGACATAATTATGTGCAGGCTTCTACATGCAGGTTGAATAAATGTGACAGTTTCTGCTTCTTAAAAGAAATAATCTATCAGCTTTGTATAATTGCATTTTTCACAGTCCTGTCAACTGGGAAAAGCCTTTGACTAATAAGTAGTGCTCAGATTTAACTCAAGGTGCGTACACCACTAAAACTGGCAACTCTTACGTGAATAAGGAAAACAAACAGATTAAGCAAGAAGAAACTGTGGTGCTTTAACTTATTAATTAGTTATAAGAAAGCTGTCCTGGTTTTGGCTGGGATAGAGTTAATTTCTTCATGGTAGCTGTTACAGTGCTGCATTTTGAATTCATTATGAGAATAACGTTGACAACGCAGGGATGTTTTGGTTGTAGCTAAGTAGTATTTGCCCTAAGCCAAGGACTATGTTTTTTTCAGTCTCATGCTCTGCCATTGAGGACATGCACAAAAAAGCTGGAGGGGAGCATAGGAGGGACAGGTGACCTGAACTGGCCAAAGGGATATTCCATAATATACAACATCATGCCCAGTATATAAGCGGGGGAGTTACCTGAAAGGGGGATGGGCTCTGGCACTGGTTAGTGAGTAATTAGTAATTGTATTGTGCATCACTTTTTTTCTTGGGTTTTATTCATTATTATTGTTATGGCTATTACTGCTATGTACTATTATTATTCTATTTTACTTTGTTGTAATTATTAAAATTTCCCTAACTTACAGGTTTCACTGCTGGTTCTCCTCCCCATTCCACTTGATGGGGAGGCCAGTGAGGGCTGCATGCTTAGTTGACAGTTGGGCTTAAATCATGACATAAGAAAAGAAAGACAGTCTTTGCATTTGCAGTGACCAGTCTGATAGCATTGCAACAACTTAAAATTTTCGGCTTTTGCTTATTCCATTATTATTGCTGCAAGACAGATATATAGCTTGCATTTTGTTGGAATAATATTCCTTTCTTTGCAGAAGAAGACAAAAAATAAAATACAAATTCCATCTATAAATAGACTATGAAAACTGGAAAATCTTCCCGCCAATGTGTGCCTGTGGGAGAATGAAAGATTATTCTTTTGAGAAGCCAGCATTATATACACCAAAAGAGTAAATGTCTGATTATCATTTCTATATGGCTGCAACAACATATTAATATTTTTTCTCTAATTAAACTTGAAGAATAGATGCTTCCTGGAGGTTAAAGATGAAAATTTGTTTTTATGGAACAAATACTGATACTTTCCTCTGACTGAAGTCATAGGCAAGTTCCTAGGAGTTTAAGGTCTGAGTTTTGCTTTCCCTGTGCTATTTTTTTTTATACTGAGGGTCATAATCCTAACTTCTGAAGAAGAAATTCCCTGTAAACTTTTAGGTGACATACCAGGCTGCTTGATGCTCTCTAAACGACTGTTGCTAAGACTTCTGGTCAAAGAGGAGCAAGATAATTGCTGGTGGTGTAGATGCCAGTAATAGCCCTCCTGCAGAGAGGTCTGAGGAGGGGCACTGCTGCAATACCCAGATGAAGTAGAAATAGTGAAATCAAAGAATGCCACAAATGCCTAAGGAAAGACTGACGAATAGACAACTATTTCAGAACTAACAGTGTTCTCTGTAATTGTTTTATTGAAGCTGATCAGCCTCGTATATTGGGAATATATGCTTGTCAAATCAAATCTGCACAGTCCTTTGATGTTTGAAGAAATGATAATGCTTCTGCACTTATCTTTGTCAGAGGTACACTTATCAAAGAGGATGGAAGATGTGGAAGTGTGTGCTAAGTGCTTCCTGGGTTAGGGACCAGCTTTAGCATGACCAAGATCACGTGCTAGACAAAGAATTGTACTCACAATTGTTCTGTCCTGATTACAACTGCATCTCAGTCACTGCAAAACCAATACGGAACATAAATGGCTAACGTCACACTTCTGCAGTTGAGAGTCCTCAGAATGGTTCATGTGATTCTTCCAGAATTAGCTACATAAAAAATAAACTTGGGGTTTAGCTAGATTTTACTTGGAGATAGGTTAAGTTAGAAAAGTTTTCGTAGTCAGAAAAAAAATGTGATAGGAAGTTGAAATTTTTTTAAACTATGTTGAGAGGAACAACAGCTACTTATGGTAACGTGCAAATAGGTTTTTATTTTAGCAAATGCTCTGAAATGCTTGTTGTACGTGTGCTCATATGAGCTGATTTTAGAACTCAGAAGCTCTTCTATGAAACCAGATCTCATGAGCTTAGAATATTACGTACTGTAACTGGCTACTCCATAGATCACAAAAGCAAAAAATGGCTGGGGACTACCTTGTGTGTTAAGATTTTAAGCTGACCTATGATATAAATTTTTCCAGATTTTTTTTCTAGCATTTTTGACAGCTTATTTTCAATATCTTGAATGTGTTGGGATTCAGAGATCAAATTTAAATTAACCAGGTAGTATGTGCCTTCATCCTCAAGTAGTGAAGTAAGCCAGCAAGGGGAAGAGAGATGCTTGGACTTGTTTACTGAGAAAAAATAACATGTATGTTTCTGAATACACTGGCCTCAGTAACCTAATACATAGAAATACCATTAAATTACCACTGAAATGCAGTTGATTATGATTCTCAGAAATCTAGAAATGAACCATGCATTTAAACATATGCCATTATAAGCAATTTTCTCTTTTATTTCATTTGTGAAATATGTTGGGGTTTGTTTATTAAAGTCATGGAATGATTTGGGTTGGAAGGGACCTTTAAAGGTCATCTAGTCCAACCCCCTGCAATGAGCAGGGACATGTTGAACTAGATCATGTAGCTAAGAGCCCCGTCCAACCTGAGCTTGAATGTTTCCACAGATCGGGCATCTACTACCTCTCTGGGCAACCTGCTCCAGTGTCTCGCCACCCTCACAGTAAACAATTTCTTCCTTACAGTCTGATTCTACCTTCTTTTAGTTTAAAGCCATTACCCCATGTCCTATCTCAACAAGGCCTACTAAAAAGTCTGTTTCCATGTACAAGCCCCATTTAAGTCCCGAAAGGCCTTAGTAAGATCTCTGAGAGCGTTCTCTTCTCCAGGTTGAACAAACCCAAATCAGTCTGGCTTTCCTCATGGCAGAGGCGTCCGTCCCTCCGATCATCTTTGTCTGCTCTGAACTTGCTTCAACAGCTCCATGTCCTTCCTTGGGCTGGGACCCCAGAGCTGGATGCAGCATTCCAGGTGGCACCTCAGGAGAGCAGAGGGGCAGAATCCCCTCCCTCCCCTGCTGCCCACGCTGCTCTGGATGCAGCCCAGGACACGTTTGGCTCTCTGGGCTGGGGGTGCCCATGCCTGGGTCGTGTCCAGCCTCTCACCCACCAGCACCCCAAATCCCTCTCAGCAGGGCTGCTCTCAAAACCATTCATCCCCAGCCTGTGGTGATAGTGGCGGTTGCCCCAACCCAGGTGCAGCACCTCTCATTTGGGCTTGTTAAACCTCTGGAGATTCCCATATGCCCATTTCTCATGTTTGTCCAGGTCCCTCTGGATGGTATCCCGTCTCCCAGCTCAGAAATACAGAGATAAAAATGGAAGTTGATTACTTTATAAATGTCTTAAAGTTCAAATAACTTCTGTGAAATAGAACAGAAAACATTTCCTGCATTTATTTCCTTTGGAATGATTTTTTTCATTATTTTTGAATTTCACAGAGAAATTTTATATGTAAAATGGTTATTCCACAGCTCCCACACCTTATTGAATACTGAAATACCAGCATTAAGAACTCTTTAAAATGATAATTATCTTGCCATGTTAAAATGCATGAAATTCATATCCTTTTCCAGGGTGCAGAAAAATAATCCTGTTTAAAATAATACGTGATTTTACATTTCTCCAAGAATGTTCTTATACTGAATTGTATAAGCAGTAAGTGTTTATACACTTGGAAACTTAACTGTCAATGTTGCTTGAAGATAGTTGCAAGTTGTTAAATTAGGATATCCTAAAGATACTGTACTTCTCCTGACTTTGTTTCCTGTCCAGAGACTTTTTTTGTCTAAGTGCTCTATCCTCAGCTGAGGGCAGAAAATCTCTTCTGTCTGATAACTCAGTACATATGCAAAAGGGATTCCAACATTTTTCCAAATTGCTGGGTGTTAAAGCTGATATAATTATTAAAAATAAACTTTTGAAAATATTTCTGCTTGATTTTCTCAGAATCACTTTTTCTTATGAAGCTGAAAGGTTATGTTGAAAGCACAGTTTGTGAGTAGATAAAGGGTACATTCATTTGGGTTTTTTTAATATTATCCAAACTGGAATGACTTATTTCTGCACTTGTAACATTCTGAATCTATCCTTTGATGTGAAGTTAGTCTAAGAAAACTTTTTCTATAACAAAATGTTTTTATTTTAAACTGTGTAGTACATAAAAATCAGGACATGTAATAAATTAATGGTAACATAAAATATCTCCTGAAACTTCATCCTACTTTTTAGGTAGTATTTCTACAACAATGTTTTGTCACTGGTTTAGTCCAACATGTAATAGATGTAAGCGGTGATCAAGAATTTACTAACTTTTTGCAATCATGTGTATGTCCTTTGGAATTTGCAACTCTGAGAAGCAATATGCACCCAAGAAAGAATAAAAAAATCTTTAGCAAGCCAGAGATAGTCTCTGTCTGCCAGTTATAAACCACAGATTGCCATAAATTACAATTTCAATATCACTTTCACAAATGTGGCCACCATAATTGTGCTGCCTGACTGAATTATTTCTAAAGGACATTACTGCTTAAATGGCAGATAGATGCAACTTCTCCCTGTTAAACTAGTGAATTTCAGCAAATCATTTCTTCAAGTATTTTCACTTGAAAAACCACAGATTCATTAGGGAAGACTGAGAAAAAACATTGTTCTTTTCTGTGCAGCTCTCTCCCTGTGTGAGATGGTTTTGCTCTCTTGCTGAGCCCAAATGATGGTTGAAAAAGGCACATGAGCAAAGTAACTAAAAATAGTACGAAAGACCAGTGTAGCAAGAAATAGGAAAAAAGACTGAGGGAAGAAAGAGGTAACTAAAGAAAGACAAAAAGTACAGAAGGAATATACTGAAAACATAAATGTCAAGAGGAAAAGAGAAAACAAACTAATACAGGAAAGAGTAAAATCAAATGAAACGTTATTAGATTTCTTTAACTGCTGTTACATTTTGTTTGAAATATTTTCTCATAACATTACTTCTCTCATAGGTCTTAATTTTGTGTAATATGTAATACAAATAAATGTAAAACATTAAACAATTAGAAAAATATTATTAATACACACAACATCTATAAAAATATTTAACTTTTCAGGTAAAGTAATTTATTCAAACTTGATGTTATTGTATCACTGGGAATGGTTTAGATATGTACAAAGCTTATGTGTCCATGGCAAACCAAAGATTAAAATAATATTGTTTTATCAATTAAATTATATTTCAAGTTAAATGAAAAAAAACACACCTTTTATAAAGAAGAGGATATGTCTAATCTGGCTACATGTAAGGAAACATGTATTTGCATTATGCATCAGGTGACTGGGACTTTCTTATTTCCCAGACCCTGATAAATTTATGTCTGCAAAATTATACTGATGAGCCACTTTTCTATTTCACAGAATGATATGGGCTCAGGACCTTGTTCTTGTTGGACTGAAAGTCACTTTCTGATTTCTGTGTCTGCTCTGTTTATCTCGTATATGTGCTGTGAAATACTCACTCTGCAAATATTTGCTCTGCAAATCTTCTCCTTCATTGTGAATTTATTTATGATGTCCTGGTTTAACCCCAGCCTGCAACTGAGCCCCACAGAACCACTTTCTCAATCCCCTGATGGGATGAGCGGGAAGAACTAGAAGGGAAAAATGAGAAAACTCATAGGTTGAGATAAAGACAGCCTAATAGGCAAAGCAAAAGCTGTGTGCACAAGCAAAGCAAAACAAGGGATTCAATCACCCCTTCCAATGGGCAGTCAGGTTTCAGCCATCTCCAGGGAAGCAGGGCTCCATCACACATGACTGTGACTTGGGGAGACAAACGCCATGGCTCCAAATGCCCTCCCCACTTTCATTCTAATTCCCCCCACATTATATACTCAGCACGATATCATATGGTCTAGAATATCCCTTGGGTCAGCTAGGGTCAGCTGTCCTGGCTGTTTCCCCTCCCAGCTGGTTGTGCACCCCTAGGCCCCTCACAGGTGGGGTGGGGTGAGGAACAGAAAAAGTGTTGACTCTGTGTAAGCACTGCTCAGAAGTAACAGAAATATCCCTGTGTTATCAACACTGTTTTCATCACAGAACCAAAATATCATTGCATACTAGCTACTGTCAAAAAAAATTAACTCTACCCTAGCCAAAACTAGCAGAGATGTAGAACATAAAATCAAGAATATCAATTCAGCAGCTTTCCTTGACTGTATTCCCTGCAACAGACTGACTATATACTGAGGATAAACAAAATGGAAGGTCATCAGCTGATATGAAAATACACAAATGTACTTTTGAATTCTTAATTTAGGAAGATGCAATCTATGCTATAAATTCTGAAATATCTAGTAAAACTGACAGGCTTATCAGTTGGCAAGGAAATTAGTCTGGTTGTCATTGGCTTCCGCACACTTTCTTGTGAGATGAGAGAGTGATGAGATTTTCTCCAAGGACATGAAAGGCAAGTTTAAAAGTGGGAAAGTAGAGTGCTATAGTTAAAATATGAAGAGTTATAGATAAGGGTGAAAAGAAAGTCACCAGTATCACATATTTCTACAACTCAACCTATTAATTTTTCTTGTTTTCTTTTTCTTTCTTCATTTTCAGAAAAGGAAAATTGGTTAAGAGCTGTAGTTTTTAATAGTCTGATTACACAACTTTATTAAGACTGTGTAAACTAACAAATGTTTTAACTGATTTTTCTCACAAAAGTTTTCCTTTTGCTAAGTAAGTACAGTGAGAGAGGAGGATAGTCTACATACTGATGTATTGGATTGATTCTACTTACATCATATTATGTTTTAACATGCAATCTAGCTGCACCTGCCCTTTTGGAATATTGTTTTGGTGTGTCTAATTATAGGAATATGATTCAAATTGACTAGCTGTGCAGTGAAGACACCAGCTGTTCCATCCATTCATGCTGCACCAAATGGGTAAAAGGTAAAATCTTTTCTGCATGGGAAGTTGTGAGATGGTTCCTGGGGCACAGCTGAACTGGCTGTTGATTCTTTTACAAGTTGGCTCCAAGAAGCTCCAGCAACTGCCTCTGAAGGAACTGCTTTGGTCATAGCTCAACCTGACACACAACCGCCTTTCCTCCCTCCTTAATCAAACGGAAGAGGAAACCCAAAAGCGTTATGCAATTTATCCTGGAAGTATTACTGAAATGCAAAGTTGTCTTTGTGAGGACATGAGTAATGGAGGCTACAGAAGGAAGGGGAATTTTCAAAAAGATTAGGAGTCCTTTTAAATAGAGATCTCACCTTTTTGGGCATTGAAGCTCAGGAGAATTGTGGGAAGCCTGCTTGAAGGAAGGAAAAATGAGAGGCAAATGCAGCCTTTTACTCCAGCAGCTGTAAGAGCTGTACTAAACAGAGAGCAGAACTGTGGGCTTGCTATGAACAGCTGTAAGTCTTAAAACTAAAATGCTTCCCCTTTGCTTCTATTTTTTGGGTATCTTTCTCTTCTCTGTTCTGTACCTGCCTGTTTACTACTAAGAGGGCTTCTTGCTCCTCTTCTAACCGTGCTAAAAGTGTGTGGGTCAAATAAGAAGCTGATGGAGCAGACCTAGCACAAGTGTACCCAGCATTGTGGCCTTTGCATGTAATAGAACTGCTTAACACTTCAATGCCTAATTGGAAAATGCTTATGCAACGATTTTGGCAGAGATGCTTAAGAGAAACAAAGATTGCTAGAACTGCACAATTTGCAGAAAATAACTTTATGCCCTTGTTATTGCCTGGAAACATGGATTTTCAAAGCAAAAGGATGAAAGAGAATAGAAAATGAAAGGAGCATGCATTCCTCTAGCAAAAAACATCCCTTAAATTTCTGTAGTGATTATTTACACACTTTGGCATTTGAAAACTTGAATATTTTTTACTCATGTTGTCCAAAAATGGATTTTGCATTTAAATTAGGATAGAAGGCAATGATGATGTTATAAGATGAAAGCAATAAAACAAAGAAAACCATAAAAGGTCGGCTATGCTTGGCATAAAATAATTGTCTCTCGTGGCAAGAGAAATAACATGTACAGCTACTAGAAACCATAAAATCTCTAGAGTATTATTGAAAAGACAGGAATTATATATAAATCAAGCTATGCCTTGTAAAAATTAAAAAAATACCTTGCTAAAGCTTAAGTGCCAAATACATTACTTGGTGGTAGCTGTACAATTTTATTTAACATAAATAATAAATATTGTGCCTTCATGATTCCATATTTTTGATGAAAAATAAAAGTAATTTACTCTTAAAAAAGCAGAAGAGTCAGTTTTATTAGGAAGGTAACCTTAACTTAAATCTTGTGAGATTTTATTACTTTTCAGAAAGTACGAATGTTATAATTGCCTTTCAAGACTTTAAAGTAAGTAAAATTGCCCTGTCAGACCATACTTTGAATTAATTTATAGGAAAGAGTCCTCATTGGTGTATTTGAATATAAAATAAGAATTACTTCTGGTAATTTTTTGCTTGATCTCACAATACAGAACCATAAGTAAGGTGAAAAAAAAGTGGTTTTGCAAAAATGTAGGGATCAAGAAAGATTTTAGAAGCAGCATTTCTTCCTTTTCTCCATTATTTCAAGTCTTGAAATAAAGCTTATGAAATAATGAAAGAAACAAACAATTATGAGCTTAAATAACTAGAATTCTGTCAATTTCATTTTCTTAATATTCATTTCTCTCTTATAAAAGAGAGTTTATTTTTTTTTTAAAAAGAAGTGCTAAGAAAATTTATTATAAAAATTTGTTTTATTATGAAAGTCACACAATACAGAATCAAATTCTTCCTTAGCATCTGGTTTTTTTAAATCAATCTGGTTCTATATGCTGAAGTTAATGTGTATTATAGCAGTGTAAATTAAGTGTAAATTAAGTGTAAATTAAGTTAAACCACTTTTACTTTAAATTGCCTACAAATACTATGAAAAATGTGAATATATGTAGATTTTGGAACTTACTTTATACTGCATTATATTGCAATTAAGAATATGGACATGATAGTTTATTTTTAACTGTCATTTGATGCACATTACAACCACTTCTTTCCAGAATTCAGCTGTGTTATTGTCCTGAATAAGTTCACAGTCATGATCTTCCTACATTTCATTCAGTAGCATGAGGTGTGCTTTCTGCTTTATTGCTTATTTGAAAATATTGCACAGAGAGTTCTTGGTGCATAATTAATGTTGGCCTCAAAAATTAAAAGTGATCCTTTAAAATAGACAAGTTTCTGATCAGATCAGGCTGTAGGGAGCTGATTTAATTCTGATGAAGTAATGTCTGAAACTGCAAGCCGTAGGAAAAACACTGATTTTCTCTCAAACTGGGTCCTTAACCCTTTTAGGCTTTTGCATCTAAGTGTAGTTTCAGTGAACAAATAAGGAAAGAAACTGTACTTGCTCCATTTTGTCATCTGACAAGTTACACTGAGCAAATTTGCTGTGTAGGGTTGAGGACAGCTGGTAACCAGAGAATATTTTCTTTCAGTTTTGGGGACATGTAATTTTGATAACACTGACTGTTTATGCCTCTGGGCATATATGATGTACCCTCTGCTTGTACCTTCTGCTCCAACCCAATGCCTGCTACTGGCACCCATTCAGAGTTTAGGAGTTTGTGTCTGAATAGTTAAACCAAACTTTCCACTCTCCCTGACTTTGTGCTGAAACAAACCCAGTGGAGTAAATGGATGAGTGGCAACATCCTTCCATCCCTCAAGAGGCTGTCACTGCAGTAAGCCTTTAGGTGTTTGCAGAGCAGGGCCTCAGTTTCTTTGGGCTGGGCACATCCCCACTCACTGCAGAGAAACAAAGAAAAGGTATCTGACTGATGTGGAGATTATGTTTTTTCTCATTCACCATTTCAAACTAATAACGAGTTACAGTTCTGTCTCCTAAAACCTAGGCTGAACGAGACCAACCTCTTTTCTACTGTGCCATGTTTTCAAGACAATCAGAGGAACAATGTTGAAAGTTTATGAAGGTTCAAGTTAACAGTATAAGCCTTTTTATAAAGAAATTGATTCCATCAAAGCAAAAATAGGGTTTCAAAGTATGGCAGAAAATTTCTAAAAATTGTGTACTGAAATTCATTGATTTTGTGTATAAATGCACTCAAAGGATTTGAGTTATTTGAATTGTAACAGAAAGAGATCTAGGTATTAGGTAAACGTATCACCAATTTGTAATAAAATCTTGGAGGTTATGGAGCAAAAATGTTCTACTACCACAAGAAAAGAATAATATCTCCTCTAACAATAGGAAATATTCACCAAGGGAAAGCAGCTTTTGACTCCATTGCTTTTGCTCCACTCTCTGCAGCTTTTCGTATTACTTGCATGCCTCTCATGCAGAAGAATAGGAATTCCTACCTGCAAACCTCTCTGCCCCTCACCCTGCCTCATCTTTATTTCCTCCTCATTTAACAAGAGTAGTGTGATTGTTAACAGTAAACAACAGGTCTTAGCTACAGCCCATTATTTGAGGAAAATCTCTAGAAATATAGTCTGGGCTGCAGAAATGTCTAAAGACCACTTCAATACTTGACTATTATGTCATATTGATATGAAACAGTAGTTAATTGAAGAAAGAAATTATTTTTGCTATGATATTTTTTCAAAAATGCCATGTTCATCTTTTAGTTCTATTAAAAGGCAGTGAGACTGGTATATCTACTTCTGTTACAAGTATTGTGGCTGTTTTCACAACAACAATAACAAAATAATGTTACCACTTGTCACATCAGGTAATTGATTTCTATAGAGAATTAAATAAAGCAATGACACATATTATGACGTATTAGCATTGCCACCAATCCATGTGGCTTTGGAGAAATAATGTGCAGTTTTACTAATAATTTTTGAGCATATAAATTTATTCAATTAATTTCAAAGGCTGTCCTCAAAGCAAAGAACTTGGCTGAGGGAAGAAGAATAATGAAATAGAGTTTTCAGTAACGGTTCCATTTCTTGCAAATTGTTTTTGCAATACTTCTAAGAGAAAACATTAGGATAAATGTAACACTTTGCCTGTTTTTGAAATTGGTCTATGTGTTAGTTGTTGCTCACAGATAAAAAGTAATCAAAAAATAATTTAGGATGAGTTGCCAAATTAATAAAGGCATTAGGTCTACATTCATTTAAATTTTTCGAAGGAATGCAATATGCTTTTCCTTGCTGCTTCAAATAAAACTGCAGAGCAGATAACTAGTGATACAAATTCTTATGCTCAATGGAACTAACAAGCAGGACTATATTTGCACAACACTGACAAGATTTTCTGTTGCAAAAGGAATATTTATTAACACAATATATTTATCAAATTTGTGTTTGTTTCAGTAAGTTGCTTGGTTTCATGTAGACACCTCCAGAACTTCGGAAACAAAATACTTTGGCTTCTAGATGTCTTGAAAATTTCCTTTATTTGGAAAGTCTGCTTTTCATACAAGCAGTTTAAAGGGACAAAATGAAACTAAGTAGTTCAGCTTTAAAAAATACTTTTGGCCCAACTTAATCAATCTTTCTTTTCAAACTTTGTTTTCAACATACAATGACCATATTCTTGGTTCTTTCAGTCACCGGTTGTTTAAAATCTTTTCTAATGGCCCCCTAAGCCATTAAGGGAGCATAATGCACTCCTGCATATCTCTGTGAAATTAATTAAATTTCTAATACTTTATCAGATAGTAAATAAAGGGTTTTTTGGCATTTTAATTTCACAGATAATCTTTTACATTTCAGTATGCTGAGATAAATTGTTCAGAATGAAGCTAAGTTTCATAAGCTACAAGGAATCTAGTAACAATAACAAAAAAAGTGTTTTGAAAGCTTGAATAAAATATTTTGCCTTTTAATCTTCTGACGGCTGCCTGCATGAGCTTCATTCTGTCATAAGCAAAACAGAAGTTGCTAATAGGAGGAATGAAATAAAGAGGGTGGGGGGGCAAAGGAAAGAAATTAAGACTCAGAAAATCATACCATGATATATTTTCATAGCAATCTCAAGATTTACAACAGATATGTTAACTTCTTTATGAAGAAGATTGTCTTAAAATTTAGCTTTAATTTTCTTACTTCAGGACTGAAAAAAATGCAAAATAAGGCAGCTGGGAAAAAAAAAAATCTTCACAGTTCAGTTTTTGCACTAACAGATACAGTTACTACATCTTCTACCAGGTATAAACTATGCTTCCGAACATGCCAAATATAAACTGCAGAAACATAAATCAACTATTTTCTATTAAATTGTCTCTTACTCTTGTTCAGTACATCTACCCAAGGCAAATAACCAATTGTTCATTAAGTAAGTTTCACTGAATCTTAAGATATTTTAAAAACTGGAATTGGAACAGTCCTCATTTTCTTTTTTTTTTAATATGGAACAGGCAAATTTGGAAGTAACTGACCTTTAAGTGGTAAGACAATTTCTGCTTTAGATAATATTGTTAATGAAATTCCATTATAATGAGGATGACATAACAACTATAGTAATTGCATCGCAATAAGGAAATTTTAGCCTTGAAAGATTTAAAAGCTAATTACTGAATGCCATAGTGAAACAAATGAAACTCTTTATTTCTATTGTGTTAATATCTGAATTGCTACTAAGCATTTCCTCAGCAAAGATACTTTCTAAGTGGTGAATAGGCCTAAATATTCCTATTTAAGCTCCAAAATAGGTTTTGCACAGCAGCCACATTTAATCTTACTGGCGCACTTGCCTGTTGCACATCTGTAGAGAAGCTGCCCTGAAGAGAAAGGGAACTGTTTCTTGGTCAGGATGGGTGATGAAGAACTCACCCTCTTTTACCCCACTCATAGGAATCAGCTGGAGACCTGCCCTGACAAAAAGCACTCAAGTCGTGTCTGCCTTGTGCAGGTGCAACCTTCTTGTTGACCCTGCAACATCATCACAGATCTTTTGCAGGGTTCTCTCTTGATTGTGGTCATCCCTTTTTCCCCACATCAAATACCTTTTAGAAAGCTTTCAAGAGCAAAACCTTCATAGAATAACACTTCCAAGAAGCGCATGAGCAAATTTTGATGCTGATGTGATATACAACACAGGATACAGGATGTACAATACATGTATATCGGGCTTAACCTGATATACATGTGTAATTTTAAAATTTTTTGATTGATCATCCATATTTGAACTCTACATAAAAAAAAAAAAGAAACAAATAACGGAATCTGAATTTTGTTTATCCCTTAGCAATTTAAATTTTAAAATAACCTCAAATTATCTTCAGGGAGATTAACTCACTACTTGAAATTCTATGTTATTTTCTCAAATCAAGGAAGCAAACAGAAGTGTTGCCAGTTAATGCATTTTGAGTTTATGCCCTCCTTTAAACAGTGGGTATAAGTATTTACCACGGTACTTTCAGAAACTGGTACGTGTAGGCTTTCATTGGCATTTCAACATAAACGACTGATGTGGAAAGCAGTATAAAACTCTAGAGCAAACGTGTCTGCTTCTTTTGTAAATGGCTGTAGCAGTTTATGATGCTGGCGTTGTAGCAGGCTCCTTGATTTTGTGAAGCTATTGGGCTAACGGCACTAGAAGGAAGAATTTTATCTTCCTGGATAGAAGCAAACATCGGAAACGTTAGTGGGACACAGGCTTCACAGCTTTCCAAAAGAACAAGCTGGACTGCCTCGGCATCAGTAACTGTGAAACCAGGACTGCAGTTAGTTGAGCCACTGTCTGCTTTCTCACCATGCACAGCAATGTTTTTGGGAGGGGGGCTATAGGAAGGTAATGTACACAACATCATGGCAACAGGGTTACTGTGAAGCATGAATTTAGCTAGAGGCCATATGCAAGTGCTAATTTTTTTGGATATGGCTAATTTCTTTTGAAAAGGGAAAGAAGAAAGACATCAGACACCTCCTCAAAATATTTGAATCTTGGATTGTGTGCCTGTGAGGTATCGTTCAGGCTTTGATGAAGAGTGGCTTCCATGGAAAAGGGAGAGTGAACAACATAGGGTTTCAGAGAGAAATGAACACCAAAGCGTCTTGCTGTGTGTTCTTGATGCAACTCCTTTGGTCTTTTTGCACAGTGATCCACACTGCTTTATTGTTATGAATCACTCATCCTCAGAGACCCACAGTGACAGTCGCCTCACTGAAGGTGGTGGGAAATTTGCCAGTAACCTCAATAGAGACAGGAATAAGTCATTTATTCTCTGCTGCTAAAATACATGAAAGCTTGACAAGTCTATGAATAGGTAGTTTCATCCTCTTCTTATTTTAGAGTCTATTTTCAAATGTTCAGACTGTATCTTCAATGAGAAAACTCAACTAGACTCTGCTACTTAGAGTCTTGGACACTATGAATTGCTCTCTCCTGAAATAAACTTATTTTTTCAGACATCAATATTCAACAGCAATAGTAGTACAGGAGGATTATTTATATATTTCTGAAAAGACACAGCTTCCCAAGATGGTTCTACTTTTAAGGGATGTCATGCAGGGAAAACCAGAATAACTTCAATCACATCTCATAATCTTACAATCTAGCTGTAACATTGAACATGTCTGTTTCTTAAGGTCTTTCCTTTTTCTCTTGTTAAACATGCAACTAATTGATATTTTACCTTCTGTAATTAATAGAATTGGGTTATACAGGATATAGGACACAGGAGAGAGTGGAACCCAACCACAGAAATACCTTGAGAGAACCCTTCAGAGGAATATTTTAAAATATTTGCATTGCAAGTTTAAATGCATTTTCACATGGAATAATCCTTGCAGAGTTGAATTTTATGAAAGAGTGAACTTGGTTTGCAACACTCAAAGAAGATTATTAGTTAAACAGCTTTGTTTCATTATATGACTGCTAATTTAATATTCCCTTACAAGCTTGAAAATAGGCATTTTTCTGTCATTTCCTTTAAAATCACGCTTGTTTGACTTCTCTACCTTAAAAGGTACAAAAATACTTCAAAGAGCAGTTCTCTGTATGCAGAAGCATTTTTTTTTTTTTCTGGCAGCTATAAAGATTTGTTATATTTGGAATATTTTGCATTTATTATGTTTTTGCAGAAGGAGTTTTTTCAAAGTTACCATACCACATTACAGAGTTGTCACAAAACAAGGGAGGTTGGCCAGGACCTCATGACATCATCTAATTTATCTTCCCCTGCTCAAAGCAGGCTCAGTTAGAGTAGTTTAGGACCCATGCCTAGTTAAGGTTTGAATATCTGTGAGGCTGGGGACTCCACAAGTTCTCTGGGTAACCTGTGCTGGTATTTGACCACTTTTGCAAGAAAAATACTTTATTACATGTAAAATGAATTTTCTGTATTTGAATTTGCGCCTACTACCTCTTGTGTCCTGTCACTGGGGAATGCTGAAAAGAGTGCATCTTTTTTTACCTTTCCTCATCAGATTTTTATACACATTATGAGATCCCCCCTGAAGCCTTCTCTTCTCCAGGCTGAGCACTCCAACCTCCCTCAGCCTGAGCCTCATACGAGAGATGTTTCAGTCCCTTAATCATCTTTGTGGCACTTCATTGGATTTTTCTCCAACATGTCCAATTACTTCTAGTTTCAGGGAGTCCAGCACTAGACCCAGCACTCCAGATGTGTCTCACCAGGGCTGAGTAGAGGGGAAGGATCCCGACTTTGACCTATTAGCAATACTTAGCAGCCCAGGAGGCTGCTGGCCACAATTGCCCGAGGGGCATGTTGCTGGCTCATGGCCAACCTGTTGTCCAGCCGGACCATTTTTTTCCCAAGCTTTTTTATTTTCAAGCTTTCCATGCTTTAGTTATATATATATATATGTATATATATGTAAGGGTAGAGGAAACATTAGAGGAGATACTGACCAGACCAGATTTTCTTTACAAATATGACTTCATTCTTACATTGCTGTGATGACAGAAACAAGCCCAAAGAGAAAATTTCAGCATCTGATTCTAATTAACCTCCTTGAGTCTAATTAATTTCACCAGTTCCAAATGAAGATGAAATTGTGAGTTGGTGTGTTCTTTAAAAGCTGTTTAGGGGAGAGAGCTTCCTGGAGAGGGTTGGAGAGCAAAGGAAGGGGCTAATTTAGTAGGCAAGATCAAGTTACTGCATTAAAAAGAACTAAGTTTCTTGTGGTTTGGAGTTTTTTTGTTTGTTTTTTTAATGAGAAGTAACTCAAGGACTAACAGTTTATCAACAGATTCACAAACTACAAAATACAAGCTTCTGATAAGCAAGTTAAAGTACTCTTAATTTGTGAATGAGGTCTAAATATGTTAAGTGATATAAGGACAGCTGTTCTGTCTATAAGGACCTGTTCTCTTTCGTAACTTGAATCTTTGTTATAGCTATGTCCCTGAAATTAAGAGTGTTCATTTACCAGCACTGGACTTTTTTCTGCTTGAGGTATTTTTCTTTCCAGTATTACATGTGTATGTTCCCCCTTCTCCCAACCAGCTCTATGGCACTCAGCCACTGTGAAGCCAAGCAGCACTTGTGAAGCCTGCTGTCTGTACAGCTCGTCTATAATTGAGCTATGCAGATGCAGCAGCTGAGTCTTTCTTAGAATTGCTGCCTGTGTGATTGAGCTGAAATACTGGAGTTGTAGTGATTATGCAGATGAATTATGCTTGTTGATGCAGGACTCTCCAGTACAAGTGAGGTTGCAAATACCCGAAAATCTCTTTACATCCCCGTTGCAAGAAACATGTCGGCTTTAGACTCCTGCCCAAAGCAGCTGCAGTGATAGTTACATCTTTCTCTCTAGTGATCTTCAGAGTATCTGACTGTACCTTACAGCTGCCTTCAGCCTTTTGAGGATTAAACACCTGGGTAAGATACGGGCATTAGACTTCTACTGAGAGCTGTGACAGTCTAAGTGTTTGTAACTTCAGGCATTTTAGCAGTGTTTGAATCTTCTTGAAGGTAAAGCTTTAGTGTATGGGGGGGACTATCAGGCTGTTTGCTATATATATATACTAAATGCACAAGCTTCTGTTAGAGCATCTGCTATTTACAGGCTATATTTGGTAAGCTATCAGCTACTGGTCTTCAAGCAAGCCAAAGTTCCCTGTTAAGGCTCAGTTTGTTGCTTTTGATTTTTCCATAATTGTGTCAGTACTTGATAGTGAAGAAAATGCCAGTTTTTACTAATAGTGAGGAGGTTTGTTTTTTCTCACTTGTTTTAGTTGCTTTCTTTCTCTGAGGATGAGTTTTCTGTGTCACTCTGAATAATTTTGTAGTTAACGTTTAGTTACTTCTGGATTTAGGTCTTAATTTTTAGGGGAAAAGTAATTCTATCAAAGAGCCTTAAACAACACAAAGAAAATGCAGTCCTCTCTGTTGGGTTCCTCATGTAAATGCCTGTATTTAAAGAAAGGCATGACTTGGCTTAATCAGCAAAACTCCCAAGGAGGTGAGCAACATCCCTATCTTGAAGTTCTTGTCTGCTGGAATGATTTTTTTGAATCCCAGCTGGTCTAGAGTGGCTGTTCAATGCTATTGATGGAGGCATTTGTTCTCTGTTCTAAGATTATTCAGGTAGCTGTTATACAAACAGTGCTCTCGTTTTTGTTTTGCCTCCTCTCTGTGACCTTATGGTGTACTAGGAAGCTGGGTGGAAAAAAAAATACATTAAAATCATAAACTGCCTTCTTCTTCAAGCTTAGGTGCTGACAAAATAGTATCAGTTTTCTCTGATGTATCTTACTTCTGCTTTTATTCAATGTCTTTAGAAAAATAGAAGCAGTAGCTAGATAAGGTTATGTGGGAACTGCAGCAGTCAGTGGAATCTAAACTCTACCTATTTGGGTGGATTTTCTTGCTGTTGTTTTTGGGTAAGGAGTATGTGTGAGAGGTGTTTGTTTGTTTTTGTTTTTTTTTGTTTTGTTTTGTTTTGTTTAAGATTTTACTACAGTAGCTTTAGATGCAAGCAGTCATTCAGGGGAAGTATTTTCTCTTCAGGGTGTTTTAGCTGTTCTGTGACAAGCAGACATAACTGTCAAATCAGATTTTATTTTTATTGTACTACTCAAGAGTAAGTGTCTTCACCCATGAACATCCACTCCAATTCACTGTGACCATGGGTATTTCACTGTTATCTTGATTTGATAAGGGCTATCTGCACTCCTGTGTGGCACTTATTACAGCAGTTGCTGAAAAGCTGATGTTTATTTTTAAGTCTTGAATCAGAGAATGTCAGCATATTTAAGGCAAGGAATCACTTTACTCTCACTTTCTTTGCCCGCAGGACTGTCTTGGCTCTGTCTGACCAGGCACTCCTGGAGGAGTAACAACAGGAGAGGAAAGGAGTGAGGAAGAGGTGTGTAAGAAAGAGGAGCAGGAGAAAGCACAAATGGCCCCTTTGTGGTCAAAATAAAATAGCCCTAATCCTACAGTGCTGCAGGCACTTTCCATTCATTCAGCAGTGTGTGACAGAAAAAAGTGGATTCTTATTTAATGTTCATGTAAGCCTGTACCCTTTACAGGGAGTTTAGTAAATTGTAGCTAAATGTGTGATCTTGAAAGAAAAAACATGGGATTTTTATGTGAAATAGTAACAAGGGCTATTTTTAAAAAAAGAAAAATAGAAAGTGACTATTTGGCAAACTTTTTTCCCCAGAATCGTTATTTCCAGCACAAAGGGCTGGTGACATGACAGGAGGCACTAAATGAATTCTAAGTGCTATATTTAGAGACTGTTTTCTGGATCTAGCTAGCAGCAGTACTTGACTCCTGGCCTTCTGACTTTATGCTTTTTAGACACCCTTATCTGAAACATTAATAGTGAGACATTGGAAACTCAGTTTGAAATACTAATTCAAATAGTGTCTTTGTAAGGAAGGTTCTTTTTCATACTTAGTTTAAGGTTGCAACTTTCTGAACTTGTTTTTGAACTAGCAAAGTACTTAACTGCCTATTGCCAAATGGTAGGGGTAAGGAAGTCATCAAGAGATGCATTAGAGTGCAGGATGGTTAGGATGATATTTTAGTTAAAATTTGTAATGTTTTGATATAACCATTCTGAGCTGTGTGATTTTATTAATTTCAATCATCTAAGAGGAAAAAATGTTTTTACTAGTCACTTTTCAAAGAGCTGTTCATGAACTGTTTTATTTTAAAAAGATCAATGTATCTTGTAAGAATGAGATTTCACAACATGCTGGTAATTGTAACATGGATTATTAGAGCTATTTAACGGTTCTTTTCACAATGGAAGCTTGATTCAAAGCTGCTAAAATCTGTGGTTTCAGTGGTAAACCCAGAATCAAATAAAAGTGACAAAATCTACAGCACCAGGGCAAACCTACCTGTAATGGCAAGGTAACAAGGGGGTCTTAAGGAACAGGTCTTCTTGATACTTGCCTGGTGTATTTCCCCCGTTAGGCACAAAAAGAAAATTTCTGGCAAGCATTTGAGTCATAAAAATAACTACTTGTTTAGTTTGTCACAGTAATGATATTAGACCTTCATATAAGGGCAAACAGCTTAGCTGCTCTTTGCTGAAATCTGAAAGAAAACAAAAGTTAGCAAAAAGGATTAACTTGTGTAAATCCTCTGTGCTATAGGACACTGGGATAGCAGCAGATGCTGATTTTGTGTGCAGCAGGCCATGCGGTGCCCAGGCAGTTTTGGTGCCCAGGCTCATCAGCTTCTTGGAAGAAAATAAAAATGACACCTGATACCATATTTGAATAGTAACAAACTATAATGACAGTGCTTTATGCCAAACACAATGACAAGTTAGAGCACTCCACTAAGTTTTGCATGATCAATGTGCTGCAACGTGACAATTAAAGATCATTTGGATCAAGTGGTAACTGTCATATCCAGCCAGTAGGGAGTGTTTGACTACCAATTTGGCATATGAGCACATGGCTGGAGTCCATAATGGCTGATGCAGTGGTAGATCCCTCTGTATTTGCAGCTGTACCTCATCTGATGATAAAGCAATTCGAGAACCATGAGCTAAAAATGTCAAAACATTTCAGGTTGCCACAACAAACTGTTTAAGCATGCAAAAGTGCTGTATTTCTTTCAATTTATATTGACAATCCATTCAACAAAATTAGACTATGCTTTTACTTTCTGTAGGATCTGTACTCCTCTAAAATGAATCCCAGCCCATTTGAAGGCTGATTTTTGATTATCTACATGAAATTATTTCTACACATACATTACCCTTATTGGCAGTGGTATTAATACGTCAATATATGCACTAAAGCAGTAATTTATGTAATCACTTCTAGATTTTTTTTTTAGCAGAACTGCAGATAAGCTTCTTTTATTGTATGAATAGTGTCTTGAAGGAAATGGACTAATATAGCATAAAGGCTTCTCTGCACAAATATTCCAAACAATTTAATTTGAAAACTATAATCTAGAATAAAATTTTGTTGGTGGAGAGTCCAGAGAAGAACCTCTGTATACCCAAACTTGGTAAAATTATTTGGAGAGTAAAGAGAATGTGTTCCAGGAAAACAAGACAATATTGATCCAGAACTTAAAGACTGACTAAATCACACAGGTTCTACTATTTTAAGTTACACTCTGTTTCCAGAGTAGGAGGGAAGGAACAGGTGAATGTATTAGTCCAGATGCAAAATGTCTGTGTAGAACAGATTTACCAAAATGTGTAAATGGTACCTTTACAAAGAAGAAGAAACAAGAGAGTTTCACTGAACTAATATCTTCTCTGCTCAGTTAAATCAACAATTACCACCAATGCTAAATATGTTTGAGTGAAGATAACATGTGCAGCTCATTCTGCTGAGAATTTTACTTAAACACCTACTATCTGAGATACTTAATTAACTCACGCAATTTCTGAGACAACAAACATGATTCTAAATGTTCTTGAGTTTTCCCTTCTTAAGAAAGGCTTCATAAAAAAGAACCTTGTTTTATTTCAGGAATGTTACACTGTTCTTTTAAAAAAAGTTTAGTCCACTGCTGAATTTCAAAAGATGCCACTTTGCTGAATTGCCTGCATTGGTTTGACATCACCCCGTGTCTTTTGGAGGCTAAATTATCAGGGGCCTTTCTGGTTTAACTGGTATTTGGGCTTGTGTGTTGCCACTAATTCTCATTCATTAAGCTTTGCCACCCCGTTTAAGAGTTCAGGTATCTCCATTTCAGTTCTGACAGGTTTGCTTACAGCCTGTACACATGCCAAAGGTTTGTTTAATGAAACATATGGTAGCAACCAATACTATGATTATCCAAATAATTGCACTACATATTGCCAGCATCTAAGATCAGATGGCCAGTGTGTGCTTGGATAATCAAGGCTCCCTTTTCACAGGCTCCTATAGGCTTGCTATAGTTAATTTTGTCTTCCTTGGAGGCCAGTGGATGGTTTCTGCAGTTGAATTGTAGCTATGCAATTGCTGTCGTTAAAACTATTGTAAAATTTATTCTTAATCTTACAATCTTATTTAAAACCCAGCTATCTCATTGCAA
Source organism: Daphoenositta chrysoptera (assembly GCA_013397915.1). NCBI lineage: Eukaryota > Metazoa > Chordata > Aves > Passeriformes > Daphoenositta > Daphoenositta chrysoptera. The sequence goes on from VZRO01000764.1 coordinate 305,886, forward strand.
ACCTCAAGTGTAATTACTATGTGATGTTAGTTTACATTTTAATGGAAAAAGGTACGGCTATTCTACTTCCTTATTTTATGGAAGAAGGCATCTTATAGCACTTGCTTCCCCCCGCCCCCTAATCATTGAAGCGGGATCTTTTTGCTAATGGGACTCAAGTACTTTATCCTACAGCTACTAGTTTCATTGCCCACTTGAGCAAATAAGCCATTCGCTTCAGGGAAGAAATTCATCAGTAGAATTTTAAGAAGGTACTAGAAAAATACTACCAAACCACTGGTTTTTAGAATCATAGGCAAATCAACATTTTGAACAAAAGATGGAGATTATTTAATCATGAAATACCTTCATATCAGGATCATCAAAGAAAGAGTGAGCACAAAATTCTCTCATAAACATTTTGTATCAAAGTACAAGCTTCAGTGTGCTTTTATATATATGCATACTACGCAACACATATGCTCTGCATAAACCAAGTATTTTAAATTAATATGGCTGTCTTAGACTCTGGTTATCTACAGTGAGGGAAATCTTAGTTCTAGCTGTCAGTATAACCTTAAATCTGCCTCCAGTTGTGCATAGTACTACATATTGCTCAGAAAAAGGAATACTGCTGTTACAATGATGTCTGCTCCAGACCTGACTTGTGCAATGATATACACATGAAGGTTATGATGAAGCCAGCTCTTTTGTTCTAGTTGGTTTGTTTACTTAGGTATATATTATATCCTTGGCTATAAACCACTGTGATGCAGTTTGGCCAGTGATTTCGCTGTATTTCTTCTCAGATTAAATATCTTATACTACTAGTGAAATGTGACTTAGTATGTGGAATACAGCTGGTACTGAGCCAATTGAGTTCTTGCCTGTGCAATGAACCAACAAGCATCGTGCATGTGAAGCATAAAATGTCTGGTGCAGGGTAACTTTTGTTTTAACCAAACGTAAGGCCTCCATGTATAGCAGTGCATACAGGTCAAAGCATTCACCTGGCATCCAGCACTAGATCTATAATGCAAACTGCTCTTGGAACCTGAAAGGCAGAATTTTATCCCAGCAACCACCTGGATTTGTTTGTACTTGTACCTGTTACACGCTACAGTTCTATAGTAATATTGTGAAATCTGGGAAGTTACTAATGACTGCTCTGATGTCCTGGGGCCTCATCCAAAAGGGTCCTATAATTGCGTGTGGTAGAATATCATGGGGTGTCATTAAAATTGATGCTTCATCGTGTCAGGCTCCTGGGACTCGAGCTACCAAAACAGCCTATGCAACTGACAGGCAACACTTCTCATTTGGAAGTACCTTATTTGGTGATATAACCATGCACAAAACTGTGGACTGACATTTTGTGCAAGCACTTGAGAGTGTTAACAAGAAGAAAACTGTATGAGTAGCCTCTAAAAAATATTTGGAAAGGCTTTTGAAACTGCAGTTTTGTTAAAAATCATGTGATAATGGATCTATTAATATGGTATTGGAAGCATTGCTAAATTTTTCTTCTAGGAACAGATGGAGAAATAGAGAACTCATATGCACTTTGGCTTAGAATGGGTTCCTTATCAATCACCTAATTTCTCATTTGAAAATAAACATTGAATGCAACAAAGCCAGCACTTTCTACAGGAACTATCATTATTGGAAAAAAAAAAAACCCACAACCAACGACACCCCCCCCCCCCCCAAAATAAAAAAACACAAAACCACAACCAAAAACTGAGCCAACCAAACAAAAACAAAAATGCAAACCAAAATGTGTTAAGAGAGTTTCATTACATCTGCCAAACAAAATTTGCCCGATTTCATTGTCTGTTGTGGAGATAAGGAGCCAACTAACTGGAGCATGCTAGTGAGCTTGCATTGACTCTGAGTGACTGCACAAAACATTTTTGTTATTCTTGAATGCCACTATTCAAATATTGCAATATAACTAAAACTCTTAAGTTAGAGAATGCAAAAACTTATAACCTTCTACAAATGAAAGGACAAGTTATCCTTGCTCAGTGTACATAAATATGTGTATGCATAAATATGTATATACATAGATATTTATGTATGTATGTATTTATGTCTCTACATATGTGTATCTGAAATGGATGTATGGAAACATACCACTAGCAATTAAAAGAGAAGGGGGATTTTTTTATTATGAAGATCTAACCTGTTCTTTTTTTCCTGAGGATGTAATTTACAGTGGGTTAATGGAACAGATGCTAGTTTCTATCAGACTGGAGGCTACTGTATCTTCACAGTCAAGTGTATCCTCGTGTTAATTGCCGTAATTAACTTATGTCATAATTAAATGAGTTCTAAGACTTCGGCTGTTTTAGGTGTAGAAAGAGGAATATAGGAGACTCTCATAAAGATGACAGTCATCTTAGCAATGATGGTTGTAGCTGATAGCACTGTGCTTCTTTCAGATGGGTGATTTATAGATTTTTAACAATGCTTTGACATTAAACGTTCAGGTTCAGAAAACACAAAATGCCACCCCTGAATAAAGAAATACTGAAAATCCATATATTTTATCTAGTGCTAATGCTCAATCCATGTTCATTATTGATCTTCTCCAATAAGCTGCATGTGTTCAAGTGCATAATGGGAAATGCAGTTACTTATTGGGCTGGTCATCTGCTCCTCTTTCTTTACCCTCCTTCTACTGTCTCCCTCATTCAGAAAGAAAATTTACACTGAATTTTGAAATGTACGTTTATTATTTCATTCAAAGCTATTTAATTTTCATTCATTCAAAGTTCGTTTATATTTTAACTTGAAACTTTATTTTTCTTTACTCTTTATTTCTTTGTTTTTATTTAAATTTCTTTTCCTTATAATAATTTCTGTCATTATTAGTTGTCTTATAAGGAAGATGAAGACAAATATATCTCTGAGTATGGTAAAAAATGATATCTTCCCTTTAATTAGTTGCTAAAAAATTAGTTGTTGTTTAATACTGAAGAATAATTGGATTCACATCAAGCTGAAGCTCCGGGGTCATTTCCAAGGAAGTATTCTCTCCCACAATCCTTTTCCTCCCACCCCCTGTGATCTCCCATATATCCTAAGAGATTAGTTGGTTAGGAGCTTTGAATCCTTTTAGAAATGAAGGAAGCATAGATGTTTGCCATAACATTCACACTCATTGTATAGTTCATAATTTTAAAAAAATGATTAAACCAAAGACTTATTCAACATAATTTAGAGAAAATATTTTCAATCTTGTTTCCTCTGTGTTTTTTCCCACTAAGGGAAAATTTTGCCTTGAGTAACTTGGTCAAAGAATAAGGAAAAGTGTCCTTTCAGATAGAGCGTCCAGGAGGTGTTCATTGAAAGCAAATGCAAACACTTCTTTGAATTTGAAGTACTATTGCAACAGCTACTCTGGCTTCTCCTTTTTTTCACTCATTAAGTACTTTTTATGCCACGTCATTTACTTACAAGACCGTGTGCATTCAGAGGTCATGCATGTCATTAAATGTTCCTTTACTACTGACTTTGCTCTGATACAGTCTATGGCATCACAAAATAATTAGCAAGGGAAATAAGGAAATGCTTTCTCTATCCGAAGTTGTAGAACAAAAATGAGACCTTGTAACTCTTAAAAAGCAAGCAGTAAGGAAGTGTAAAGAAGAGCACTTTAAAAATCCTTGTTTAAGTCCTTATAACACAAGTAGTGTTTTCTGAACATCTGGCTCATGAATTCTTTTTTCAGGGATGTAACTCATTAACAACCTCTGGAATGTGCTGTAGATGCTATTCCATCTTTAACCAGTAATTGGCTATAAGTCATCTCGAGTCAACTCATCTATAGGCAGTTCCTCTATTTAGAATTAATAAAAGAACATTCTCTTTTCTAAATAAAATCAAACTTCCTTTAAAGAACACATAATTTTTCTTTGAGTTTTATTTCTTTATGGAATAACTTTTGCACATTCAAGTGATGTGAAAGTAAAAGAGGATGAGGACCACCTTGTCTTAACATCTGCACCTTTAGTGACATACTGCTGTTTGGGTGAATCTTTCTGGCTGAAAAACCTTTCTGCAGCACTGATTGAATGCCTGGGCATGCTAAGACACACATTTATTTCAACATTTTAATTTTTTTTGGTTAATATTAGTAGCTTTGGATCAAACCTGAGAGAACCAAATGATGGCATATTTTTTATGACAAATTTTTACCTGACATTTTTACCCTCCTGTGAGCATCTGGAGAGCCTTACTGTTGAGTGTACTGTTTTGGGATACCAGCCTCACTGACATTCATGCTGAAAATTTACTACTGACCTTTCACATGCTGCCCATACTGTCCACAGCAAGGTTGCTCTGACTGTAACTCCATGTGAATGCCAAAACCAGCTTAAAAGCTAATGAAACACAAATGATTTGAGTGTCTCAGCATGTGCAAACTGGTGGGAGCCTCCGTGGATGCCTCTGCCAAATTGCATTTACTTAATAGCTGTGTTTTATACCACAGGGAACTGTGCAGCAGCTGTTCACCTGTAAAGAGGAGTGTTTGCTACTGAATGCTGAACTGAGAATGTGGTTTTGGGAGGCTTTTCATTTCCTTACAGTTACGAGTTTCACACCTTGCAGTTTTCCTCTATTTCAACCTATTTCTCAGTGTGATGGCAGGAACATGGCTCAACTGTTTTGTATCAATAACACTTAATATGACAAGCTAGCTCAAGTGTTTTCCTGCCCACACAGCCGGGTGATGTTCTGGGAGTTCCAGTTTACTGCTTGAGGGGGCTTATGCACTTTCTTAAACTCTTTTCACAGTCTTATGTGTACTAGCTTGTAGAGTAGATCAAATTCAGTAATCAAGAACCTCTGCCCCTTTGAGTATGTCCCTTTTCTAGTATAGCTTCTGCTGCTGAATAATTTCCTGCAAGCTAAAAATATCTATTCTATATCAGACTGTTTTAATCCTTTTACCACTGCTCTGGATCTGTGTCATACCCTGGGCAGTCTGGAAACAGAGAAACATATATGGTCCGGCCCAGGATCTCAAAGTATTAATGTACTTCAGCAAACAGGTCACTTATAGTTCTCACTGCAGGCTTGGACTTGGGTAATAAAATATATCCAAGTTTTAATATAGATTCAGGTCAAAGAGGAAGCAAATTTAAACTAATCTGCCATTATCATTAAAACTTGATCTTGTACTTTAGTTATAAGGTATTAGCCAGGAAAACAAAAGCTGAAAATAACAAAGGAAATTAGACTAAGTAGTTGAGATTTCCCTGTGCCTTTCTTTTATTTTACTGATCACAATGTGTCCACTCTACAATTTTCTTTGTGTTTTCCCCGAGCAGCAATAGACATTCAAGGACAATTTCTTTAAAATTAGCTGGGGAAAGCGAATGCTATCTAGTTGCTGAGAGGTAGTTGTTTGTCTCTCTAATGAAAGACCACTTTGGCTGCTCCATGTAAAAGGCCCCAGTTATGGATCTCTGCAATCACATTTTTACCTACAGATGATAAGCTAGCAAAAGCTTTTATACAGCAGTACGTATTAGTGGACGTAAACTAAAAGCAATTCTACCACAACAAAAACTCCGAACAACGTTGTCATTTAGACTTTTGCATTGTTTTAGGAAAACAATTACTTGTTTTCCTAAATTAATTAAGGGAATGTTGAAAGAAAAAAAGGAGAAAGAAGGCTTCCAGTTAGAAATTACCGTAGGAACAGACTCATGTATCTGAAATTTGTGTATGTTGTATGCTATGGTGCAATTTTATTCTCAAAAAGCAGTAAAATGCATGTGGCAGGTTCAGAAAAGGAGAAAAAAACACAGCTGAAAGAACATCTTGTTACATTTGTTCAAATGAGATCCTCTGCTGCTTATAGTTGAGGACTGCTGTGAAGAGTAATTTTTGTTAAAAGAAAGTGGTTTTTTGTAATAGGCTTTAGTTTGTATTGGAAGGATGAAGTTAAGAAAAAAAAAGCCTTTTCTGCGGAAGACAGGATGCTAACTCCTCCATCATTATTTTGCTCAGGAGCTAGAAAACTTTTCAAGCAGTATAAATTAGTTGTATGCCACCACAATATATATGTTTGACATTATTCTCCTTATGCTGTATATTGTACAATGGGGATAGTTCACCTGTTTGGCAATAGCCTGTATCCTGAAACTACAGTTTTAAGTTGATCTAGGAAAAAAAAAAAATATATATATATATATTTGAAACTTATTAGTGTGACCATTTTTGTACTGAGTATCTCAGTAGCTGAGAAAATAATGTAGAGCTGATGTTGTTGACTAGGAGTTCTCTATTAATGATACAAGTAATTTTAACTGGAAACCTTTCAACTGGCTCCTGTAATCTTTGTATAAATGTCTGCATTGTAGAACACTTCTTGCATCTTAATGTGCCCTTTAATTTGTCAGCAGCAGTAGTACATTGGCTGAGATGCATGCTCACTTCTTATAATATTCTGATAACATAATGTTAACAATTTTAACAGATGTTTAACAGTAAAATAGCTGGAGGTCAGTTCTGTAGTATTTTGAGGCTAAAGGTTCATGCAGACCAGTGCAATGGTCAAAATATCTGCAGTAGAATGGGCTTTCTTTTTACTTCTGGCATTGAATCTAAATTTTCTGAAAAAAAAGACTGAATAATCTAGTACTCTGTATAGTTTCATTACATAGCACCCTCATCTAAATGACCCATCACATTCTGTCTCTTATTTAGCAATCTCTTGTTGTAAATCACTAATTTTTGCAGCACAACTCAGCTATTTAGGAGTTGTGCTGCAGATTTAGGAAACAATATTATTTGTGTATGATTTCTGTTTCCCACTCCTTGGCACATAAGAGCTATAAACAGTCTTGTTTTTGATATTTTTATATTTTTTGTAGTGTGTTCTGAAGATGTTTCTGCCAGATAATGTGTCTTATGAAATAACTGGGACACTGTACAAGTGAATGTGCTCTCTGAGTACTTGTGAGCTGTAGTTGTAATAGAAATTGTTAGATATAGCAGCTAGCACTGTGTACAGTGAGCCAACCTGTCAAACTCCACCCTGAAACTTCCTGGTATGTTAAAAATAGTGTGTTTGGAATTGGATCTCATTTGTCTTGATGGAAATAATTCAATTTTTTTTCTATAATTTCAATTTTTTGGAATTTTTCTCAATCTTTTAGGGATAAAATGAAAAACCTTTTGTTGTCAAGAATAGAACTGTGCTGTTGATGGAATATCTTAGGATGCTTTTTTCATTCTTTTAAAGTTTTTTTTTTAAAAAGTGATTTTAAAGTTTTTTTTTTCTCCTAAGGTTTTAAGGGTGGTCAAATCAATCATTGCAACACAGTACCATTTTACTATAGTAACATGGCATTTGAGTTCTTATAGGGAGCATTTTAAAGATAAAGAGAAGCACAGAATAGATTATGAACATTTCAAAAAGTAAGGGTTAGATAGAAAGGGTATGTGGGGAGGAAAGATTGCCCTACAGAAATTTCTTTGAGGAAAAACTGACAGGAAAAATATAAAATCTATCTCAGACACTAAACTAATACAACTATAACCTTTTATCTGTACAGTAGATGAAAAAGGAAATCAACATGTTTCTTCCCCTACCTGCCATAATATGTTGTTCAGGATTCAGTTGCTACTCAGCCAGTCTTGTGTAGAATAACTACTCAAATAGCGTTTCATGCATTTTTTTGCTTTTCTATTTAACAGATTTGTCTGAGGGTTAAGTGGGTACTGGGACTACTGTGTTCTTAATATACATTAGAATTAGTTTTGCTGTTTAGAGCTATACCAAGGAATCACCACTCCTGGAACAGATGGAACCCTAAATTCGTTGTCTTAACTAGTACCAAGTTTACTTGCAATAGCCTGCTTGATGACAGTAGTGTTCACCAGGCTCATCTAAGTCCTGTCTCTAGTACTGGAAGTTTGTGGAAGTCCAAGTGGCATAAACATGGAGCTGTTGGTTTGTACAGGCAGTGCCGAGAATATGGATGAGAATGGTGGGAGTGCAGGGCAACCCTGGTTGTGTGCATAGATCAGGGAATGAGAGGCTGGAGAGCAGTGCCATGGAAAGGGACCTGGGGGTCCTGGTTGATGGCAAGGTGAACATGAGCCAGCAGTGCCCTGGCAGCCAGGAGGGCCAACCCTGTCCTGGGGGCATCAGGCACAGCATGGCCAGCCGGGCAAGGGAGGGGATTGTCCTGCTCTGCTCTGGGCTGGGGCAGCCTCACCTCCAGTGCTGGGGGCAGTTTTGGTCACCACAATACCAGAAAGATATTAAGATATTAGAGTGTCCCAAGGAGGGCCACAAAGACGATGAAGGGATTGGAGTGGAAGCCATATGATGAGCAGCTGAGGTCACTTGTTCTGTACAACCTGGAGAAAAGGAGACTGAGGGGAGACCTCATTGCAGTCTGCAACTTCCTTGTGAGGGGAAGAGGAGGGGCAGGCACCGATCTCTTTAGTCTTGTGATCAGTGACAGGACTCATGGAAATGGCCTGAAGCTGAGTCAGGGGAGGGTTAGGGTCGATCTCAGGAAAAGGTTTCCACCTAGGGGATGGCTGAGCCATGGAACAGGCTCCCCAGAGAAGTGGTCACAGCACCAAGCCAGAGTTCAAGAAGCATTTGGAAAACGGTCTCAGGCACATGGTGTGATTCTTTGGGTGTCCTGCTCAGGGCCAGGACCTGGCCTCAATGATCCATATGGGTCCCTTTCAACTTAGCATATTCTATGAAATTAGTTTCTGAAAACCCATATCAAGGCATTTGCATTCCTGAAATTCTTAACTAATGCATGATAACTATGTAATGATAATGGATGTAACTGTAGTAATTTTTCAATTGCACTGACTCTGTCAATTGTAAAATGTCCTTGAGATGTAGCTTATTTTTAACAAGGCTCTTATAAAGACAAACAAGACAAAGTACTGTAGCACTATTCAAAAATTATCAGTGTTAATTCACGCTCTATATTTAATTTATTTTACCTGATAACTCGATACTTTAATAGTACATTTAATTTAATTAATTAGATTGAGATTCTGTGCAAGTAATTCCAATTCTCGATACAAAAAATTAATTAGAATCAAAATTAATATTTGCTTTCATAATTATTTATGAACATAGGCTATTTGACAAAATAATCCACGAGTATTCTGTGTCCATTGATCTCTTAATTCATTGCAACACCTTCCCTTCATTATGTTTCATTTAGAAATTTCAATGGACAAGCATAAGAAGCTGAGGCACCAGGAGATACATTTAGGTATGCTCGAAAAGAGCACTGTGATACATTCATCTTTGAGCAGCCATTGGAACTATAAATGTTGTATGCAGTTAGACTGGCCTACCTACAGCTGTGTAACCACTAGTGGGTAACACCAGGAATTTTGTGTGTAACTGAGCAGAGGAAAACTGTCAAGATCAGAGTAAAGGTATGGACTATAAAACAGTCTAGAACCTGCACACTTCTTTTTAATATTTCTATGTTAGATTTCTCTCCTGGTATTGGCTGGGATAGAGCTAACTCTCTTCCTAAGAGACGGTATACCTCCACGTTTTAGATTTAGAATAAAAGTGATGTTGGTAACACGCGGATGTTTTAGAATCATAAAATCATTAATGTTGGAAAAGACCTCATTGAGTCCAGGCTTTGACCTCTTGGCTATTGCTGAGCAGTGCTTACACCAAGTCGTGGACTTTGCTGGTGCCCCCAGCTGCGAGGAGGCTGGGTGTGCACAAGGAGCTGGGAGGGGACGCAGCCAGGACCCCAGCTGGCCCGAGGCACATTCCACACCGTGTGCCATCATGCTCAGCCTGTCGGAGGAAAACTGGCTGGGGCCACTGCTCAGGAGCTGAATGGGCATAGACTGGGGGGTAGGGAGCGGTTGAATTGTGCAGCACTGGTGTTTTATATTCTAATTCTTTTATCTTTATTATTATTTTCTCTTCAGTTTCTGTCTAATTAAACTGTCTTTATCTCAGCCCATACATTTGAATTTGTTTTTTTTCTGACTCCCTCCCCCATCCTGATGGCGTTGGAGTGAGCAAGTGGCTGTTTGGTTTTTATCTACCTACTGGGTTAAACCACGATGTTTTCACAGGCATATGAATTACTCTGAGAGTAGCTAGATAGGACTTTTCTGTGTACCACGTAGAACATTAGAATATAGTAATTTGACATATTTAGATAAAGAAAAATATTAAACTGATAGTATTGTTCAATAATATATTTGATATAAATTTCCATTAACTGTTTCTCGAGTTTGAAGAATGGCCCTAAGGATTTAAAATATGTGATACGTTCAAGATTTTTCAGATAATGTTTCTGATTTTGCATTGTTCTGTACTGATCACTGCAGCAAATATTCAGGCATTTTTTTCTGGACTTTTTAGCAGACTTCAGATTAAATGATCAGCTAAGGTTAATGAAATTGCTGATTTTGTCAGTAAAGTGGTTTCTTAGCTGGTATATTTTTATGGAGACATGACTGAGTTTGATTTAATAAACAAACTAAAAGGATTCATTATGCTCTTCTCCCCATATAATGAGTTTCTGTAAAATAGATTATTTATGCTGATTGGTACTCTTGCTGAAAAATTTGTGTCCTGTGGCTTCACATAAAAGCGTGATAAAGGGGAACTCAAGTTCTGCTAATGCTCTAAAATGTAATAAAAATTGTACTCTAGTAATCCTAAATTGAAGAAAAGAAAAAAAAAATCACTAATTCTCAGTAATTATAAGCACCAATAATATCAAGAACTTTTGTTTTATTCATAAACTGGTGTTTTGTTATTAGTATCAGTATTCTTACTATATAGTTATTCGACTTTTTGCCTAATGTATTTATCAAAATTGTCTTAAAGTAATCTCAAAACCATTTTGAAGGCTTGAAAAGTATCAAGCTAGCTGAAGTACTCACAGCAAATAATGGAAGGACTGATCGTTTTCATTAGCAGCTGTCACAATACTTCATCTGTGATTCTTTTAGACTGCAAGTTGTACACATCAAGTAGACTGCTCTAATTTAATCAATGGGCACATTGAACTCTATCTCAATGTTCATAAGTCTTGTATAAATTGAGGAGTAAAAATGTTTTTGGTCCTTATAATTGAAAGAGAACTCATGTACACAAAGGAAGGATAGCAGGTGCCACTTTTTAAAATGGAAGTGCTAGAGAATCAATTTACTGCAGACATTTGCACATGCAGTCTGAACTTGTTGCTTTAATTTCATAAGTATTATAAATAACAAATGCAGTTTCTACATCTCCCGGTGGAATGTAAATAGCAACTGTTGTTTACACGCTTACTGCCTGGAGACTCAACATGGAGCTACAGAAAGAAAAATCACTGCTGAATAATATCCATACTATGGTGAGAGTTCTCCTTTCTAGTGTAAGCTTTATGCACAGACTATTTATGTCTCCCAGGTTCAGAATGAATGAAAAACCTTAGTATTACAGAAAGGTTGAACTGCTTGCTTTCTGGAATAAGCGTTCATCAAAACAAGTCTGGAAGTGTAGATCTGCTTATAAATGGAAATGGTAACATCTTTGCTGGCTTTTGAACTGCATGAATCTTTGAATCCTGTTGCACAAAACTAAATGACTGATTTCCTCCATCGCCTACACACACACTCTCACTCTCTCTCTGCCCACACTCTGGTTTTATGTGGTGCTGTACTATGAATACTGTGTGTACAAACAAAGCTAAATTTGATTTATTTAAAAAAAACATGTTATCCATGAGGGTTCTATATTATCTCTGTTGTCCAAGTTTGCACAACTATATAGGGCTGGTAGATGTCTGTAGAAGAAGAGGGACTGGAACTAGAGAACCCAGGGAATTCATGCCCTCAATATTGCTGTTTTATTTGAGTAAATAACAAAAAGAAGTTGGGGTGGGAAGCAGCAAATTGTAATTCTATTCAGGGACAAGCTTTGAGTATGACCCTCCTGTTTTTTATCAAAAAGGCTTTACAATTTGGTTTTAACTGAAGGAATTCCACCTATAATATAAAAATCATGACTCCCAAAACTCTAACAAAAAATCTCACAGCACAACCAACCAAACAAAAAACCCAAGCTTTTAAAATAAGTAAACGAAAACCTTTTAGTCTTTTCTGGAGGTTAAGTATAAGTTATGTACTCAGTGTTCTAAGCTTGAAATATATTGTGTATAAATTCTTAGTGTAAGACTTTCCTCTTGAGTTGACACATTTGTTTTGGTTTTTTTAAAACAAAAATGTAACAACACCCAAGTAATTTTTCCAATTAATTTTCAAGGATTGTTTGTGAATATCAAGAAGATGGATTTATGTGAATGAACTCATGAATATTCCAAGTACGAAACATTCTATCCTCTACAGCATTTGAACTTGTTTGACTTGTGGATATCAATGTAGTCTGTTGGGAAACCACTCTTCTGTGACATGTTTTCATAACTAGCTTTCACTGGAGCTGCTTTTCATACTTCTTCTTGTCTGACTATTTAAATATATTTATACAAAGACAACCAATAAATCTTTCAAACAATAATGCATAAATCTTTGTTTGCATTCATTAACATTTTAGAGAATGCAAAATACTTAAAGGAAGTCAGATCTTTATCTAAGTCCTCCTTGAAATCAGTAGTAAAGACCCCACAACATTTTCAGTAGGCCTATTAATCTAGAGTAGATGGACTTCTTCAAAGTTTCATTGTATCCAATGTTTTAGCACAGCGTGGGTTTCCTTTAGGCTTTCAGTTCTAAGCAAGTGTGTCTGTGCATAGTTCTGTGATGCTCCAAAAATGTCTTCTCAACAAACACCCTTACCCTAAAAATTGTATCTCCTAAGGAAGGTATTTCCTGATTGTAATTAAAAAGGAATATCTCAGTTCTGGATGTGTCTGGTATAATAGGAACAGAATTTCCCTTTGTATGCTCAGTAGCGGGAAAAATAACTACACATTGATATGCTTAGTACACTTGCTATGTGCAAGTAAACTTCTTTAAGAATGGATGCGTTAAGATTGATTGGAAACTGACCATACTCATCAATAAGCATCTCCTGCTGTGAGAGGAGAGGAGTAGAAAAGAGATCAACAGTAGTGGGAAAGCCAGCAAGCCAAACCCTAGTATAAAGAAACTGTGAAGGTGAAGGCGTTGTGCTCTGCAGTATTGTCTGAATGAGAGACATGTACTGAAAACTGATGAAAAACAGAGCATAGCATCTAAACAAGGTTTAGGAAAAACTTAGAATATGAAGATCAATCATGTTTATTTAAGATGTGATCTTTAGGAGCTAGTGGGCAGAAGGAACAACTGTTACTTGAAAGCTGTTGATACAAAGATTGATGTACAAAATAAGTATTTCTTTTATGTTGTCATCTAGTGGTTATTGGAATGGAAAGAGACAAATTCTGTGATCAAGCAATTGAAATAGTAGAGATTTTTCATTTAAGTTTGATTTTGACTCCTACTAGGATTGAGCTGACTGTTTGTTTTCTATTGCAATACTAGACTGCATAGTTCCTGTTGTAATAAAGTGAAAAATAATGCTGGGAGGGGATGGGAAGGGAAACTGAAAAAATAGTGAATGTATGTATTATCATTTGTGTGTTACTCATAATTATTTAAAATAAACAAATAACAAAGCAAAGCAGAGCAGTAGGAAGAGTGAAGAGTAGAGGGAACATAAATATAAAGCATAATAGGAACAGATATCTATACAATTATATTGCAGGTGTCAGTGAGAACACTAGTTAGATGAAAGATATTTCTCAGTTTTGTTGTGCTAAACATGAAATAGAATTTTTCATTGCTTATACTGTGTATTCATCAATTCTGCATTCCATCTGCAGTGTACTTCCACTAAAAAGGAGCTCATTTATTGCTAGTGTATTTACTTTCATATCTATTTGGTGGTAAGCTTTGACATGTTTCATATATAACACTGAATAGAAAGCTTCCAAATGCAAATCCAATCAGAGCTCATTAAAAAAAAAAAAAATCAACAACACAAAAACTATCCAAAGAAACAAAAAACCAACCAAAAACTAAAGAAGCTGAAGGATGTTTGAGAGGCTCGGGTGAAATGTGGCTGGTGAAAGCTTGTCAAAAGATGAAAGAAGGTGCATTCTGGGCACTCGAACTATAGAAATTGAGAACAGAGCTAGATGCAAAGGTTTTTTCTAAACATCAATGGCCTTACTTGTGCTGGACTCCCTTGGTAAAAAACAGTAACTTCTCCTCAGAGTATAAATTGTGCAGAGGGACCTTAACCTCCTATAGTAGAACTAGACAAGTAGCAGTTTCCCCATCCCTTAATTTTTTTTTACAGCTTTGTAAAACTTCAGTTTCTTTCTGATGTGAACCACTTTGAATTTATTGCATAAAAGACACCTTAGGTTACATTTTGTTAAATATCTTGGTTACAATCAACACACATTCAAGACTGAGGAGAAAAAAGAAAAAATATCTTGCTAGTTTATTGAGATCAAGGACTTGAATTCAGTCTCCCCTATAGTGTGAAACTTTTATGATGAGCAGTCTTTACTGAATGTTTGCTCATGATTTTGTGAAATTTGGTCATTATAGAAGAGCAAAGCCCAGTGTGTTCACATTACTTGAACATTAACAAGGGATGGAGGCGGTGTGGGATAGTTTAGGCACAAATATGATTTTTGTATGATTTCCACAGTCTAGACAAAATGGCTGCGGAGGGATATGAATATGATCAGAAATCTACTATGCAACAAAGCAAACTTGTCCAGTAGGATCCTCACTGGACATGGTGCCTTTTCTTGGAAAATCTTTAGAGTGACGAATGGCTATTTTTAAAATTTTTTCTACAAATTTGCTAATAAACGTCACAGAATATGACACTCATGTCCATGACTGTCTGTAAATCCCCTGGAGGACAGGCATAATGAACCTAAGACATTATTTTTCCTTGTCTCTGATCATTATTTTGTATTTCATTAAACGTCTCTTACTGGAGAGGTCAGCTAGATAGTAAAGAAATATTAATATATTCTAGAGAAAAGCAAATTAATCAAATGACTATTCTGTAAAAGGGTAAAATATGTCAAATGATCAAACTACTGAAAGATAAATAGCTCTATTAGGAGTACACCTGAAATTTTCTACTTTCTGAATGAAGCTGAGGAAAAGTTACTTTAGGTGAGGCTATCAAGATGACTCAATAGGGATGTTCAGCAAAATTTTTTCTTTGTTAAAGATTTATTTGAGCTTTGTGATCACATATGTTAATAATTGTAAGTCTGGTTTTCCTCTTAGGTCCCAAAAGCAGTATGAATAAATTATTTTATAATTTCAAATTGTATATTTAAAAATATTGTTTATGTGTTTTCTGAATCTGTTGTGATCTTGTCCAAAATCATCTGGAAAGTGACTTAGAAACTGGAGCTCACTGTGCTGGATTACTACTTTCATGTTACCCCAAGCAACCATAGGAAGGATCTGAAAACACTGTTCAAGTACTGCAAACAACTATGTAATGATGCATACCCAAGAATATGATGTCAGTGTGTGGAACACCATGTTAACTAAATAATTCGTGCAATTATCGTCTCAAAAGCACTTTGGCATAGCAAAAAGTTTAACTGATGGGTTTTCTGTGGGACAGGACTGTTCTCCTTACAGTCCTTGTTTAGCACTCCTGCTGCCACATTGATGAAGCACTGTAGAAGTCAGATATCAGATTTCTGGTAATCAAGACTTTTTGTCATATACCCCCGCTGGGAGGTGTTGAAATCATCAAATCGATGGCAAATGAATATGAAAACCTGTCTATTTTTAAGTAAAATACCACCAGGATAACTTTATCATAAAAACAAACCAACCCTACTCTGCATTTACATATCACAATGTGACAAAAATATGTCAGATGTGTCATGTAATGTTTCTGTCCTGTAGTGGCCGTAACTGCCTTGTGGTTCATGGTCAAGTTAGTCTTGAATTTTGCCTTCCACAACAGCAGAGACAAGTTTGTTCACCTGTATGTCTCATCAGTAGTTTATAAACATGACTATGAAAGGAGGGACTTGTCCAATTTGTACTCGATGAACTCAATACCTAACGACATTTTTAATGTAAGCCAAAGCACACAGTGACTGAGTTGTTTGATACTCACTGGTCATTGTGATGGTACCTCATTAAATTTTTTAGTTAGAATGTAGTAGTTCACGAGGGACAATTTTTTCTTGTCTCTGTCTCTTGCAAGGATTTAATATGTTGAAGATAAAGCCAAAATAAGATAATGTAGTGTGCAAAGACTATTGTAAAATAATACCATTCGTTATAAAACAGGCTTTCTTCCACTATGTTCAATATTTTTCAACAGTGGTTAAATAGTTGCTAAATGAGATGAATATGGAATAAATATATTTAGATTCTGCAAAGAGCTAAGCAGCTGATGGAACTTCTGAAGCTTTTCTTTTTTCCCTCCTTGAAGTAGCATATTTTCCTCTGGTCAGAATATAAGACAAATCACTCCATTCTACTTGTAATTCCACACTGGATGACCTTTGAATTGATGACCCAGAGCCTCATTTCTTCTGGCCTATAAAACAAAATAGTATGCCTATGAAGTCCTCCAAGAACATGTTTTAGTAACAGGCTTCAGACTTTTTCCATACTTATGAGACTTTGATTTGGTGGCTCAGAATGACACATTGGTGTGTTTCAGTATATTAATTCTATGAAATGCTGGTGCTAATAGGAACTTAAATGAGCCAGTAGCTTTTTCCCCACTATGCTCAGAGTGCTAGCGATACATTTCTGCCTAGCCAGTAGCACTGCGGGGATACTGCAGCATTCATTTCAGGGCAGTTTTTTAGTGCAATAGCATATTCTGTTTATGTATTTCTGTATCACTTGAGGTCTTATTCCTGTGCAGCAGGGGAACGTGCCATTCAAGGCACCCTTAGCTGAGAGAAACTGCCCCATAAACACCCAGTGCCACATCAGGCTGGCTACTGCTTGCTAGTAGGGTTTTGCAGGGCTCCATATTCAGCCCAGTTCTCCTCAACACCTTCATAAAAGGATGCAGGACTCAAAGGTATACTAAGTAAGTTTGCTGAACATTCCCTCAAGGGCAGAGAGGCCCTGCAGAGAGACTTGCATGAATTAGAGGTCTGGGCAGTCACCAGCTGTACGAAGTTTAACAGGGTCAAGTGCTGCATTCTGGGCCTGGGACAGGGCAACCCTGGTTGTGTGCATAGATCAGGGAATGAGAGGCTGGAGAGCAGAGCTCTGCAAAGGGACCTGGGGGTCCCGGTTGATGGCAAGGTGAACATGAGCCAGCAGTGCCCTGGCAGCCAGGAGGGCCAGTGTGTCCTGGGGGCATCAGNACTTGTGCTGTACAACCTGGAGAAAAGGAGACTGAGGGGAGACCTCATTGCAGTCTGCAACTTCCTTGTGAGGGGAAGAGGAGGGGCAGGCACCAATCTCTTGACTCTTGCTATCAGTGACAGGACTCATGCAAATGGCCTGAAGCTGTGTCAGGGGAGGTTTATGGTAGATATCAGGAAAAGGTTCTTCACCCAGAGGAGGTTTGGGAACTGGAACAGGCTCCCCAGGAAAGTGGTCACAGCACCAAGCCAGTCTGAGTTCAAGAAGCATTTGGACAATGGTCTCAGGCACATGGTGTGATTCTTTGGGTGTCCTGCTCAGGACCAGTATTGTACTCAATGATCCATATGGGTCCCTTCTAACTCAACATATTCTGTGATTTTATGATGACTGAATTCATAGATGTATGTAGCTAATCCAAACCAGAGCTCCATAACCTCATTCAGGGCATGAGTAATCATCATGTTATCCTTAACAACTGCTCAAATTTAATATTTGACTACTTCTAATATACATGCTTTGTCATCCAGAAATCTTGCAGGTGGATATCTTTGGATCTGAATCAGCATATCTAAGAAAATTTATTTTACCTTGATTGTTGCTTAGCTAATCTTGCTCTTTTTTTTTAATACTTCTCTAACAGAAAAAATAGAATATATTTTTTCTCAGAAAGCCTTGGTTCCTCCCCAGATTACCAGATGATGAGTATAATTATATTACTGAATTTATAGGAGCAAAAAAATTGTCATTCTGGTAGTAAGAACATCAAACCACTTGAGGAAATATTGATGGAACTTGCTGTAAGGGAAGCAACACATGAGGGTAATTGAATCCTTTAGTGTGAGCACAGACACTAGCTTTATAGTAAAAAAGTATACACAACATCATATTTCTGTGTCAGCTTCCTGAAAATACTGATAAATCATCCTCTTGAGATTCATGGCTTCTTGGATTGAATAGTACACTTTCACACATGAGATCCACTTAATACTATCCAGTGCCTTGGAAGACAAAGAACTCTGACCCACCAGCATTTTTCACTGTTCTTTGTCTGATCTAGTTATGGATCTGTATGTCAGCCATGTAAGCCAAATATTCGCTGGTCTATCTATTACGGTTAAAAGTCTGTGCACTCGGTTACCAATACCAGTGTTCTGATGTGGGTAACAGAGTAAATCTTAGCATCAAAAAGACTCTGCTTTGTGCTCCCCTCCAAATAACACATGGAAGCTAACAGCAATGTGCTACTACATTATAGCAGGAGCTTTGGAGAAATCTTAAGAGTATACACACCTGCTGAGCACCACTGTTCTTGACACTGAGTGAAAGTAGAGGTTCGTTTGCAGCCATGGTAAACTGATGTAGGTGTGCTGTCAGAGCTGCAAAAGAAAGCAAGGTGCAGTAAAATATCTGTTGCTGTGAAAACCCTTAGGATTTTTTTCAAGCACTGAAGCTGGACATGTGATATGTTGTTCTCAGAGTGGCAAATCCAAAAAGCAATCTTAGCTGCATTCATACTCATCCTGTCTGAGTAGACTCCCTCTTGTGGCTCCTTAATATTTGTTCCTGTAGTATTGCATATAAACAGGCAATATAAACATGGGAAACAGGAAAAGAGGGGAATCACTTAACCACTGAAACCATTTTTTCTCAAGGCAGAATATGGATAGGAGTTCTGAAAAAAAAATAAATTCTTTATTTAAAACAATTTTTTAAATAGCTTATCTGCATATAAGAAAATAATTCTTTTTAAAAATCCTGAAACGATTGTGTGCTAATCAGGGTGTTTATTAATATAATGCATAGAACTATAACGTATCTCTAGCAGAGACTACTGAAAGGTCCAGACATGAGTAATATCATATTAAGAAGCTTCAGACAAGTTTCAGAAATATTTTACAACCTGGTAGCAAACTCAGTTGTTTGCTGTATGATTTGTTGAGCTTATAGGTCTAATATTTGAGCTGAAGCTAAGGCGGTCAAGCTGCAATGTGTCTGTGATGAAGTACCACTTTTTGTAAATGACATGGAAATACACAAACACTGACAACAAACATTTAAGCCAAAAACTGCTTTGGACTTCTCCCTTTCTGTGTCCAGACTTGAAAGAATTTGACGTGTCTTTTTTGAGAAAGGCCAATTTTGAAACTTCTTGTCAGGACATTTTTCTGGTGCATCTCTCCATCTTCGCCTTGGAGACTAGTCTTCAGTAATCAGTGCAGAACAAAGACAGCACCTGGGATCAGTCAGACATTCTCAGTGGTTGTCTAAACATGTTTGACCGGAGACGAGAGGTCTAGTGAACTAGATCTCTAAGAAGAGAGATCTAAATGTTGGCTTGGAGCAAGTTACTTGGATATTAATGTTAGTCAATTCATGCAGCTGCTGAAGGAAGCTGATCCCAGGTGCTGGAGAATCTTGGGAGGGGCAGGGAAAAGTGGGCTGTACATAGAGGACTTTTCTTCAACATATCTGAGGCCAGACTGACAATTAGCCATACTAATAGATGTAACTTACATTTTGCTTGATCTAACCACATGCTAGTCTTTTGGGTCTTTAGCAGCTACTGAATAGATATTTGCAGGGACTTTAAATAGTATGAGGTTTTTTTCAATTTCTTCAGGCTACAATTCACCACTAATTTGTAACCTCTGGATAAGACAGTTTCACAATTCAAGGTATGTATTAATTTTCTGAGTAGACAAGAATTAATCAAACACATTTGTATTTGAAAAGTAGTCTAGAGTCTGTTGTAGAAGAAAACTTTTCAGAAGCCTGAAGACTTGCTTACAATTTCTATATAGTGGGATTTCAGGGCTTGCAAAGCTGTAATTTTTGATCTTTGTAACAAATAAAAATTAAAGTATTGCATTTGACAACAAATAAAACAGAATTAATCAAATTAGTGACATGAGTTCTATACTTGCCAGTCTGGGTTGCCTCATGGCTATAATTTTGTTAATCAGCCAGTTCGTTATAGGCAATGTTTCCTTGAAGGAATATGGGGCAATCAATTGCTGTCCTGCTATGAGCACAATTTTTTCCTGCCTAAAACCATTCTATTATGGACTTGTGTGCCATTCTATTATAGAATAGCAGTGCTGTGACAGAGGAAAACTTTAAAGTCCTGCTGCTTAGTGGAAGGGGGTAGAAGGGAACAAGGGAGAATTGTGTTTCATGACTGTGAAATGGCAGCCTGTGTCTGAGGTGAGAATGACAAGGAGCAGTGGGTGTGCATGGAATCCTTCTGGTATGAGTCAGAGTGCCCTCCTGGGTATGTGGTTGTGAGCTCTGTGATAATTCAGAAATTTCTGCATGTCTATATTTTGAAAAGTAGTATCTTTTAACAGCTCCAGTAAGTCTTTTAAAGAAATGAGGTATCTAAAAATCTACTGCATGTGTCTATTTTTGATGCTACTGCGTTTGAATATCTACTTTATCATGGTCCAGACCTTGTGCATAAGTATTCAAAATAATCAAAGTTGAGTGTTTGAAACAATTCATATTTCATCATATACTGCTGCCCCACTCAAAAAAAAAAAACAAAACAAAACAAAACAAAAAAAAACAAAACAAAACAAAACAAAAACAAACAAAACAAAAAAAAAAAAAACCAAAAAAAACCACCAAAACCCCACAAAAAAAAAAAAAAAAAAAAAANNNNAAAAAAAAAAAAAAATCAGATGGCATAACCATTAAACCAAGGAAATAAAAATGGTGCAATGACCTAAACAAGAGACATATAACTTCACCTTTTTTCCTTTCAAAATATAGCTTCTTATTTCATGGAGGAGGGAGTGAACAACAAATAAACATCCTCACAGCTTGTCAACTCCATAGCTTAGACTTAAAACCAGCATAATACAAATGAATAAGAAATGTCTTTTGTTGTTGATCCAGACAGGGGAGAAAAAATCTCCCAAGAAACTATAAGCCTTGTAGCTGTACTCAGCTTAGATGTAGATAGTGTCTCTAATGAGCATTCTAATCATTAGAGATTTTTCTTCTTTTCATGAATGTGCTTTTACTTCTAGGAGAAAACATTTGCATCACTTTGAGTTTCTACAGACTGTTTTTAGTACAGATGAGATGAAATTATTTATCATAGGAAATATTGGCAATTTTTTTTGTTTTTCTTATCAAATCATTCTCACAAGCCCTTGTTCCATAAGCACTCTGGTACTATGATATGTTTAGCTGGCATCTGTGTCTTCTTGAGAAAGCCCCTGACAGCTGGGACAGGTCAGCCCTCTGGCAATTCTAGGTTGCAGTTCTGAGTTCAGACATGACATATCACGTACCTATCCCCTTCTGATGTGGGAAGTGGGCACTGGTTGGTATTCAAAATGTCAGGTACCTGCTTTTCATCATCAGTATCTTGGAACAGGGTACTCAAGCCCTCCTAAGGAAGATGAGGCCCAGCTCAAGCTGCCCTTGCTGGAGAAATCCAGCTCCCAGCTGGAAAGGTTACTGTTCATCTCGCTTGCATTTTCTTGCCATTTATAAGGAAGTGAAGTATGTTAGAACTGATAACAGTTGAATGTCTGCATTTTTTAACTCAAGTACCTCTTAAAGTTTAGTTCTTATATGAAAATGGATTAACTACCATTGCCATATTTAATTTTTCTCTAGGTATTTGAAAAATCACCATCTGCAATATTTGATACAGTCAAAACTGGGCACTTTGATAGCGTGTAATATTCTATGGAATTCCTACTGTATCAAGTACTGAAAAAAAAAGGAAAGTAAAATTGCTTATCAAACTATGCAGAGTATAAAAATGATGCCTTCCTATACTGAGAGAAGGAAAAGATGGTGTTAAGGAAGTTGCAGCTCTAAGCAGAAAAACGGGACATTCACAAATTTTTAATCCATCTTGCAGCTTGGCAGACTTACAAGACAGTTTTCTTTTCAACGGAAAATATAAAAAAAAAGCAAATAAGGTTTAAATTATTCAAATCAAATACAAAACTGGACATTAATCTCTTAAATGTAGAAGTTTCAAATACATTTTCCATTCTAAGGAACCATGATGCATTTTTATATATATTAAAATTTATTTCTGTCAAAATAGGTAATGATTTTGACAGAAGTTGAAGAAACAGAATGTAATTTTTTTCATATAAAGTTTGAGCAGACTCTTTAACTAGATAGATTCCTATTAGAAGACGGATGCTTAAAGTTTAAGATTCTTACAGTCTTCATTTCCTAACAGGAATTACATAAAATGGCATTCATGTATTTTACCTGAAATTACTTGAAGATCAAAGAGGTATGTAACAGATTTTCCCATTAAGGACAAGAAACTCATTAAAGAGCTATAAGTAGATCTGGAATGGAATGTAGTAAAGGAATATAGTATCATCTTGTGAGAAGGCTAATAAATACTTCTCAAGGCCACTCAACAGAATACTATTTTTTCTTGACATTTATCAGCTTAATAAAGGCTTCTTGATCAGAAGTTTTCTAGATAGAGAAGAGTGTTGACCTGATTTTTCTAAGGTTTTGAGGATCCTCACATGGGGATCTGACAGTAAATATATTTGCAGAGTAGAATCATGTACCTTGTTGTGCATTTTATTATTGCTTGCAAGAGCAGCAGTGCTTGAGCAGATAAGAGGAGATAATTAGTTGCTCAGGCAGTATTTGCTTTCCACAGTTTAGAAGTGCTCTCTATTTTTTTTTATGAAAGATGATTTTTAAAATAATTTTCTCTGAGTATAATCAGTAGAAACTCCATCACTCTAAGCAGGAAACATATACCAGAATACCCTCAGAAAATCTTACAGCCCTATTGACTGTGCCAGATGTATTCTAAGTGTGAATTCAGGAATGGCTTTTTGGGTCCAAATGTGAGCTGGGGATATGTCCCCAGTAAGCAAATTCTTACTGCAATTTTGGGGGATGATTAGCTACCCTAGCAAGCTCTTTGTGTTTCTGTGCTGGAGGGACAAGAAATTTGGCAAACAGAATGGCACACATCTCCACACCCTGTCTCCACTGTTGGCTAAGGTTCAAGTTGTGGTTTTTTTTGTTTTGGCTTGATTTTGATTTTTTGGTCGATTTGGGGGGTTTTAGTCTTTCTTGGGTTTTTTGGTTTTTTTCAGAGACACTAGTGAGCTAGCTAATTCTATAATATGGTACAGGCTAATCTATTACAGGTGAAGGACTTTCTGTCTTTGAACTCAATAAAGTCCATGTTTTTTTCCACTCTCTTCCTTGTTGCCTGTCCTCGATTGCATCAGTCAATAAGTTAGATAAGGCAAAGAGAGGGAGGAGGCATTACTGACAGCCGTAATGTTTCCCCCTCTCTCTGTCAAGAGTAGGAAAACCAGTAATGAAAGCTGACAAAAACTTAAACCCTCTCTCTTTATCCTTTCATAAGCTTTTCATTTATTCCTTAAAATATATCCTACTATCCAAACTCCTTTTTCTTGTCCGTTCAATGAAATGTTGCCTCCTAATCTCTACCACAAAGGACCCTGTATCTCTTATGAGGTAAAGTCAGTCATTGGTAGATATAAAACTCATTTGAAAATGTCAGTGTTGTTTAATTTCACAGATAATTTGCTGTATTTGCAAAGTTGGAAAATCTAGTCTAGAACCTGGATTTTTCAATAACAACTGATATTTGAAGGAAATCTAACTCAGCTTCTGACAAAAAAGAGAGGTAAAACTCCTGAATTTGCACACCAGCTTAATTCCAGTTTAAGAATATCAAATTATGCCTTATTTCTCTTAAAATGTGTTGTCTTTCATCCTTATCTTTGTTTGTCAATAAATATTTTTCCTTTCAATTGCCATTACACAATCATATTTTCTCTTTGCCACTATCCCTTATCTTGTACTATGACACTGACTAAGGAGCTTCTCACTGGTGTTTTGGTTGAAGGTTCTAAGCTTTTATTTTGCCTCATGTCTCAGAGAACTGTATATTTTGGCAGCAAAGAAAGCAACACAGAGAGCACATGCTACAGGAAGCATAAATTCTCTGGAAACTTCTTTGCTTTGATCTCTGTCATATCAATGTTATGTTCCCAGCCTTAGAATTTTCCTTAATGAAAACCGGTCTCTTGATTTCTCTGATTGGAAACATAATCAAGAAGAGGATCTGGCCACAATACACATTATACTTAGTTTGATTTTGTATTCAATAACAACCACCGAGTTTCTGCCACCAGCCAATATCTCTACTTTTATTATAAGCAAATGGAATTAATCAATTATTATTTTTCTGTTAAAGATAAACCAAATGCTGCTATTTGCTTTATACCTTTGTCAAAATCTTTGGTTGATGCCTCACTGCTTCAGTTTATTGTCCTGTGTTACTTCCAGAGGTCTTTTCTTGTTTCTACCAATAATGCAGTGTTTTATCCCCCTGCACATTTAAAATTTTTTTCTCCTCACTTGATCCTTCCATGTAAGATTATGCAAACATTCAATAGTTTTTCAAATCACTATATAAAACTGATATGAGGCTCTTCACAGTGTTTGCTTCTTTATGAATGCTTTTCTTTTTACATCTTGTCTCTGTTCTGTAACTATCTGAGGTAGTTTCACACGTAGTAATATCATAAATCTATTTTCTTAGAGAATGTGGCATTCTATTACTGATTTATTCTCTTGCTGCTTTAAGGTAAAATGTAAGCTATTGTTTTGATTTATTTTGGAGTGCATATTAGAGATTTTTGATGAAAATGCAACAGGTTTTATTACCTGTCATCTTTTAATTTCCAGTTAAGGCTCTTTCTTATGTCACTTTCAACTATGATCTTAGATGAAGTTTCTGTGAAGAAGAGATCAAATTTTATATTCACTGAGCCTTTTCAATTATTATTTTTATCCCTACTTCATATGCCTTTGTTCAATATTGTCCTTTTTACATTTGCAAAGAAGTAGTTCTTAATTACATTTTTGAACGCATTTCTTTTGTCAGATTTCTCAAGTCTTATACAATATAGAAATGTAGGTGTTTGATGTCTTGATGTCTTTAATTTGTTGGCTAATGATTGCTATTATTGTAATCATCTGAATGACTAATCTTCATTCCACTTGAAGACAAATCCAAACAATCCACCTAATTGCTCCAATGCTAACTGATTTCTAAGCAAAGTAAGGTGGATACATATTTTGTAGACAAACACTTATCGAGTAAATCAATCCAAATCATAACAACTAAACAACTTATGAAGTTTACTAAAATATCAGAACTGTTATTATTGTTATCTTCTTGCATTTTAATGTTCTTCTTGCTAAGTGGAATGATGAAAAAAAAATCTTTCATGGAACTTTTAACGGTTCATTTTTTGTAGATTCAGAGAAATATTTATGATCATGCCTACTTAAAAAATGCAAGTAGCTATCACGTTATTCTTCAAAACAATGTAAAGGAATTCTCAGTGGAAAGATTTTCCAGTGGATGGAAAAGTATCCAAGTCATTACCTAGTATTAGTGGTAAGTGCTAAGAGCTAGTGTAAGAGCTATAGCTCCCTGGGTTTTTTTTTCATTCTGGGAAACTGAGCTTACTGAGCAAAATACCCACAGCTCCACATATTCCCTGTAACTGAAAATGTATAAATGTATTGATTTTGCTGAGGATGGAATTCATAAAAAATACGTGTTGTGTCAACTTGATAATTATCTTGAAACTATTTTGAGATGTGCTGAATGAGCTTGAAAATTATACTAATAAAACAAAAGTGAACATGAGTACCTTTACCAAGAAGGATTAATTGAATCCATAAGGAAACTGTCATGCCACAATCTCTTCTCCCTTAGTTTTTATATATATGTAAATGTATGTTCCATATGATATGAAATGAGCAACTGAACAGACAAGATGGCAGTAATTGCTGGTTATTACTTCAGTATTACCTAATTATGAGGTGAGTCAGTCTGTGCTTTAGTAAAATCCTAACTTCTCTGTAAGAAAGATCTGTGCAAAGAATAATACTGTTCTGAGAACTTGTAAAATGATCACTTTGCCTGCTTATGCTTAATGATAGATGTTTTGAAGTCCTCCAAGAATACACTGGGGGACATGACACTTCATAAACTTTGTTTTATTGCAGAAGAAACCAAATACAAACTTTCTGATTCTGCCAGAAAACATGTCATTTGAAAGATGTCATCTTGAGTCAAAGCTGCCAGATTTGCTGGTATTGTAGATTATTCATTTTATTTCCTTTTTTTTTGGCTAACTGATGAGATTTTTTAATCGTTTTAATTAAGTGGACCAGTATTTCAATAACAATTTCCAGTAAATATTTCAAAAGGATTTTAAAGTGTAGAAATGGTATGTAGTGGCAGATCTTGTAACAAATCGTGCATATTGACAGGCACTATATGTTACTTTCATGGGCAGGAGTGTGTAAATAACTCCATTTTTGATACTAATGGAAGGTGGGAGAAGGAGATTTATTAGTTTTTCTTGTTGGACATGAAGTGCTTTTACTAAGGAAAACAAAAGTCTATTCAACATCTCCAAACAATATGGGACAGCCTTAATTAGATGGAAAATATGTCCTCAGATATAAAGCTTGATTCAGTCTTTGATATTTCACTCTTCAAAAACTGCCCACACAACCTAAAAACTATTGTTATTATTGTCATGTATTATCATTCTTATTACTGCAACTCAAAAATGCCTATGCCAAAAGTCTTAATTTTAACATTACCTTCCCTCAGTCTTGATTGAAAGGTTTTGCCAAAATAGTGATCCTGAAATTCCCAACCTTTCACACTAATTTCTCTGTCCAAAAGAAAAAGTATTACTACTGGGTAGCCCAAGGAATGGGTTTGATGTCTTCATCCGTTCTTATTTTTCCTTATTTGTTTTTGGAGGGCTACTGGAAAGAATTTATCATAATTGGACACCAGGTCCTGGTTCTTGAAAATTCCAGAAGAAATGAAGCTGGGTAGCTTCATGGAAGGAGCAAGCAGTTAGTTTAGTGTGGCTGTGGCATCAGCTGGGGAGAAAGCAGGGAATATCTTCCATGTGGAAGGGTTTGTTCAAGGAAGAATGTGGGTAAACCTGGCTGCCCCTTTTTGCAGGTACTGACTGGAATCATTGCCTGGTTTCCATGACTGGTCCTCAACATCCTTCTCCCCACACCTCACCTGTGTGCAGTGCAGTTCTCCCTCCTCCAATCTGTTTTGTGACCAGGAAAACAACTACTGTACATCTGAGACAAGCTACGCTTTACCCTGACTCTCTTGTGGTAAAGAGATTATGAGTGGTAATAAGCCTCATGGTATTTAATTTTCTTGGAGTGCTTCATTTTATAAATTTATGACAGTGCTGTTAATGAATGCATGTCATTCTGGTGAACTAGTTATCACTCAGGAACAACAATCACAAATTTTAAGATGTCTCTTTATTTAATTTTGTATGCCTGCTTTTTCTCTTCTGGGAGGATGACTGTCCTGTCTGGGGGGTAGCTGGAAAAGGATAAGCTGGAAGTGGAGGTCCTAGGCACTCCCGGGGACCTGTAGGCATCAAAAATGGGGGCCCCAGGTGACAGATGTGCCACAAACTCCACTTTAGGGATGGTTTTCTAAATGGGAAATTTTCTATTTAGGGCAGAGGCTCAGGAAGGCAATTTTTTCCCCCTACATTACATTAAAGAATGAATGTCTTAAAGCTTGATTCTCTGCACAAAGACTACTTTTAAAAACTCCAGCTCCTTCTCCAAGTGAGATATTAGAATACACCTCAATTTAAAAACTCGTCTTAAAAACCATTTCAGTTATAACATACATATGTATATATTTATGAATTAATTTGAATGTATTAATTGATAGTTTAGACTAATATTTATTCATATTAGAAATGTAACTGAATTTAAATATATCTTCAGGTTAAGATCAAAATGTCTTGGCACCGTACCCAGATTAGTCATTAGTAGTCAATTAACTTTTTGTTTCCTGTGGAAAAACTAAATAAAAGCAAAAAGCTCATCTATTTTTAGAAATAATCACTTTAAATTAATTAGAGGATGGAAGAATATAAACACTAGTTTAAAACCTCAGAGGGATATCCTGGTTTTCTCTGACATTAAAAAGTTCTTTTTTTTATGAATGCTTTTGAGGGTCTATGATGTATTTTCATACCAAGCAGTGTTAAAGCTAAAATACTCTAAATTCTAATTCTGCCCTGACGTTCCCTTCTACTTGAGCAGTAGGTCAATGCAGTGAGTAGATTCTGATTCTCTCTTAGCTTTTAGTAATTGTGTTTGATGTTTTTCATTATCTATACTTCGTGCTGACCAGATAAGAGCTGACCTGAGAAGCAAGCCCAGTGATATGTTGATTCCAGTATGCAATGGCTGACAATAGAAGATGTAGAAAAAGAAGGTACAAGTACCTGACAGAGATTATTGTAGAATGACTTGATGACAGCGAAAGTTTCTCAATACACAGTGTTTTAAGATTTTCTCATTCCCCTTAGGTTTTTAGAGCTTCTGTCATTAATCTCCTCAGTTATTTAGTTTTTGTGTGCTTGCTTTTTTTAATCTCTCAAAGTATTGGCAGTCTGATAGATTTCTTTCTTGTAAGACTTGCATTTAACAGCTTAAATATTACTATTAAGCCAGCTACAGTGTTCTACATATTCTGAACTCCACCCTAAACTTTCCTGTTGAAACCCATGCAAAAGTTGTTTTCTCATTTTTAAAGGCCTTGTCTGTATGACATTACAGTATTTTTTTTTGTGGTAGCTGATATTTGTGATCCCCAGTCTTGAAGCCCAGCTCCTGCTGAGAACTGGGAGGGGTTTAGCTCTTTGCAATTTTTTAAAATGCCAAATGAAAAGTTAATGATAAAAGTCCCATACCTTATTCACATATATCTATCTGCATTGATAAACTGTAATTGGCAATATATCTGTCTGCATTGATGAACTGTAATTGGCAAAAAATCCAAACTCAAGGATTGTAGAGATGCTAGAGGTGGGCTGGAGGTTAGGAGGTGAGTTTTCCTTTTCGGGGACAATATAGGCAAGGATTCAGCAACTACATTTTCATTTGCAGCTTACCCTTACTGCATATACTTTAGTTGCACTCTGCAAAAATCGTGATTGGTCTAAGTGGATACTGATTTATTCCTAGAAACTTCTTTAAGATATGTTCCAAATTGCATTTGTTGTTTCTGACAATATCACACAAGATATACAGATCTATAAATAGAAGTTGCTTTTGATTTAATCAGTTTCTCTTTCTTTGTTCAGGAGAGCATGGTCAAGATCATTATACAAGTAATTTCTTGCTGTTTTCTGGAAAGCTCTGTTCTCCATTACCTGCGCCTCAGGCTTAATAACTCTAACCTTAGCATGAAAGACAAGAGCAAGGTCTTAAGATGCGTGAACAACAATAGCTAGTCAAGCACAGTAATGATGCAGAGCTTTTTTTCTTGTTTGTGTAATCTGTCTGTGCCAAACCAGAGCCTGAATCAACACCTCTCTAACTTAGTGCCTGGCAGTTTAAAGCAGTATCCAACTCAAAATTTTCATACAAAATTAAACTGAGGAATTAGCTTTTACTAATAACTTAGAGACAGAATTATTTAGTTCACAACGGTTTGCTCTCTTCATTGTCATGTCTGTGGTAGAATATTTTGATCCTTTTAATCAAACAGCCTCTCCTCAAATAATTAATCCATACCAGATCTATCAGATAACTATCTGCATACATTTGATAGGCATTCATGAGAAAATTGTGTCCTTTTCTCTTAGTGTTATATGCTTTTAATAAATCCAGGTAAAATATGCATTGATATGATGTAAAAATGGTTTATTTCTATAGCTGTAAGACATAAAAGTATCATTAGGGAAGTAATGGAATTCATTACGACAGTTAGAAATATGAAATTTTTATCTAAGAGCTTAATTGTTTCCTCTTTCAGAACATTGCTTTAAAAAGTGAAAGTTTAGAGAGGAGAAAGCTTTTTTCCCATCCCACTTTGCTTTGTTGGAATCAAATCCCTGCAGGGGCACTCAGGTTTGGAGTTTTGATGGATTTTTCGGTACTGTGTTGTGCACCCCTCCCTCACCACTCATCTCTTTGGCGCCCCATCTTGATTTCAAAGAGCTTTCATTGCTCTTGCCTTATGCTAGTCTGTACCTTTCCTGACAAAGTCTCTGGCAATGCCTGTGGAATTTATTAATCTGCTTTTGCATTCCGTGTCTGTTTCCTATAACCATAATCAGAATTATCTACTCTAACTGTAAACTTGTGGAGATAAGTGCTGTTTTTCCTCAGGGCACTATCACAGTCTTGGTTTGGTCCACAGCACTGCTGCAGGGCTGTGTGATAATGATGATTAATGACTGCACAAAAATCCCATTACTACAGCTGGCTTGAAATGTTCCAGTGAACATTTCCTCTGTAGATGTTGATTCACAGAGCTCAAAATGTGTCACTGGAATCATCTTCAAAGTGGAACCCCTGAGCCGCTGTCTGGACTCTGAGTCTGCTCCGTCTCTTTCCCTGCCGGCTTCCCAAGCCTCAGTTTCCTTTCCCCACCAGTGTGATGCTGCCATGCACTCAGCTGTTCAGCCCTTACAGTGGCTCAGGTCACCTCAGATACTTCACTGACCAACCACTGAACCGTTGCAGTTTTGCTCAAGAGGTAATGCAATTTTTTCTCTCTGCAGTATTGAGTAGAGAGTACATCTTTCAGTGTAAAGTATCTTTGGCGTTTTCTGCTTTGTATCAACCTGTATACAATAAACATATCTGGTCCAAACTTCTGCCCGGGATAAATATGTAATGTTTGTTTCTGAAGGGACAAGTGAGTTTGTGCTGATTCCAGTGTACTATAAAATCTGCTGTTTAATCATTCATCAACATTCCTAGAAGCAGGTCAGGAACTAGCTTAGGACAGACTCCAGAGCATTCCCGGAGCCTGGGCTGGAGGTTGAATTAATCCAGACCCAAGTTCCCAGCAATTTAGTTGGGCTAAATGGAGTGGGGAAGGTAAAGAATTTCAGAGTGTGATGCAGTGGTCCATAAAATGTTAGTGTATATTGAAATCTACCTACAAGCAGTGTGAACACTTCAATCCTAAGCAAAAAACAGTGGTACAGATGAAATACATGGAAGTCACAGGGCTCTTCTGGGAAAATTTGCTTTTGGACATTCTCTTCACCATAAAAGGTAGTTAACACAGCCTGAGGAACTCTGGCAGACCTAAAGTGACATGCTTTGAAACCCATGGCAGAAGCTCTGAACTGATAGGTAAAACATATATAAAAAAACATGGGAAGAATTTCTGTGACTTCCCCTATGACTTTATTCTAGACCAGAATATTCTTTATTCCAGGACCAGCCTTTCTTTTTCTTGGAAAGGCAGTATTTCCAGATCACAGGGTATTCTGTTGGTAAAAGTGTTTTGAGAGATGGAACATACTATTTATTCCTAGTATTTAAAATTCTCTCTGAGTTAAGGTTAGGAATCCGATTTTAAAACTAACTTCTGCTGTGAATACTTGTGCAATTAAATTTTAAATGTATGTTTGCTCATGTGGATTTGTTCATTCATTCAGTTACAAAGGAAAAATATTATCAAAGCTTTCAGCTGAATGAAATATTCCTCTAAAATCTCCTGTAGGGAATCACTAGAAGAGAAATACTGCCTGATGTATCACAAATAATTTCTGAAACATAAATTCTAATAATAACATATTGAATCATTTCAGATTGAAATGTTAAACAAAATACCTTTGATATTTAAAGAGTAGGAGAAACTCTGAGTATGCCAAGTTTTTCTTATAGTTTTTTCCTTTGTAAATATGCCTTAGCATAGATTTATTCAGAAATCAGTGCCTCTTTTTTCCAAAGGATTAAACCTATATAGAAAGAATTGTGTCAGAATTTAAAAAGAAACTTTAGAAGATACACAAACTACACTAAGAATGGCTGTAACTGTACCCAGTTTAGGTTCTGATTTACCTCTGGTCAGGAAGGCATCGATATGTTAAGATATTTATTATATATATGATTCATAACATGATGTTAGCTGGTTAGTTAAAGGCATCTACAATTTAGATGCTGAAGGAAACCTATTGGAGAGAACTTCTTAGAGAGTGATCAGCTTAATTATTCTTTGGGTTCCACTTGATATGAAAGTGTCCTCTGTGATGGGTAGACCTCTTCCAGAGTAATGGAATAGAAGATTTTCAAGGAGAGTTTAGATCCATGGGAAACTTTTATCAATACTAAGATCAATGAGGCTCTGCAAAACTTTTTAGAAAAATCTTGTTCAAGCTCTTCCATAAGGAGTAGTAAATCAGATGAAAGGTGTTAAATGCACCTGAGAGGGGAAAAGATTTTTTTCAGGTAACGTACTGTTGTGCTTTAACCTGGCAGGCAGCTGAACACCACACAGCCATTCAATCACTCACTCCCTGATGGGATGGGTGAAAGACTTGGGAAAAAAGGTAAAAATTTGTGGGCTGAGATAAAGACAGCTTAAAAGGATAGAAAAATAAGACAAAATAATAATAATAATGATGATAAAAGAGTATTCAAAGCAAGTGGCGCACAATGCCATTGCTCACTATCTGCTGACCAATCCCCAGCCTATCCTCGAGCACCAAGCTAACATCCCTTGGCCAACTCCTCCCAGTTGTATTGTTCAGCACAATGACATAGGGTATGGAATTTCCCGAGGGCCAGCAGTCCCAGCTGTGTGCCCTTCTAACTTCTTGTACACACCCAGCCTCCTCACCAGTGGGGTGGGGTTGGCTGAGGAGCTGAAATGTCCTTGACTGAGCAGTAACTAAAACATCAGTGTGTTATCATCACTGTTCTCATCCTAAATCCAAACCACAGTAGCAGCTACTATGAAGAATATTGACTCTCCCAGAAAAAAACAAGAAGGACGTTTAAGAAGGTTGTTTTGTTCTCAGCACTTCTGAATTTAATATTTAAAGAATGAAAATTAAACTAAAGTAAATTTTGCAGTTCAGCAGTAATTCAGACTTTTTCCTCACCTGCAATGCTTGTGAATATGTCATCTCTTACTAGAACTGTTCCTCTCAGACATGTATGATATATTCAGAAGCAGTAGCAAAAGATATCAGAACTTCCTCGATAAAAAAGAGACTTTTTATTATTATGGCTTAGGTAACTAATGCACAGTTTTAGTCTAATTAATCTAATTGAATCTAATCTAATTTAATTTAATCTAATTCCTCACATTCTACAACAACTATTTCTTTAATTTTTATTCTTTATAACAATGCTGATTTGACATTGGTTTTGTTTTCTTTGATATAAAGGAATCCTGTATGAAAGTGTTTCTGCTGTTGAAGTGCAAGAATTGCAACATGGCCATTGCCCAATCTAAAAGAATCTCAATCCTTTATGATTTTTAAAATCTGGTTATGCTAGGGAGAGAAGATTAAAATGGCATTTTAAATTAAAAATCTGTTTACTTAAGCCAGGACTGTAACATTTTCTAGACCATATCTCATTAATTATTGTGAAGTGCGTCCAATTTTCTGAAAACTTTCACATTTCATTTAAAAGATGCTACATAAAAATCATGCACATACAGAAATGTGGATTAGAAATAGTCTTAATGGAGTAGGCACATCTTATTGTTATTTTCCATATGAGTAAATTTGTTCCTTGTTTATAGATTACTGTGATAAACTTTGGCACACATAGTTTTAATGTATCAACAAAACCTAGATTATTTGTCATATAATTGCATTTCCATTTTTGCATGAATCCCTAACACAGTTGGTTCCAATGTAAATGTCTTGGTTCCAATGTAAATGTCTTTG
Source organism: Daphoenositta chrysoptera (assembly GCA_013397915.1). Classification (NCBI taxonomy): domain Eukaryota; kingdom Metazoa; phylum Chordata; class Aves; order Passeriformes; genus Daphoenositta; species Daphoenositta chrysoptera. The sequence continues at coordinate 340,025 of VZRO01000764.1, forward strand.
AGAAGTTGCAACTTATTATTCAGGAAGCATCCTTAACTGTACCAAAAGGCAAAACAGATTACTACAGTATATAGAAACAAGGTGGCCTTTATTTGCAGCAATTAACTAGAAGCCCTTTATGAATTAAGAATTGTGCAGCAATACTGAATAAAGAATTCAGAATTAAGAATCACAGCAGGCCCAAAGACTCTGTCCTCAGCAATTGCTTAAGGTAGCTTAAATTGAAAAATTGGAAAAATCTACTTTTCAAAATAAAAATACAATTTATTTTCTTGTTACTATTTAATGCAGTGCTATTATAATTTATAAAATAGTTTAATTAAAGACTAAGCATCTAAGAAACATGCATGTGAGAAACATTATCTCAGGCCATAAGTTTTCTTCTGTTACATGAAATCTGTTTTTTCTGAGATGTATACATGCACAGGCACACCTAAAAGAAATAGTTCAGAAGACAGATAAAGGAGAGGAGCTTTGGGGGATTGGAAGTGAGACTTAGGGATTAGCTGCAATATGAATTAGATGAAGTGGCTGTGCACTATGATATTTGGAAAACTAAGAATAAATCAGGACTGATTAAATGAAAATTTCTTTAAGGAGAAAAAAATCCCTAATCTTCCTCCAGGTTCTATTATGACATACAGTTAAGGGGCTTTTCCTTTTCCAAATTTTTACCATGTTTAATTTAGTATTCTTTGTTGTGCTCTACTTCTGCCTTCAAGACAATGTATTTTAAACATACTTCTTAGGAATATGGGAGACAGGTCTAAAGTGAAGGCTTTATTTACCTGCTAATTAATGGACTTGACAGCTGAAAGCTGCAAAGGTTATGAGATACTTGCACAGAAAACATAGATATAATACTGGTGAAAAGTACAGAGGGAAGAGAGGGAGACATCTTTTCACTATCCACATTATGACTATGAAAAGAGTTGCTCCCCTGTTTCTCTGGAATTATTAATTCTGATTGGACTAAAATGTAGCTATGCACATTTTATTACTAGCTATTACCAGCAAAAGAACACTCTTGGGAAAAGGTTTGGATCGATTTACCCAGATTAAATGCTTCAAATTATGAACAAGAATTACATTAGCTTTCTCATGTACAAATTATCACTGTATTTTCTTCTGCCTTAAGGGACAGAATACAGTAATTCCTCTTGGTTGTTGCAACTATCCTGGTGCTATGTGGTCTTCTTTCTACGCTATTTGGTCTTCTTTCTATGACACTCTTCCTGATGTTTTATATTGTTTCTTTGGGGTCTTTGTAGTTCTGCAGTTTATGAGAGTTGGCCTGAAATAGGAAATTTCTTCTCTATGACCGAGCCTGTACAATACCAACTTTACTCTGCAGTATTTGATACAAACTGAACTTTTCTTCTTTTTGCATAAAATGCAGAAGGCTGTAGTTAATGATGGTCTTGTCATTTTGTTCCCAACTGTGACAGCCACGGCTTAGCTATAGGCTAAATCAGAGCCCAGAGAAACACAAGTTCTTTGCCTTCAGAAATTCTCTAATCTTGCTGTGCCTGTTATTGATAACTAAGTTGTTTCAGCAATTTCTGGTTTCTGTCAAATCCCCAACAAGCTATTGAACTTTCGAATGTGTCATATCCTTGATAAAGGCAAGCAGTCTTCTGCAGCATGTGTTGCCTTCTGGGATGTCATGGAACAGTTGTGGTCAAACTAATTGTCCAAGCCTGTGAGGCTTTGGTTGCAGAATCAAAGTACCAAAAAAAAAAATAAAAAAAAGGAAATAAAGAAAGAAGGAAAAAACAACCTCCAGCTCAAAACTTTTTCCTTTGTTCTCTTTTTAGAAGTGTGGAGGATTTAACAGAACTTTTAAATAGCCCACATTACTCTCCATTATGATCCCTGCCATATAGTTTTCACAATTAATAAATTGTCCACATTACAACAGTAAAGTCTGATGGAAAAAAAAAAAGGCATCTGAACCACAGCATAAAATTCAAACTGTTTTGGAGTTGAACATGTAGCTAGACTAGTTAATGGATTTTTTGATGATCTAGCCATGGTTCCAAAGAAAGGTTAAAAGATACTAGAAAAATTACAGGCTCGTGTAAGTGTTTAACATCAGTATGACTAAGAGTTAAAGAAAAAGGCATGAAAAGCCTCAGGAAATAGCCTGGTTCGTCCTTCTATCTGTGATTAAGCCATACTAAAGGAAATAAAAAACTGGTCCTAATATTGAACATACCCATAGCTCAAGGAAGATGATACGATACATCTGAAGCTTTGATCAGACTCCAGTTTCTCCAAGTGTTGTCCTTAATTTCAAAGGCGTGTGTTGGTTTCAAAAAAGGAATCACATATCCACTGCAAACCTCTTGGGAATATTGGTAACCAAATAAGTTGTAAACTGATTTTCTCTCAGGTATAAATCGACAGACTGAATGCTAACTAGTTACTTAGTACTGTAAGTACATAAACACCTTTTGAGGACTTAATCATATACATCATAGTTTTAGGAATGGATATGAATCCTAAGAATAGGAAGGTATTAAAGAATGGCAAATATATTTTACTACCTATTTTTTGTTTTTCAGTAGGTGAAACTGTAACCTGTCATTATCAGTTTAACATTTTAGTATGGAACAACAAATGATCTCTTTTGAAAACTCCACAGTGATTACCTGTATGACTAAAAGTATTCTTTTGAGAAATGATATAGTAGTCTATATTTCTTCAGAATATATAGGGAGAGTCTTCATTCTAACAAATCTATCTAGCCAAAGATATGCATTGTAAAGTTATAATTAAGATTTGCAAATTCTCCACAGATCTTGTCTCTTTTTGCATTTTTCATGGTGAATTTCAAGTATAGCATAGCTTCTGATTTTTGAAACATTTAATAATTGCAGTTGAATAACTTAATTAAGCAAATTCATGGTAGGCAGAGAATGAGGAGTGTTCAGTGCAAGGTGTGTAAGTTGGCATGGACCTGTTAGACTAGTTTCTCTTGCTGAATTTACAAAAGACTGGATTGCTCACACTGTTCTGTCTGCTGATGTTTCATCCACCTGAATATCATATAGGAATCATTACAGAAATGCCCTGCAAATTAAATTTTTAGATTTATTCATTCTCGGTAAGCTATCAATTTTGGCTGACTTTTTTTCAGTTGAAAATGTCAAGTAGGATCTAAAGCACAATTTTGCTTTACAATTTTAAAATATGAAAACAACTGTTTTAATGGTAACAGTACATGGGATCAGTGGATGTTCTATGAACTACATATGCAAAACTAATAGTCTTGTTTTATTTTGCTAAAGGGGACTATGTTGAAGGAATACCAGCCTTTTAATTCCATTGGTGTTCTCTGGTGAGGATCTGCTTATCTATAGCTTAGCCAGTTCCCAAAAGATTGAAGCCAAGCAGAGTTCTATTTGAATGAAAGCTGGGAAAAGAGAGATTAAGAAGACTGAGGTATTTTTCTTTTTAGCTTGGTTTCATGTTGTACTGACAAGCTCACTGGTAAAAGGAGCCAGAAAAAAAAAGCCTGTAGATACAAACAACACTTTAGTAAGTACAAATGTAAATATTAGAAAGTCACATCAAACTGACAGCATTAAGAAAAATGTGTGTTTCTGGGATGTTATTGGGTAGATTTATATGCTGTAGCATGCAAACCCTGTAGGGATGTTTATACATTTTTATAAAGAGTGCTATAAGCATCTTTTACTTGGGAGGAAATTATCTGAATAAACGTTGCAGGACAAAGAGAAGTCAAATGAACAAACACAGTTTTGGAGACTCAGGCAGATTCAGTGACGGGAGAGTCTGTTCAACACAAGGATTTGGAATTATTCTGCTTTTACCTCTGATTCATCTTTCACAACCTCTAAGACCTCTATATCCAGGATATACACAATTCTCTTACGAAATGTGCACCCTTCCACTGACACAGAGCTAATGTATCTCTGCAGATCAAGTTTTTGTACTTTGGGAGAGCACAGAAAATGTTACTTGACAAGAAAATGAATAATCTGGGCAAAAGCTAACTTTCTGAGATACCAATCTTTAATTTTACAATTGTTTCTCTAGAGGAAAAAAGAAAAGATAAAACCAGAGTGTAGTGTAAAAATAGACCATATCTTTCACACTATTTCCCTGTTGTTTAAGCCTGACCATGAACACAGAAAACCAGAAGTGTGCAGTATTGCTGATCAGTTTTTGGAAACTGGATGGCCCTATTTTGTATGTTCAAACACAGACCCTTTCTAATTTGCTACCAGGAAAAACTCATTGAAATCCAAATAGTTCTAATCACAGATCTTAACTACAAAGACAAGGATGTGATGGGTTATAATGTAACATAGATGATACGTTCAAGTGAAATTGCTTTTGAGAGGAAATTTTACGGTATTTAGGGTTAGTTGTAGTCTTTAATCCAAACACGTGGTCTACTACAAGCTACCAGATGTTGTTTTTATGCTTTCACCTTTCTGTGTGTTCTTAAGGTGCTTGCCTGTGTGTTAACTTTGCTTCTAAGCTACCAGATCTCCTAACTCTAATTGTCACCTATTGATGATGAAGGAAATTGATAACCTGATAGTGGCCGCTTGTAAAGGGACTGACAGAGTGAGGGAAATTAACAACTAATACAAAAAGAATTTGTTGTTTGTTGATTATCTCAGTGAAGTTACACCTGTCAGCAATAATTGCACCCCAAAGATAAAAACCCTCTGCTGTGGGCTGGCTGCTTGTTTCTTGGCTGTTGCATTTGCTATAATTTTAAGATGATAGCTGGAAAATGAAGCAAGCAAGTTCTCCTACTTTCTGCCTAATCTGAGAGACATTTGATTTCCAAGATGATGTTTTAGAAATCAGAAAAATATGGTATGTTCCCGTGAAGCCATTACGTTATTTCATGTCTCTTGTCTCTTCACTGGCTGTAGTAGATGCTGTTGGTTTTTTTACCTGAGTATTAGGATGTGTACACCGTGCCAAGGAAGCACAAATGCTTCTCTTTGGCTATTCCTTTGCTTTTTGAGGTTTCTTTGATTTCAAGAAACAAACCAAGAAGCTGTCGAGTTTTCCTTTGATTTTATGTAGTTTCTCCAGCTGGCTTGCTGTTTCTCAGGGTATATTTCAAGACAGATGGATTTGGAAAAATAGTGGTGTGGAAAGGAAGTTGTCAGAGATTTCTGTGTTTTAATTTCTAGTGATTTTGTCTTTTTTTTTTTTTTTTTAAATTTATAGGGATGTGGTTTGCATTACATGACTAGATAATGGTAGCTGAAGTATCTAGTTCTTTTTGTGGTTGTTACCCAAGCCTATACAGCACAAACAGAAAGAATTGTATGTAGCGATGAAAGTTCCTTAAAGTTAACAATTCATTCTCTCTGCTGTCTTTGGTGCCTGGCCAACACACCAAGAACACCTGGGCAGTTCTGGAGCTTACTGTCTGTTGCTTAAGCAACTTATTCCTGTTGCTTAACCTTGAGAACCCATATGCATATTAAGTATTTATGTCTTAGAAATCAGATGGATACTTCTGGTGGGTTTTTTGTTTGCTTGTTTAAGTTAAAATATTAGGACCTAAGGCTTCTTACAAGATGAGCCAAACAAAACCAGGCATGTTTAAAAAGCAAAACAATATGTTATATATATATTAATACTATTTTTTTTTTCCTGGAAAAGCGTCTTGACATCCAATCAAAGTCAAACTTCATATTTTAATTTTTTAATAATAATAACCTACTGATGCACTGAGGAATCTTGGATAAAAGACTACTTGTGCTCCTAACACTATATTAATATAAGATGTTCAGAATGAGAAAATATTGAAGAGTATTCCTAGAGAAATGTGTTAACCTCATCTTTAGTGGCTGATATCAGCACTAAAGAAATTTTAACTGGTGTCATTGACTCACTTTCAGACTGGGAAGGGAAAAATGCAACAGTGATTCTGTGGAGACAATGCTGGTACAGGAGAACTACACTTTTAATTTATTTCTTTGCTTTCCCAGAGAGAATTTCTTTGTATTTTTCATTTTATGTACGCCTTTCATTTTTCCTCTTTCATCTCTTGCCCTGAGATAATGTCTGTTAGTTACAAGCAATCATACTGGCACAGGTACAACTGATTTTACTAGATCACTTATTTCAGTGACACCAGCTGTCACTATTTATGGTAAATCTGTCAGTCATTAACGGTAAAAAATATAGTTCCAGTACTCTTAGTGATAAAGGTAATGAGTTTCAGAGGAAGAAAATAGAAAAACCCATGCAGTGGTTAGCTCTCAAATTTTTGTCTTGAGATAGAAAAATTTAATTAATCCTTATCACCTGCACATTGTGTCAGTGAATGCATTTTGTCTTGTGGTGATGTGCAAAAACCTTCAGTCTCAGGTACTAAGTAGCCTCAGGAGCTAAGTCTCATAAATCAAAATAGAGAATGTTTTTTGGGATGAAATCACAATGATCAAAATCGACTGTTGGCACACAGCAACATTGCTGCTGCATCATAATTGTGGCCACATAGGTTTACAACGTGTGGCCAGACCTTGATACTTCTCTGATTCTCTGCAAATCAAAAGACAATGGAGGAAGGCAGCAAGTTAGAGTAATTAAGATTCTAGTGACAATAACCAAGCCACAGCAGAGAAAGTCAAATTGGGGAAGTCAATAGCACATGTAAGTGAATGATAACCAGTACCTCCAAACTGTAACACTGCAGACAATTTCTAAGTAATCTTGATTTGTAGTTTGCCTATACATCTCTTTGCTTTTCCCATGAAGCTGATAAATGATTATTTGGAAGAAGTGAGATTTGCCTGGTAGCATTCTTGATTGGCCAATTTTTTCTGCTGTCACTCTGGAATAAACCAGCACATCTCTTAACTAATGGATCTGATAGACATTCTGACAGTCCAATCAAGCAAGATCAACTGCTAAGATGAATTCACAATTCAACTTAATAACTACTGGTTCAAATACTAAACTTATCAGAGAGGTTTTTTTTATTGAAACTATATTGTGGGTTAATAATTGTGAACTTCTGTATGAAATAATAATACAGAAACTTGGAAACTCACACATTTAAGTGACATACTGTTCATTCCTTAAATTGTTCCAATTTGCTTGAGTTGGAGTTTCTCAACCACCAGCTTGTACTACTGTAGCTTCAAATAATCCTGCACCAATCTAATCTTTCATGGTCTTCAGACCATGAAACTTCATTATACTATGAAAATAGTCTGTTTTCAAATATAGGCCAATGAGTTACCTGTTTGTAGCACTCCTTCCAGATGATGACACCTCAGAATTCAAGGCTTGTAGCAGTCAGGCAGCCCATGTAGCCTTGGATGCCTTCAGTGTTTCTTACATGTTTTACCTCTTGTGCTTTTGTCTTTCTCATACTTCTTTTGACAGCTCTAGCTGCCTTTCTCTTCTCCTTTTCAGCCTGTTCATTTTTGTTGTTTGACTTGCATCAGTCTTTTTTCTAATCTGTTCCTTCCCTCTAACCCAGTTCAGTACACCAGCCTTACTACTTTTGAGGATAGAGACAGGTATTCTTCTAAGGTCTGTAACACCTACAAGTCTGACCTTTCAAAAGTCCGTATTATGTTCTGTTTCTTGCCTCTTCACTCCTGTGCTGCAAAATTCAAGAGTTGCTTTCTTTCTGTATGCTCTCTGTGGCAAGTAACACAGTGCAGAAAAATTGAATGATAGCCATGTATAGGTCTATAAGTGGTTTATTTGTTTATAAAACCAAAAGTGCAATACATGTATATACTTTGAACAATATATTATTTACCTATGTGCAAACTCTTTTTACACTTGTATGTGTTACAATTTCATCTGATAAATAGACATTTTCTATGGAATTTGCACCGGTAGGAAAAAAGAGTGAAATTATGATATGTGAACTGCTTGAACAGAAATAGAGAAAATGTTTGGCTGACACTGCAGCAAAGATGACTAGAAAGAAGAATAGAGGAGTTGTGTACACATGTTCACACAAAGATTTTGTTTTCATTTAAAGCTTTTGGCTGATTTTTTTCTTTTTTTCACTTAGAAATGCTTTTTAAGTACTCGGTTCAGGCATTTTATAGTGCACTATAATACCTCATTCAGTGATTATGCCTGCAAAAGCTTGTAAAGACTTGAAAAATTAGTAATATATCTCCATAGGTAAACCTTCTATTGCGAGCATTTTTGTAAAGCTTTTCCATTATGTATTTCTCTTTTGTACTACTTCATAGCAGAAACTGATCAAGTAGGATTTTTATCGTTATATAGCTAGAGGTAGATGCTAGAATGTTTTAAAAAATACTTCTGGGGTTTTTTGTGAGTATGAAACTGCCCATCTTTAAAGGTATGTGTACTTATGGTTCTCTATTTTCCTTCATAAATGGCTGTGGAAACTGCAGTGATAAAAATGGAGAAGTATCAAAATGTTCCTACTTTACTGAAGATAAATATCTTATTAATGAAGAACAATGCTTTTAGCTGTCATGTCCTTGGCTGGTGTAATATGTGTGCAGTTTCAGTCTCCAGTTTTCTCTCTAGAGTTTATTAATTTCATTTTTAGTCACTTATAATTTTTTTTTTTACATTGTAGCCAGCAAAATTTGTATTTCAGCCCCATGCCACTTGGATCCCCTTCTGCAGGGATTTAAATACCTCCATGCAATACGTTAATCAGGATGATGCTGGTTCTTGATATCTGTTACGCTGTCAGAACTAAACATTATTTCTTTGTAATACTACAGCCTTTGCTCAAAATAGGTTCTACTAATAACTTAGTAGAAACTAAGCCAAGTAGTACAGTTTTCAACAAGAAGGCATTTTTCCTTCCTAACATGTCCTAATTCAGGAAAATAATGCCTTTTTGTATATAGACTTCATTTACCACCTCCAGCCCAACTTTTCTCACAATGTATGTCATTTGCCTAGATATTTTTTTTCTTAGCTTTTGCTCATAGCATAGATCTTTTCTTGTTTTCTTTTCATTCCTGCTGGAAACTTGATCTTGCAGCTGACACAGTTTATAGTGAATCAAGATGCTGTGTGCAAACTTGTGAATCCTAAATTCAGATTGTTATCACTGTAGTCTAGTTTACATGACTGTAAATGCCTGAGCAGCCAAGGTATCCCACCAGGATTTGAATGTGTTCTGACATCCCTGTGGTGAGTGTTACTGTTTAGATCTATAGGTAGTGAAGCTGGCTTTATCTGCTTTTTAGTCTGAGGTCAAGATAAATAAATATAAAAAAACCACCTCCAAACATTTGAATCTGAACACTTGTATTTTGATTAAGAACTGGATGCACAGAACAAGTTTTCCCATAGTTCCTAGCTCAGTAACGATTGATGATTATAACAGCTTTCATATTGCAAAATATTTACAAACAGAAAAGGAACTGGAGTAAAACACTATTAAAAAAAAAAAAAAAAAAGAAAGAAAGAAAAAAGAAAAAAGAAGCCT